>OZ012735.1:575060175-575490175 GCA_963859935.3 Lathyrus sativus | reverse complement strand
AATTAAAATTTTGAGACGAGGACAACCACATTCTTTGAGGATATTGAGTTTGGAGGGGGGGGGGGAGGAGAATAAATTTAGAGACTTTGTCTTAGACGAAGAATCAAGAAATAATTCCAGAACCGATTCATATAGTTGCTTTTGATCAAGCAAGAACAGAACTTCCACAAGACATTGTTGAAATTCCTCCAACTCAAGATGATTTGGTAATTCATGAAGAACAAACTCAAGATCTTCAAGAACAAATGTTACAAGAACCAATACCTTTGCAGAGATCCACTAGAGGTAGGAGAAATGCTATTCTAGATGATTACATAGTCTTTCTCCAAGAACATGAGGAAAAAAATGGTATGATAGAAGATGATCCAATCAACTTCCGTCAAGCCATGCAAGATTCCAACTCAGAAAAGTGGATTGAAGCAATGAAGGAGGAGTAAAAGTCCATACAAGACAATAAAGTTTAGGAACTTGTCCCGTTACTAGAAGGTATGAACCCATTTGTTGCAAATAAACCTTTAAGACCAAGTGAGATTCTAACGGTAATGTGGAGAGTAGGGATGACAATGAACCGAACCAACTCAAAAATAGTTTGGAATTCGATTCGACAATTAAATCGTTGAACTAGGTTCATGAACCAAATGAGTTGAGTATGAGCGAACAAATTAAGTTCGTTAACTAAATGAGCTGAACTTGAACTATACATAGTTCGACTCGTTAGGTTCATGAGTCAACTCGATTACATATGAGAAGAATTATACTGTCTTTAAGATTAGGTTTAAATATTTACTCCAAATATTAGACAAATTTAATCTTCAATTTAGTAGTTTTTGAATTAGACTCTCTAATGTATCTCTTAAAAGTTGTGTAGGTTTTGAATTAGTAGATTTCGAAGATAAAGTTAAATTTCAATATGATAACTTTTATTTTATTTTAATATTTTATTTTAAAAAATATTTATTTATTTAAAATGTCAAATATACTAAAAAATATATATATATTTAAAAAAATAGTTTTTAAGTCCGTGAATCATGTGAGTTGAACCTAATGAGATGAACCTAACAAGTTGAACCGAACTGTTCGTGAACTTATAATGAGTCGAGTTTGAGCTTAAAAAAAAGTTTGTGTCGAACTCGAACTCGAACAATTCTTAATGAGTCGAGCGAGCTGAGGTGATTTCGACTCGACTCGACTCATTTCCAGCCCTAGTGGAGAGGTATAAAGTTCGTCTTGTGGCTAAGGGTTATACTCAAAAGGAAGGATTGACTATAAAGAGACTTTCTCTCAGGTTTCATTAAAAGACTTTTTTCAGACAATTATGGCTCTTGTCGCACATTATGATTTGAAACTCCATCAAATGGATGTCAAGACGGCTTTACTCAATGGCAACATTAATGAAACAATCTATTTGGTGCAACCAGAAAACTTTGTGTTAGGAGACTCAAAGAATATGGTTTGCAAATTAACAAAATCCATTTATGGACTAAAACAGGCATCTCATCAGTGGTACCATAAGTTTAATTAAGTAATTCTCTCATTTGGTTTTGAGGTGAATCTTGTTGAAGATTGTGTGCATCACAAATTCAGTGGGAGCAAACACATTTTCCTGGTCCTATATATTGATGACATATTGCTTTTCGCCAATGATATAAGCATGATGCAAGAAACCAAGAAAAATTTGTCAAGAACTTTTGAGATGGAAGATCTCGGTGATTCCTCCTTTGTATTAGGAATTCAAATACATCGGGTCCGATTTCGAGGTATTCTATGATTATCACAAAAGAGCTATATCGAAAAGGTACTTAAAAGGTTTGACAGGCAGGAATGTAAATCAGGAGATACTCAAATTGCTAAGGAGACAAATTCAGTCTCAGTTAGTGCCCAAAAGGAAACTCAGAAATTCAAGAAATGCAAAAGCTTCCTTATGCGTCAATAGTAGGGAGTCTGATGTATGTTCAAGTGTGTACGCGTCCGGATATTGTGTTCATAGTTGGGATGTTAGGCAAATATTTAAGCAATCTAGGAGTGGATCATTGGAAAGCACCAAAAAGGTTATGAGGTATTTAAAGAGAAAAAAAGACTATATGCTAACATACAGGAGGTCAGACCAGCTAGAGATCATTGGATACTCTAACTCAAAATTTGTTGAATGCCAAGACAGTAAAATATCCACTTCAGGCTATTGTTAGAACAAGATTTGTTCATGACACATATTCCTTGGGTTTTGATGATAATAAAGTATTAAAAGAACAATGCTTATATTTGATGTGTGTTTCTTGCATGTAGGTTCTAATACTTGTAAATATATATACATAATCTGATATACAAAGCACACTTGAGAGAAGTTAAATTGCTAACTTTTGGTGGTGTAAAATCTAAAGAACACTTTCTAAGTGATGTTTGGCTTAGACTCTGAAGCTGAAGGTTTCCATATAAGAAGAAACAACATTATTTTCTCTACACTTGGTGAATGTAAATTGGCTTCTGGTGATCATTCAGAGTTAGTAATAAAGCTGAAACTATCCGTCCTGCAGAAAGCAAGCTGCATTGTCAAATCATGTTGTCAACTTGAGTCTTAGTTCACAAGGCTCAAGAAAATTTGGCGTGTTTTATGGATATCTACTCTCAATAGATTTATAGTACATGATCTCTTTGAAGACTCAATGTTTAAACATGATACTTAACAAATCAAGATCTTTTAGTGTATTTATCTTCAACGTGTCTGGTACTATGGAGAAAGCAAAGACACTTGATCAAGTTATCTCTCGAACGTCCAGTCTTATGTAAATGCTATATAAGTAGATGACGGTTAAAACTTAATCTTTAACAAGGATCAACCTGATGGAGGAGCAACAAGATCAGTAATTATCAAAACAAATAGCTATGCAAAATTTCTGTTGTAGGTTGTAATTGTAAAAGCCTTAAGATTTCTTACACATTGAATATCTTAGAAATCTTAAGAGCTTTAGGTCTTTGTTATGGTAATTTCTCCGTACCTCTGAAATTTTTATCAAGTATACCTTGTTGGCTATTCTTCTGAACATGTTGTTTAGCAGTTTAGATCAAAGTCTCTCTCGAAGATGCTTGAGCCATGTAAGAATCTTGCTATGTGCTAGAGTAATGAAAGACTTAATCAAGTGGAATGATTGAGCATAAGTCTTGAGTTTGTGGAACCTGAGCAGAAGTATTAAGTCTGTAGGACTTAAGTAGGAAGTCTTGAACCTGAGGGCTTTGAGTTGAAGTCTTGAGTTTATGGAACTTAAGCAGGAAGTCTTGGTTTGTGGAACCTGAGCAGGAAGTCTTGAACCTGAGGGGTTTGAGAAGGAAGTCTCGGTTTGTGGAACCTGAGCATGAAGTCTTGGGCCAGCATGGCTTGAGCAGGAAGTCTCGGTTCGTAGAACCTGGAGCAGAAGTCTTGGGCCAGTGTGGCTTGAGCAAGAAGTCTTGGGTCTATAGGTCTTGAGCAAGGAAGTCTTCAACCTTAAGCGTTTAAGCAAGAAGTATTGGACCTAGGGTCTGAGCATTGTAAAAGTCTTATGCAGAATGCATAAGAGATTGTAATCATGATTTTTTTATAGTGAAAATCTCTTATAAAATAAGGAGAATGGACTACTCTCAATTGGGAGGAACCAGTATAAATTTTTGTGTCTTCTGCTAACATTCCGCTGTTAAGTATCATAAGAATCTGAACACCATTTTAAATTCTGAACTTTGATCAGATGCAAATTAAGAAAACAAAAAACACAACTCAACCCCACTTCAGGTGTACTTTTTCTCACCTTCAACTATATCTACATGTTGGATGGTGGTGCAGTGCTAAGCAAAATTGTACGACTTCATCCACCATGGTAGCAGAGTTTATAGCATGTTATTAGACATCCAACCATGGAATTTGGTTGATGAATCTTGTCACTGGGCTGCAAATTGTGGAAGGAATTGAAATTCCACTTAAGTTATTCTATGACAATAAATCAGTTGTCTTGTATTCCAACAATAATAGGAGCTCGACCATGTCAAAACATATTGCATCAAGTTCCTAGTTATTAAGGAAATGTTACAAAGTGGACAAATTTCCATAGAACACTTGGAGAAAAACTCCATGATAGAAGATCTTCTTACAAAAGGTCTTCCATCCAAGGTCTTTCATGAGCATACTGCTCGCATGGGTGTTTTACTGTTAGAGGAGTCTTTAGTTTAGTGAGAGTTAGTTGACTATGAATTTTATGTTTTGTGTTTGGTATTATGTATGCATACTATGATTCTGGATATTTTCCAATTAATAAAGTTTGATATTCAGTAGTTTATATTTTGTACAATAAATTTATTGCATGATCTCACTAAAGTAAAGTAGGACCAGTTAAAAATCGACATATACATACCAACTTCATCTGATTTTCATGCTGCACATTTCATGATGGATCTATGTCATTTAGTTGTGTCACTATTAGTGATTACTAGAGGGTTTAGTTATGATTAATACAACGAAAATCACTTTGATTTTTTTATACAGACATGACTAATGAACGAGATACTTTGGATATGCTTAAAGAATATAATTTTGAGCTCATAAAGTCTAACACGTGTGTAAAGTTACATATGTGACTAATGAGAGATTGTTAGAATTTTTGGGTCACAAATGTAATATTGTATGTGTTAGGACCATTATTTAATTAGTCAAAACTACAGTGGTCTAATTAATATTAAGTATATGGCTAAAAATATAAATATCATGAAATATAAGATTATTGTGTAGATATCGTAAGTCAATATCTAATTTGATGAGAGCCAAATTAGAATATTGAAAATTAAGAAATAACTCTAATGTTATTTATAGGGGTTATGGTCCCCATTTGTAGAGGATTAAAAAATACGGCTCATCAGAAAAACTCTCTCTTCATCTCTATCAGAGGAGATTCAAAGAGTCATAAGAAACTCTACAATTGAAAGATCACATACCCGACAACTAGGGCTGGCAATGAACCAAACCAACTCGAAGATAATTCAGAATTTGACTCGACAATTAAATCGTTGAACTAGGCTCATGAACCAAATGAGTTGAGTATGAGTGATCGCGACTTTCTATGTCTAACTCAATTAACTGCAAGTGCACAGTCTGTCGCGTAGTAATAATAGATATCGATCCCACATGGACTCGTAATCAAACTAGTATTATCGGGTGTTACGGTGTAAACTAAAGGGAACTAAAGATTTTACTTAAGGTATGAATGCTTGAATCGGTATGTAATATGTTATTTCTTCAGGGATTCTATAGGTCACTGGTGTCTTTAGGTTTTCAAAAATAGTTTAAGCAGAAAATGATGGTTTAAAGACCTTTGTCTCACGATGGTTGTTGACGCTAGTCGCAACTCTAAGGCGGAACGTATGCTGTCGCTATCCCGTTCGGGGTTAAAGTTACTTTTTGAAAACTATTAAGTTCTAATTCCTTTTAAAGCGCTGTCGCTGTTTTTAAAATGAATGCCTAGTTTTTACTATCTGGTCTTAGCCTCAGCTGTCGCTTGTTGGTTCGTACCTTTATGAATTTCCCACTGTCGTGGCAAAACTACTGTAAATAATTTCTCGCTGTCGCGACGAAGGTTTATTTAGAAAAGTCAATTTAAAAACTACAGCCATAAACAAGTTTTGGAAAGGTAGATATACACCGGTTAATTATCAAATCCCATCAGATTATTTATTACATACCGATTACTTAAGATTTAGCCAGACATGGAATATAAATTAACAACACGTAAATAATGGCAAAAAATAATAACATGCATTATAATGGGAATAGAAATCCAATTAATCGATTAAAATAGAAACCTGTAAATAATTCGATTTGGCTTTTGGGGAAATCCTCTAAAATGGCGGCAGGATTTTGTCTTTATGCCAATTACTCGTACAGAATGGAAATGGGAAGTAAAACAAGAATTGCAAGGAAGGAAAGAAGAAAGAAATAAAACAACGATAAGACAAATGGGAATTTGAATAAATGCTCTGAAGGTAAATTGGCAGCACTTCGTTTCTTCAATGCGGCTCTCCTTTTCTGGTTCCAGCTACCTCCTTTTATAGATGGGATATTCCACGGTTTATTTCTTCGGGAAGTGGGAGTGATATCAGAGAATATAGGAGTTAGTGGTATCACTTCTCTTTGGCACTTTCACACTTTAACAGCACGTGCAGAAAACTGCATTTTAACTGCATGACGATCGTCATGGACCTGTGACGGTCGTCACACGCATGACGGTCGTCACACCCTTGTGACGGTCGTCACATCAGCAGAACTCGTTTCTGCTGCTTTTTGGCCTGCTTTTCACTTGGCTTTCGCCTGTAAATGCTTCTTTTCTTTATCTTGCTCCATTTAAGCATGGACTTTGAATACCTGCAAAATACTGGGCAAATAGTGTGGAAATATCTGAATTCGGAGTGAAAACGATCGCCGATTAGTAGAAAAGTACATCAATATATATATATATATATATATATATATATATATATATATATATATATATATATATATATATATATATATATATATATATATATATATATATATATATATATATATATATATATATATATATATATATATATATATATATATATATATATATATATATATATATATATATATATATATATATATATATATATATATATATATATATATATATATATATATATATATATATATATATATATATATATATATATATATATATATATATATATATATATATATATATATATATATATATATATATATATATATATATATATATATATATATATATATATATATATATATATATATATATATATATATATATATATATATATATATATATATATAATTTCGCGTTATCAAACTCCCCTAAACTTGAATCTTTTCTTGTCCTCAAGTAAAGGTAGGAAAAAAATTTAAAGTTCGGCAAGCACGTGGCACGCTCTTCCCTTGATCAGATTTTCTCGGATGCCAAGTTAGAAGAACCGAGGATCCAATGAAAACAAAGCGTATACGGCGACGACACTTGATTGTAAGTCTTCGAAGGCCTCTCTTTTATGCAAGCCAGTCTCAATCAAGTTACTGCAGCTCGGCTTCAAGTCTCGCGCAACAAATTTTACCCGTCTTCGTTCTGGCGCAGTCACATTAAGCCCGTTATCCACACATGTTCATGGCAAGAAAACCTGTTGGTGATTTTTGATCTCTCTGCTAGTTTGATTTTTTTTTCTTTGCAGATATGCTTCTTCTGCTATAAATCCGCAAGATTTTTGTACCGTTGGGATAAATGCTCGGGTGAGGAGCACCTAACTTAGAGGGGACATATCTCTGTATTCATGCAATATGGCTTTTCTTTTCTTTCAAGATCATTGAATTCTTACTAGAGATCATACACTTATTTGCATCAGTTTCTTGCTTAGAAGAGTTTAGGATGGTGCTGACTGCTCGTATAAACTACTGGGGGCTCTGTTTGAGTCGAGACTAGAGGTTTTGATACGAGTAAACAGTGAGACTGACTCGCATAAACCAGAGGTCTAAGGTGTCAGGGCGTAGAAGCTTTGTTAAAACTTTCTTCTTGGCAATTCCCACTTGGTGAGGTTTTAGGCGTATCGCGTGATGCTTCGAAGAGGATAAAAGTTTCTTTGTATATGTCATATGAAGTGCGGGGAGTTCACGTAACGGATATATATATATATATATATATATATATATATATATATATATATATATATATATATATATATATATATATATATATATATATATATATATATATATATATATATATATATATATATATATATATATATATATATATATATATATAAGAGCTTATTTGCCGAAAATTAAAATTACTTTAAATTGAGGATTCGAAAGAAAAAGTACAATGGGAAATGGGAAATAACATGAAAAAGGGAAATAATGGTCCGCTCCCACACTATCTCAATCAGTGTCCTCACTGATTTGAAAGAATGCGGAAGGGAGGAATACAAAGGAAATAAAGAAAGAAAACAAAAATGACAAAAATGAAAAATACTACTATTCCCGTCCTCGTCCTCGATCTCTTCCTCGACCTCTGGCTGGGGCGTCGCGTGCGGCGAGGTTCAGAGCTCCGGTGTGGAATATGTAATCACGGAGGCTGTCGACTCGCACAGTGAGGTGTGCCATTTCATCGGCCATGCTGGAATGGATATCGTGCATCATTTGCAAAGATTTCTGAATTTGACCGGTTTGCTCTCGTTGCCATGCTTCAAATTCTTCAGCCCTTCGGTTCTGCTGCTCCATCATAAGCATCATCTGGTTCTGTTGCTCGATGCAACGGAGGAGGGCCGCGGATGTGTCATCAGTAGCAGGACGGGGGCGGCGGCGCGTGGAAGGGCCTTAGGTAGCAGCTGCTTGTGATGGCTCAGGCTGGTCGGCTCTGTCTAGCTCCTCTTGAACTTTGTACCTAGGCTCTTGGATATTATCCTGTGTCGGGGCAGCAGGGGCAGTGGTGTTGAAGAGCCAGTTGGCTCTATCCTCTGGATGCATTCGGGTGCGTGAAGGCATGATGATGCTCTGGATAGTGCAGCCTCGCACTACCAGATGATATCTCCCATCACGGCGGGCCTTGATGAGGTGGGAGGCGCGACAGTGGTCGGTGTCCAGAAAGACAAGGGGCATCTGGCGGAGTGTCTGGAGGCGGTCGCCAAGACCGAGGCCTATGGAAATGGATGTGATGATGCCACCGAAATAGAAAGGTTTAGAGTCGCGGTTACAATTGGCTTGAATGTGAGCCAAGAGAAACGGGGCGGCGTTAACAGGTTCCGAAGCAAACACGCAACGGTGGAAAAACAACTCCTTCGAGTTGACCTTATGGTTACTGTCACGAGCGAATATTGTGTTGCTCAACACGCGGTAGAAGTAGCGGATAGTTGGGTTGTGGATATGAGTGGCGTTCAGAGTGTCCCAACTGTCTGGAGTGGTTTCGGTCAGTCGGTTCTAGAGAGGGAAGGCCTCTTGGTAGAATTGATCGGAGATGCGGCGGTGAGCATCGTCGCTGTGAGATAACTGTAGAATAACGATGATGCGGTCCTGGGGGACTTGATATTCAGTGCCGAACAGACGAAAGCAGGCAGCACCGTTAAGTTTGTTGGTATCGCCGAATGATGTTGCGTATGCGAAAGAGCTGAGAAACTCCAGAGTGAGTTGCTCGTAGGTGGGTTGGGGATTGGTGCAGAGATGCCAGATGTCGGCTCTCTGCAACATCCAAGTTACGCCATCGAGAATCCCGAGTTCCGTCAAAGAATCCAGGTGAGCATACCGGGTCGGCTGAAGCGACCGTTGATGGAATGCTAGGAAGTTGGTCTGCTGCCGTTCACCGGCCTCTCCATCTCGGAAAGTGATGTTGCTCAAATCGGGGTTTACACTGGTTTGTCTGGCCATTTTGGTGGGAGAAGTGCAGAGGTTTGAGAATAGGGGGTTTCAGAGAATGGTGAGGTAAGGGAATGCAGAGGGTAATATATAAGGGTGGATTGGAGGTTGAAAATGGTGGAGGTTTAATGGGGGATTCGGAGGGTTTTTAGTGGGTTTTAATATTGGGATAATGGGGAATTAGGGGAGAGGAAGTGGAGAGGTGCGAAACCTCTGTTTTGACAGAATTGGGGTTTTTACTGCGTGACGACCGTCAGGGGAATGTGACGACCGTCACAGCAGCAAAGTCTGCAGAACTGCAGAATTTTGCTTGTGGGGCGTTTTAACAGTGGCAAATATGATATATTGGCTTATGATGGAGTAATGACGAAATAAGAAATAACAGGAAACATAATTAAGGGAGATACTGAAATGAAAATAACATTAGATCGAAAAATGAGTTTAAGGTAATACAATATCCAAAAAGAGGAAACAATTGCAAAATGAAATAATGTAAAACAATGTGAAATGCAGTAAACTTAAATTAAAGCGAAAACTAAAATATCACTCCGTTGGTTTCTTCAAGTTGTTGACCTGCTGAATAACGTCATTAAATTGGTCGCTAACCAAGTCCATGTAAGTAACGAAATCCATGTGAATCTGCATTAATTCATCTTTGATAGTGGTTACTTCCAGCTTGAGGTCGTCTACAGTTCTTAGAACAAAGTCTAGCTTGTCTGTGTTTTGCTCAGGCGTGGGGTCAGGAAAGTTATGGTAGTTAGGAGGGGTCTCATGATCGATCTCCACTTCGGACTCATAATCTTGGTAGTACAAATAGTCATGTGCTTCTGAGATTTGATCACTATCATACATGTAAGCCTGGGGTGTGGAGTGAGGTGATGGAGGTCCCATAGGCTCGTCCAATTCATAAAGCCAATTGTCTTTGTTATGGATACTGGTTAGCTCATGGTTGGGCAATGTGAAAAGGTGGACAAGTTGATTAGCTATGAGGTATTCGTAGGCTCCTGGTCCTAAGGTACCTAAGATACGTCTGTTGAAGCAGAACTAGATGTCCATTGATCTGAGGTTGCCGAAACGAACGACTTTGTTCAGGTAATACCTCAGGCCAATTTCGTGGGCGATCATGGTGACTAGGCCTCCTATTAAAATGGGTGAGTGTGGTTCCTGATTGAGGCGTGTAAATGCCCTCATCATAAAAGGGACAACATTTACAGGGCGGCCTTGTGAAGCACAGAGAAGGATGAACAGCTCGTCCTTTGAGACTGTTGTAATGTTTTCCTCCTTCCCAAAGAGGGTATGGGCTAATATCCTATGGAAATAGCGGAAGGCTGGATTGTGTATCTCGTTGTTGTGCATGTCGTTCGGTTCTGGGTGATAGTTTTCGGTGAGGGAACCCCAGAATTGGTCTAATTCGAGATCAATATCCTCTTCAGTGGTGGTAAACACAAAATGTCCGCTAGGGAAGCCTAGGATGTTAGCTAACGTGGTACGGTTGTGTGTTTGGTCCATTCCAAACATTCTAAAGGTTATCAGCTCTTTAGTGGATCCATAGCCATATTCAGGTAAGTAACTTAGGGAGCTAAGGAATTTGAATGTCAGTTCGCGGAAGGTAGAAAATCGGGTCTTTAGAGCAGTTTGCTCCCAGCCTAATTGGTTAAATAAGTACTGAATGCTATCCTGGATTCCTAGCTTGTCCATGGTGAGTCTATCGTAGTACAGAGTCGAAGCAAAGCTTCTTTGAGTCAGTGCCTCGAATCTGGCCTGATGAGCTCGTCCTCTAAACACAACAGTCGGAACGTCGATGTCGGCCATACTCGTTAGTCGGATAAAACGGGAGAAAAGTAGAACGACTTTTAAAATCCTGGAAAAAATCACATTCACTCAGATCATATTTTTAAGAAGTAAAGAGTGATAAAAGAGAAAAATATAAAATAAATATAAATATTGGAAAATAAGATAATAGAAATTTATAGAAATCATAAGTTAACAAAAAGAATAGTTTTAATAAATTTAGAAGGAGAAATAGGGGAAGAATTTGGGTTGCCTCCCAATCAGCACTGTCTTTAACGTCAGAAGCCTGACGATAGCTTGGATATAAGCTATTTGGGAAGCTCGAGCAATTTCATATTGCTTACGTGGTCGCTGTGTTCACTTTGATTATAATATTTCAAACGCTGTCCGTTTACTATAAATGGTGCGTTGATTTGATTCTTGATTTCAACGGCTCCACTCTTAAGGACTTTGGTGACCTCAAAAGGTCCAGACCATCTAGATTTTAATTTTCCAGGGAATAGTTTCAATCTAGAGTTGAATAGGAGCACGATGTCTCCCACTCTGAATTGCTTCCGGATCGAACGTTTATCATGCCATTTCTTGGTCCTTTCTTTGTAGATGCGTGCATTCTCGTACACGTCTAATCTTAGCTCTTCCAATTCATGAAGGTTCAAGATTCGCTTTTCGCCTGCCGCAGTGTAGTTGAAGTTTAGCGTCTTAATAGCCCAGAAGGCTTTATGCTCTAACTCTACCGGCAGGTGACATGATTTTCCGTAGACTAGTTTAAATGGTGTGGTGCCTATCGGTGTCTTAAAGGCGGTCCTATAAGCCCATAAAGCTTCGTTCAGCTTTGAGGACCAATCTTTTCTGGAGGTTGCGACAGTCTTTTCTAAAATTTGCTTTATTTCTCTGTTCGAAACCTCCACTTGGCCACTAGTTTGTGGATGATACGGTGTGGCTACGCGGTGTTTGACTCTGTATTTGGAGAGGAGTTTGTCAAAGATTTGCGATATGAAGTGCGAACCACCGTCACTAATGACGAGTCTGGGCACACCGAGTCTTGGAAAGATTACGTTTTTAAAAAGTTTAACGACTACTCGTGTGTCATTTGTTGGAGCGGCAACGACCTCTATCCATTTCGATACATAATCGACAGCGACGAGTATATATTTATTTCCAAAAGAAGATGGGAAAGGTCCCATGAAGTCGATTCCCCAGACGTCAAATATTTCTACTTCCCAATTAAGGACAAGGTTCACTTTGGCGCATCTTTTGAGTACCGTTTCTAAATTTGACAGGCAGCTTTCAAAGGTTTGTCCGCATACGGAAAAGTCATCCATGAATACTTCCATGATGTCATCTATGAAATCCGCAAAGATTGCCATCATGCATCTTTGAAAGGTTTCTGGAGCATTGCATAGTCCGAACGACATTCGGTGATAAGCAAAGGTACCGTAGGGACAGGTGAATGTTGTCTTTTCCTGGTCATCGGGGTGAATAGGAATTTGAAAGAATCCCGAATAACCATCTAGATAGCAGAAGTACGAATGTTTCGCTAGTCTTTCCAACATTTGGTCTATGAAAGGTAAAGGGAAGTGATCTTTCCGAGTTGCCTTGTTCAGTTTTCTGTAATCGATACACATCCTGTTTCCGGTCACAACTCTTTGGGTTATCGATTCACCTTTTGCATTCTTCACTACAGTAACGCCTCCTTTCTTTGGCACTACGTGTACTGGGCTGACCCATTGGCTGTCGGAGATCGGGTATATGATTCCTGCGTCTAGTAGCTTTTTCACCTCGTCTTTGACTACAGTGCTTAGGATCGGGTTTATCCTTCTCTGATGTTCTCTTGAAGTTTTGCAGTCTTCCTCCAGCATGATATGGTGCATACAGATGGAGGGACTTATGCCTTTTAGATCGCTTATATTATAGCCTAACGCAGTTGGGTATCTCCTTAGGACTTCTAATAATCGCTTAGTTTCTGATTGTCCTAAATTAACGTTTACTATTACTGGTCTTTTGAATTCTGTATCTAGGAATTCGTACCTGAGGGTTTTGGGTAGCTCTTTAAGTTCTAAAGCTGGGTTTTTCGGACCTGGCATGTGATTTGGAGTGAGTGCTAAGATCTCGCTCAGACTATCATTTTTGTATGGTGCACGCCAGTTGTCGTCTTCATGAATAGCAGGGATCTGGATTTTCATGATTTCAGAATATGTAGTTTCCTCCTTTTCTAATTCTCGTATGCATTCGTCAATGACATCTACTATATAGCATGTGTCATCGATGGTTGGTGCCTTCAAGAATTTAGTAAGGATGAACTCTATCTTTTCTTCTCCTACTTCGAATGTTAGCTGTCCTTTCTTTACGTCTATAATAGCTCCGGCTGTAGCTAGGAACGGTCTTCCTAGGATAATTGGGGTAACAAAGTCCTCTTTGATGTCCATGATTATGAAGTCGGTTGGGATATAAAATTGGCCTATGCATACTGGAATGTTTTCCAGTATACCGATGGGGTATTTGACTGATCGGTCAGCCAATTGTATGGACATTTTAGTTGGTCTTAGTTCTCCCATATTCAGATTTTTGCATATAGATAAAGGCATGACGCTTATACTGGCTCCTAGATCGCATAGAGCTTTGTCTATAACGAACTTTACTATGACGCAGGGTATGGAGAAACTACCTGGGTCTTTTAGTTTAGGAGGCATGTTGTTTTGTATGATTGCGCTACATTCGGCAGTAAGTGTCACTGTATCATTATCCTCTATTTTCCTTTTATTAGACAAGATTTCTTTAAGAAACTTAGCGTATGACGGCACTTGAGTTATCGCTTTTGTGAACGGGATAGTGATGTTTAGTTGTTTCAGAAGTTCAACAAATTTCTTAAATTGTCCTGAAGTTTTGGAGTTTATTAATCTTTGAGGATAAGGGATAGGTGGTTTATATGGCGCTGGAGGCACATATGAGTTTTCATCTTTGGCGGCCTTTTGCTCGTCACATTCCTTCTTTTCTGTTTCAGACTCCCTTTCGGTTGGTTTATCAGATTTCTGTTGCATTACTAAATCTTCGTTCCTAGGATCTGTTGAGCCTTCCAATTCTTTTCCACTTCTCAATATAACAGCATTTGAGTGACCTTTCGGATTAGGTTCGGACTGGCCTGGAAATGTTCCAGCTGGGGCAGCTGTAGAGGCTTGTTGTTGAGCCACTTGTGATATCTGCGTTTCGAGCATTTTGTTGTGGATGGCTAAAGCGTCTACTTTTCCGGTCAGCTGTTTAATTTGCTTGCTAGTGTGTATGTTTTGATTTAGGAATTCTTTGTTTGTTTGAGCTTGAGTAGCTATGAATTTTTCCATCATCAACTCGAGGTTTGATTTTCTAGGGGCAGTCTGGGCAGCAGCGGCTGGTTTCTGATATCCTGGCGGAGCAGCTGGTGCTTGCAAGGCATTATCGTTCTTGTAGGAAAAGTTTGGGTGGTTCCTCCATCCTGGGTTATAAGTATTTGCGTAAGGATTTCCTTGAGCGTAATTTACTTGGTCTGGTGGGATTCCGACCAACAATGGGCACTCGGGCGCATTATGAGTGGCGATTCCGCATAACTCGCAGTTTGGAGTTACAGCAGCGACGGTTGCAGTTGGGTTAACGGTCAGACTGTCGATTTTCTGTGCTAGAGCATCTACTTTAGCGCTGAACTTTTCAAGGCTGCTGATCTCGTACATCCCACCTTTCGCTGCGGGTTTCTCTGCTGGAATTCGTTCACCTCCCCATTGGTAGTGGTTCTGAGACATGTTTTCGATTAGTTGATAGGCTTCGTCGTATGACTTATCCATAAGTGCACCGCCCGCGGCGGCGTCTACCGTTAATCTGGTGTTATACAGAAGCCCATTGTAGAAAGTATGAATCGTCACCCAGTCTTCTAAACCGTGGTGAGGACATGCTCTCATCATATCTTTTAACCTTTCCCACGCTTTGTAGAGAGATTCAGTATCTTTTTGTTGAAATCCGTTGATTTGGGCTCTAAGCATAGCAGTTTTGCTTGGCGGAAAGTATCTTGCTAAGAAAACGTTCTTCAACTGTTCCCACGTCGTAACGGAGTTGGATGGTAAGAATTGTAACCATGTCCAAGCTCTATCTCTAAGAGAGAAAGGGAAAAGACGAAGTCTTATTGCGTCTGGAGTTACTCCATTTGCCTTCATTGTGTCTGCGTATTGCACAGACTTCGTTAAGTGTTCGTTTGGATCCTCAGTTGTGTCGCACCTCGAAAAATCACGGATACATTTCGGAGAAACGACCCTCGCGCGAAAGGCGCGGAAATGCGGTTCGACAGAGTCGCCACCGAACTTTATTTTTCTCGAATAAACGGGAGAGGAAAATATCGAGAAAACCTCTTAAAAACGAAAGGATAGGAACAGGGCTGTCGCAACCAAGTTCCGGGTTCGGGAGTCGGTTACGTGAGGGGAAGGTATTAGCACCCCTCGCGTCCGTCGTACTCGACGAGAACCTCTTAAGGTAATTGTGGGGAGTGTTGTCTAGGTTTACTTGTTTTTCTTCTCGATGATAAAGGTAGAATTGGTAGGGCAAAAGGTTAAAGACGCTAGGGGAGATGGGTGGTTAGAGAATAGGGTGCTCACCAAGGATTGGGGCCCTTGTGCCTACGTATGCTCATTCGGACGAGAATGAGAAATCAGAGCTTCGTAGTTCGACTACGGGAAAGGTTGGGAATGTGTGAACAGAATGATGGAGGAAGATAGAAGTATGCTCGCCAAGATCATCGCAATCTTGTGCCTACGTATCTTATATTCAAGAATGAATAAAGAATCAGAGCGTCCGTAGTTCGTGGTAACAACCACGAAAAGAAGACGGGGAAATGGGAGAAATGGGTAGAAGGTAGCTCGCCAAGATCATCGAAATCTTGTGCCTACGTATCTTACATTCGGACGGGAATGAAGAATCAGAGCAGTTGTAGTTCGTGGTAACAACCACGAAAAGAAGACGGGGAAATGGGAGAAATGGGTAGAAGGTAGCTCGCCAAGATCATCGCAATCTTGTGCCTACGTATCTTACATTCGGACGGGAATGAAGAATCAGAGCAGTCGTAGTTCATGGTAACAACCACGAAAAGAAGACGGGGAAATGGGAGAAATGGGTAGAAGGTAGCTCGCCAAGATCATCGCAATCTTGTACCTACGTATCTTACATTCAGACGGGAATGAAGAATCATAACAGTCGTAGTTCGTGGTAACAACCACGAAAAGATGAGGTTGAAGGGGTTGGAAGTTTGAGTTGAGGAACGAAAGAGTGATTGACAAGCAACCCAAGGGCATGCCTCAAGAGCTTGTCACTCAAAGAATTCAAGGAATGCAAGATCCCCATAACTCAATTCTTTCGGAAATTGGGTTGAAAAGAGTTGGAGATAAAGGATTGAATGTTTTGAAATCGAAAGAATGAACTAATAATAACTCAAGAGTGCGCCTCGAGAGTTACTCATTCGAATATTCAACGAATGCTAGATTCTAAGAATATCTCTCTTTCGTAAGTTTTTTAAAAAATGTTTGTGAAAAGATTGAATCGGAAATGGAATGCGAGGCAAAAAGGAAGTTGTTTTGAAGTAGCTCGACGACCTGTCGAGGATTTGACCGAAGATAGAACCGACTTGACGACGTGTCAAGGGTTAGATTGTGAGAAATGATATTGGTCCCTAAGGGTGCCTCCAATATCAAAAACCACGAGGAGTTGTGAATGCGTGTATGAAATGTGGGTTGCGAATGCGTACGAACATTCGACTTAGGAGAACATTGAAAAATGATTGAGTTTGAAAAAGTCGGAAGGTTGAGTAAATATCAACTCAAAGGGCGTGCCTCAATAATTATTCACTCGAAAATTCAAGGAATGCTAGATTCCAAGAATCTCCTTCTTTCGGAGTTTTAATAAAAAAAAATGTTTTGAAAAAGTCGAAAGATCGAATGAATAATAACTCAAGAGCGTGCCTCGAGAACTATTCACTCGAAGATCCAAAGAATGCTAGATTCCAAGAACCTCCTTCTTTGACTGATAATAATGGAAATGAAGCGGAAATGAAATAGTCTCGACTAAATTACCATCTATCAATAATTTGACTGATAATAATTATTAAAGTCGTGATTGACTAAAGAATAAGAAAAAGTGGATAAAAAATGGATGAGAAACGAAAATGAAAGTTTGAAAGAAAAAAAAATGGTCTCGGGTTTGTTATTATTTGTCAATAATTTGACAAACTATAACTTGGTGGTCTCGTCATCGACCCTAAAAAACGGGTCAAAATGTCCAATAACAAAAGAGAAATGGAATCAACTTCTAAAGAGAAAATAAAATAAAAATATAAATAGAAAATAACCTTAAAGATCTAAAAGAAATATAATATAAAAATAGTACTTAGGAAATAATATATAATATATACATAACAATTAATAATAATAATAATATATATTTAACAGATTGTCTTTTTTTAGTCTTTTTTTTAACAAAAGAAATAATATATGCAATAAAAATACTAAAGATAATATAATAACCAAATATAACAAAACAGGGGAGGGGTAAAGAACATAAACAGGGGGGTATTATCGCAAACAGAGGGTTTGAAAAGATCCCATGAGCATTATATCCCAATAAGTCCAAAAAAAACAAAAGAAAAAGAGATTATAAAAACAATAAAAATAAAAATCAGTAAATAAAAAATAAAAAAAGGAACGAGTCTTTTTTTTGAAAGTTCATCGTCTCTCTCAACTCTCACTCACCAATCTCTCACTCCTTCAACCTTCTCTGATCATGTCAAAAATTCTTCTCTCCCTATTACTCTATTTCCGTTTGATTTCTCTTTTTTTGATTTCATCTCTGTTCGGATCTAGGTTTCTATTGATTTTCGGGTTGAGGAAATTGAAGGTTGATTTGGGAGAAGAAGACGTGGGGTTTGGATGAAGAAGAAGGGTTAACGGACGAGTTGAAGCAGAAACGGTTGTGGAAGAAGATCTGGGGTGATGATAAAGATGCGATGGTGGTTGGTTGAAGGTTCAATGGACGATGATATTCTGGCGGTGGATGAGCGGTTTCAGGTATGGATTTGGTTCGAATCTGATGCAGGTTTTGAGTTAGGTTATGATGAGAGGAGGTTGGATTTAATGGTGGAAGTCAGAGATTGGAAGTTGAACCTGGGTTATTCGGTTCGTTTTTGGATGCTTTGCGGTGGAGTTTGGAGTTTTGTGTGGTTCTAAATGATGAAGGGGTTTTGTTGAAGGTATTGTGTATGGAAGAAGAGTGTTGAGAGAGGAAGAAAAACCGACGGATAGGGTTTTTTTCTGAAAGAACATTGCCCCCCACTTTTGTCACCTTCTCAAGGTCCTCTTATAGGATATATGAAGGGTACGTTTGAAAGAGAGCTAAGAGGGATTTTGCTGCCGTTTTGTTTATTTTCTGTGCGTTTGGGATTTTGTCCCTGTTGCAGTGTGGTTGCGAGTCGTTTTGCGGAATGCCTGGAGCGCAACATTTACAGAGTGAGCTCTCTTTGCTTTTGTCCGTACGATGATTTTTCTTTGCTATGCTGCGGCTGTTATTGTTGGTGTGCAAGTTTTTGATTTCTCGTACTTTTGCAGGTACGGTTTTGGAGGTGGCTGTGGATGTTATTGCAGGTGGATGAAAAATCAAGCTGAAAGCACATCATGTAGCTGCTGCGGAATTCGCGTGTGTACATTATCCTTGCTAGTGTGGGTGGTATGGTTTCCGTTGTGTACGAAAGTTTTGTCGAGATTTTTGAGGGAATCCATCCATATGCATTTGCTGCAAATTATTTGTTTGATGCTGCGTGAGTTTCTCAAAGTTGGTGTGTTAGGATTTTTGCTGTAGGATTTTTTGTGTTGTGTTGCAAGTTTCAGGGGTAACGCGCATTCATGAAATGGCGTTTTTTGCTTGCTTTTTTTTCATTTATGAGGCAACCAATTAATTTTTGTGACTCAAAGGAAATTATGATATTCTTTGTAACTGAAACTGTAGTTTGGTTATGCCCCCTTATGCCAATCCATTATCTTCTCCTTTTGTTGTGCATATATTTGAAATTTAAGGTTTGTGATTGTTCGTAGCCTTGTGCTATCATTGATATGCTGAAACTTTAGATATTGAGTGGTGATTTTTCTGCTTTTTCACTGTTGCAGGTACATGGCTGCAACTTGAGGATAGGTTATGCGTTGTTGTGGTACTGGTTGTATGGTATTTGTCCTATCAGTTTTCTCTGTTGTGAAGGTTGTCATTGTGAAAGGTGAAAGGAGAAATCAAAAGGGCAATAGTGAGCTGGAAGTGTGGTGGACGTACACTCTTTTCATTGTGTGGGGTCCAGTCCTTGGTATCTGTTGTGAGAAGGTGCTTTTTTCTCTTCATTTTTTTTTGCAAAAATTATTTTTTCACTGTGTGAATTCTCGTTCCTCCTCTTATTTCACACTATATGCCGTAAATGACACATATTTTGGTTGTGGTACTATGCAGGTTTTAATGTCTCAACATGGCTGTGAAGTTTATATGACATTTTGTCACATTGCTGCAAGTCGTGGTCTGCTGCTAAATCGTTGACGGCTGCGGGTGTATCGTGGTTGTAAGCTGGTGTGCGGGTTTGTGAACTTTTGCGTGGCATATGCTTCAAGTATTTGATCAAGTCCACCCGTAGTTCGAAATTTGTAGAAGTGGTGAGGCGTGCTACACAATAGATGATGCCGGTGACAACATGCTCAAGTCCTCTTGGAGTTTGACAGCTTCTTTAAAACCATGGTTATTTGCATAGTATGATTGTAACACTTAAATAATGGCTACCTTAGAATGGAGATCACTTGTATAATCTTGGCATGTGATTTAAGATGTATAATCTCTAAATCTGGATGCAAAAAAGCTCGTAAATTGCACGTCCTTCTCTGTAACTTCTAAGACTAATATTATTCATATTTTTCTTAGAATTTCTTTCATCACCTTTGTTATGTACCATAATGATTTGAAAATTAATTTCTGCATTATTTAGAAGGGCTTTGAGACAATCATGAAAATGGATCCTAGTCCTCTACCTTATAACCAAGTCTTGAAAATAGTGATACAACTCTCATGTAAAGTGAATATGCATTCTGATCACATTCCTTGCAAAAATCTTGACAGAAATGGTAGCACTTAAGACATGAAATCTTTTGGAGCAAATCCTAAATAAACATGCAACGATGCATCTCAACATGATAGCTTTCTCTTCTTCATAAGTAGCACATTAATATCTTGAACCGTTTGAACATCATTTAAGCAAAATGCATATTTCTTAGGGCCAAATTCAATAAATCCAAAAACTCACTATTTGAACCTGAGTTGAATTTATCTTAACATAACATTTGATCTGGTCCATATGACGGTTCACCCACTTGACTTTAACGTATGTGAATTAGTGATTTGAGCTCCTTGACACTTCCTCCATTTTGAACGATGGCTCTATATGGGCGGTGAACAGAGTTTGCATCAAGACTCGGCCATTAAAATCATGATTCATGTTTGTAAGCCTTGAAAAGATACTATACTCGACTTAAACCCATGAATCAATATTCCAGTTAGTTCCCATCTTGAAAATGCACGGAACTGGTGTTAATTCACGAATTCAGATTGGCTGCTCCCTCCATTTTGGACCTCAGAATTTTCAATTGAATCAAATTCATGCTTACATCCAGAAAGCTTTTGGTTCTCCAAGGATTATACACGAGGGCATAATCATTTAACACATTACCTAACCCTGGTTGGTAAGTGGACTGATCTTTAATGACCCTGTAAAACTTTGTTATAGCTTGACCATGAAGCAAATCCTCACTAAATAAAACTGAGTCCAAACCAGGTGATCCTTAATCCATACCACACACTCACCTTTGACCTGACAGTCTGGTCCAACACTGGATTCACCCTAGCAACAACTGTGGGTATATTTTTTTTGAATTTTCTGGATACTAATAAGTAGATATACAAAAATGGAAATTATACATAGGTAGGACAAATTTAGGGTATGACAAGTTGCATTTCCTGAGAATTGATTTTGTTGTACAGCTGACAGTAATGACAGTTTTAGTTCGAAATCGGTTCGATTGATAGCTGGGGCAACTATGCTACTTCGAGGCTCCATCTGAGAGGGTGTAGCGTAGGCCTTCAGCGGTTTGTTCTGAGGTCCTGCAGCCATCTTTGCTTCTTCAACGGGAGGATGAGCTAGAAGATCAGGAATATTGTGTCTTCGTTGATATTCGATGATGCGCCTTCTTAGATGTAAGAAGCGCTCTAGTTCGGCGATTGTAGGTTGTAAGATGTCGCCTTGTGAGCGAGTACTTGGCATACAATCGAAGAACGAGTGGAGGGAGAGAGAATTGTTAACCTAGTCTATACTGTGTAACAAAAGATTACACTATTGACTAAACGGGTCCCCGACAACGGCGCCAAAAACTTGATCGCGACTTTCTATGTCTAACTCAATTAACTGCAAGTGCACAGTCTATCGCGTAGTAATAATAGATATCGATCCCACAGGAACTCGTAATCAAACTAGTATTATCGGGTGTTACGGTGTTTAGCTAGGTTGGTAATGTCTTAAGGGAATAATAACAAAATAAGTGTGTAAACTAAAGGGAACTAAAGCTTTTACTTAAGGTATGAATGCTTGAATCGGTATGTAATATGTTATTTCTTCAGGGATTCTATAGGTCACTGGTGTCTTTAGGTTTTCAAAAATAGTTTAAGTAGAAAATGATGGTTTAAAGACCTTTGTCTCACGATGGTTGTTGACGCTAGTCGCAACTCTAAAGCGGAACGTATGTTGTCGCTATCCCGTTCGGGGTTAAAGTTACTTTTTGAAAACTATTAAGTTCTAATTCCTTTTAAAGCGCTGTCGCTGTTTTTAAAATGAATGCCTAGTTTTTACTATCTGGTTTTAGCCTCAGCTGTTGCTTGTTGGTTCGTACCTTTATGAATTTCCCACTGTCGTGGCAAAACTATTCTCGCTGTCGCGAGGAAGGTTTATTTAGAAAAGTCAATTTAAAAACTACAGCCATAAACAAGTTTTGGAAAGGTAGATATACACCGGTTAATTATCGAATCCCATCAGATTATTTATTACATACCGATTACTTAAGATTTAGCCAGACATGGAATATAAATTAACAACACGTAAATAATGGCAGAAAATAATAACATGCATTATAATGGGAAATAGAAATCCAATTAATCGATTAAAATAGAAACCTGTAAATAATTCAATTTGACTTTTGGGGAAATCCTCCAAAATGGCGGCAGGATTTTGTCTTTATGCCAATTACTCGTACAGAATGGAAATGGGAAGTAAAACAAGAATTGCAAGGAAGGAAAGAAGAAAGAAATAAAACAACGATAAGACAAATGGGAATTTGAATAAATGCTCTGAAGGTAAATTGGCAGCACTTCGTTTCTTCAATGCGGCTCTCCTTTTCTGGTTCCAGCTACCTCCTTTTATAGATGGGATATTCCACGATTTATTTCTTCGGGAAGTGGGAGTGATATCAGAGAATATAGGAGTTAGTGGTACCACTTCTCTTTGGCACTTTCACACTTTAACAACACGTGCAGAAAACTGCATTTTAACTGCATGACGGTCGTCATGGACCTGTGACGGTCGTCACACCCTTGTGACGGTCGTCACATCAGCAGAACTCGTTTCTGCTGCTTTTTGGCCTGCTTTTCACTTGGTTTTCGCCTGTAAATGCTTCTTTTCTTTATCTTGCTCCATTTAAGCATGGACTTTGAATACCTGCAAAATACTGGGCAAATAGTGTGGAAATATCCGAATTCGGAGTGAAAACGGTCGCCGATTAGTAGAAAAGTACATCAATATATATATATATATATATATATATATATATATATATATATATATATATATATATATATATATATATATATATATATATATATATATATATATATATATATATATATATATATATATATATATATATATATATATATATATATATATATATATATATATATATATATATATATAATTTCGCGTTATCAATGAGCGAAAAATTAAGTTCGTTAACTAAATGAGTTGAACTTGAACTATACATAGTTCGACTCGTTAGGTTCATGAGTCAACTCGATTACATATGAAAAGAATTATACTGTCTTTAAGATTAGGTTTAAATATTTACTTCAAATCTTAGACAAATTTAATCTTCAATTTAGTAGTTTTTGAATTAGACTCTCAAATGTATCTCTTGAAAGTTGTGTAAGTTTTGAATTAGTAGATTTCGAAGATAAAGTTAAATTTCAATATGATAACTTTTATTTTATTTTAATATTTTATTTAAAATATATATATTTATTTAAAATGTCAAATATACTAAAAAATATATATATTTAAAAAAATAGTTTTTAAGTTTGTGAACCATGTAAGCTGAACCTAATGAGATGAACCTAACGAGTCGAACCGAACTGTTCGTGAACTTATAACGAGTCGAGTTTGAGCTTAAAAAAAAGTTCGTGTCGAACTCGAACTCGAATTCGAACAATTCTTAACGAGTTGAGCCGAGCTGAGGTGAGTTCGACTCTACTCGACTCATTTCCAGCCCTGCCGACAACCTTCAACGAATTTTAATGATAAATTCAGATATGCTTCACCTTTTATTTTCTAATTGAATTATGATATGACTTTAAGAGATACAAGTTAATAAATTATTAAATTATAAAATTAATTTAAAATTTTATTCTTAATTTTTATATCGATAAAAATCATAAGATTATGACCCGATTTAACAAAAAAAATTGTTAGAGATAAATAACGAGAAGGTCATATGTGACACTTTTTAAAAATATGTGAGGGTCACCTCTTACAAAATAATCCCATTTATACAAATAAAGTTTTTGCTTTGTGATTGTGTGGAAGTCAATACAAATACCTACCAGATGACTACTACGATATGTTGCCTAATAAATGAGAGGGTACACCACATTACTGAAAAAGAATAATAATTTATGTGGTTTCTTTGGTAGGAAGTGTTTTTTTCCGAGAAAACCATATGTTTGTCTCTAATCTAAAAAAACATCACATTTTTATTTCAGAAAAAATTCATATTTCCTTGGATATTTTAATTTAAATAATTTAAAAAATTTCAAATTAATACAATTAACTATTAAATTAGTTTACAAATTTGATTAATGTAATACACTTATTTCACCCAAATTTTAAAAAAAAAGTTGGAATTGCAATTATCCAAACCTAATACTTAATTGTTTTACGGCGAGAGTAATATTAAAATCATTATGTAAATTGGCGAAAATGATTGATATTTGAAATATTGTTCATCTTCATTTTATTTTAAATCTCAAAATTATAGAATAAAAAAAAGTAATTTTATTGAAATGTGACACATGACATAAATATGATACAAATTTTTTTTAAATAAAATTTCTAAAGAGTATCTTGTATTGATTCAAGGCTTCAAAAATTTGTTACATAAATAACATAAATAATTTTACTAAAAACCCGTAGTATATACTGTCCAGAATTTATTTAATTTAAATAAAATATCTTAATTAACAAATTTATAATAGTTTATGTTAAATAATTTTATTATTTATTATTTTTCACACAAATTTTATATTCACATTTTTTATTAAATAAATTCATTTTAATAGTTTTTCTCAAGAATTATATTCTTGTGCATGATACAGAATTTATACTAATTTATTAAAAGACATTAATGAAAGTATTGTTAAATTAATTTAGTTGATAATTATATATGAATATCAGATACAAGAGTAGGTGTTCGAATTTACGATCCTTCACTTATTTATTTTTAAATGTAAATCATAGTTATTAGACTACTTGATAAAAAAGTGGACACAAATAAAAAATAACTTAATATTATTTTAAAATTTGAAAGTGAATTTCTTTAAAATAAGATAATTATTGTACAACAAATAAAATATACATATTTAAATTCATAGAATATCAATTAAAGTTAAGCTCGATCAACTAGAAATGATTAAACGATTGTCGTGAGATTGAGTTGTAGTACGGAAAAAGTTTGATGGTATGTATTTTTGGATTTTAAGTTATTTCGGTTTTGACTTCATTTTATTATTTTTTTTTCCCGATGTATTGGTATATTTGGGTTGTGTGCCGTTTTAATTTATTTTGTTTATAAAAGAAAAATTAAGTTTCCCAACAACCTCAACTACTTTGGCAACACTAAAGCCAAATTTTCTCTACTAATAATGAAACCCACAAGAAAACCTAAATGCAACAACTTTGTCTTTTTCTATGCATCATTAATTTCTCAAAACATTTATAGCCATAAGCTTATTTATATACATTGAACTTTCAAATTCAATGAAATAGTTCCATTCTTTATGCTTATGGCTTCTCTTGTTCTTCTTCTATCTTTTCTAGTAAGAGCCAAAAAAATTGAAAACCAAGATTCTATTGTTTCTTCTTCATCTTTTGACACTAATGAAGATGATGATTCATGTTTGAATGCAAGATTGTCACATAACTATGAAAGTGAGTTGGAGAAGAATATGGGAGTGAGTATTCTTCTACATGAGTCAAGAGTTTGTATCGAACTTGTTTAGCTATAAGTTTGAGAAATGTGAGTTATTGGTGTATGAAAGAATAATGTATAAGTTTTCATAATTTTAATTTTATTATTGTAGTTATATTTGTATCTAGTGATTACTCTATGTCACCTGTTTACCTATCCATTATCACTTTTTTCTTCTTGTTTCATATATTTTATTAAGATAGTAACTCTTTCATCTTTATATAAGTATGTATTTGTAACTGTTTTTATTTTACATTTAGTCATGGTTAGTTGTAGTAGTTAAGTTATTTATGATAGATTAATTATTTAATTAATTAAATGGGTTTGTATAATTAATTATTAATTAATTAATTATAGAATGACCATAATGGGATGTGTAATATTCCAATATTTTCTATGCAATCCATTTATTTGATTTTATTTTTAAATTTTAATAGTTAGGGAATAATTTATTTTATATGTATAGCTATATCTTGATTATTTATTTCTATAAGTTTATTTTAATTATTTGTTTCTATTTCTCTAGTTTAATTATTTATTTTATAAATAATTATTTTGATAGATTAATAACATTAAATTTATTTATCTTTACTTTTATACTATCAATATTTTTCTGATTTATAAATTTATTGATTATATTTAATAATTAAGATTAAGCGTTATTATTATATTTGTTGTTGTATTGTTTTAATAGATCTATAAATATGAAAATAAACAAATATTTTAAATAAACAAATACATAAATATTTATATTAATTAGATTTTGTATTAGAAATAAAGGTAATAAAAAAAGGGGATTTTTTTTATCTAAATACTTTAATTTTTTTAAAAAAGTTCTCAAAATAACCCACTTTTCAAATTATTTCTCAAAGTATCCCATTTTAGGGTACTGATTGAGTGAAGATGCCATATCAATTGGCGATCCCTAACAAAGGCCAAGAATTGTCGCTAATTGGATTGGAGACACCACATGGTGTTGTCAATCCAATTGGGGACATAGTGTAAAGTTTTAAAGGGTGTCGCCAATTCAAGTGGAGACATGGTGGAAAGTGTAACTTTTTAAACATAAATAA
Organism: Lathyrus sativus; assembly: GCA_963859935.3. Classification (NCBI taxonomy): domain Eukaryota; kingdom Viridiplantae; phylum Streptophyta; class Magnoliopsida; order Fabales; family Fabaceae; genus Lathyrus; species Lathyrus sativus. The sequence goes on along the minus strand of OZ012735.1, from coordinate 575,463,320 downwards.
CTAACATTAATATTTAATTAAAAATAATATTACATAAATTAATGTTGACGACCAGGTTAGTCATATCGGCCAGCGGTTCTACATCCTTTAGGCACCCTCACTCGTTGCCCTCGTTGTTGATTCACTCCAGGTGTTTGAGGAGTTGAGGTCTCAGGAACATTTCCAGCAGAATCCCTAAGAATTTCTTGCATTTCCAAGAAGTCTTATTTATTGAAACTGAGCTCGCGACCCATGCCAGAGTAGTTCGAATTTGATGAAGGGGTCATTGGTGTGCGGCTTGGACGATTGAATGGGGATATTAGTGTGAAGATTTCGTTGGTGAAAGGTTGAAATGGTATTGGTGTTTGAAAGCCATAAGGTTGTTGTGATATTTGTGTGTGTAGGCTATGGTGTGATGTTTAAACGTTTTGGCTATGGAAATATGTTTCGGCGTTATGGTTATGGTATGATGTTTGGGCGCTTTAGCTATATCTTGATGTCGTGTTGATGGCATATGCATTTTGGGTGTCTTGATAACAGTCATTTTGTTGAAGATGGTATGGGGGACGCTCTTGGTATTGTGGTTGGATGTTTAGCATGCTTGGATGGTGGTTTTGTGTGTTTATGGGTTGGTAATTTTTTTGGGTAGGAGGTTGTGAGTAACAGGTCTGATAATTTCCTAGTGAGTCAGACATTGAAGCTTTTTGTGTGTAGGTGGTTTCTCGTGGGTCATACAAATACCTCTCTTCGAAGACAAACCTAGTTGCAACAAATATGTACCAAGCCGTATAAGTATTATTTGGTATAGACGGGGTTGCCACCACTGGGTCACGTAAGACATAGGCACGACAGTTCCTCCATTTACGACACTAGATTTAGCAAAATCGTTCCAATCGGGATAGTCTCATTGATTACTAACTTTTTGTATATGCCACTTACCGAGGTCAATCAAGGGATCTGAGATGTTTTAATGCATTCCAAACTGTAGTTTGACATGGTCACTGTGGCGCATCTCCACAATGGTGAATCTGATGATCGACACACATGCACTCCAAACAACTGCGTCTTCCTCTCTGACTTCATGTAGGTGTTCCATGTTTAAATATGGACTACAAATGAATTGAAGAAGAGAAAAATATTAGATCATAAAATGGGTGATATAAAAAATAAATTGATTCATTTAGTGGCCTTGCATCTCCAGATGTAAGGTGATCCAAGAGATTGCTGTATTAAATGATATAATGTCTAGGACATCTATTGTAACTCATACCGCGAGTCGACTGTCTAAATAACTAAACATTCAAATAATTAGGAGTCACCAATTGGTATGGCGCCTTCTCTCAATTAGTATCTAAAATGGAGTACTTTGGAAAATGATTTGAAAAGTGAGTTATTTTGAGATTTTTTTTGAAAAATTAGGGTATTTGGGTAAAAAAAAATTCAGAAAAAGGGATTATAATGATAGAATTAATGGGTTAGGCCCATTTTACTTTTCATATGAATAAAAGAAGAAGAAAATAAAGAAAATAACTTCATAGTGGCAGTTCCAGTAGAAAAATTAGAAAAAAGAGGAAAACAATACGTGCTATGAAGAATTAGGAAAATTTTGTGCTGAAATCAAATCATCTCGAAAAAAACTTCTTCTGATTCATTCCAATCATTATGCCAAAAAAGACGTTTAGCAACGCTTCCTAAAGTGGCGCTGTTGTAGGTAAAGACAACATTTTTTTTAAAGGTAAAAGTGCTGGTAAAGGTCCCCTTTAGGCAGCACTTTCTTATAAAAGCGCTCTCTAATGTCACCTTTAGGCAGAAAAGCACTCTCTAATCCCCCTTTAGCAGCGCTTTTTAAGAGCGTTGTCTAATGTATTGTTTCTGCAGACCTTTAGCAGTGCTTTTAAATGAAAAGCACTCTATTTCCCCCCTTTAGCAGCGCTTTTTAAAAGCGTTGTCTAAGGTGTTGTTTCTGCAGACCTTTAGCAGCGCTTTTTATGAAAAGCGCTCTCTCCCCCCCCCCTTTAGCAGCGCTTTTTAAAAGCGCTTTCTAATCTATTAGTTTTAGCAGCGCTTTTATATGAAAAGTGCTCTCTTCCCCCTCCCCCCCCCCCCTTTTTTAAAAGCGCTTTCTAATCTATTGGTTTTAGCAACGCTTTTATATGAAAAACACTCTCTTCCCCCCTCCCCCCCTTTAGCAGCGCTTTACAAAAGCACTTTTTAATGTATATTTTGTTGAGGTTTTAGAAGCGTTTTTTTGTAAAAGCGCTGCCTTAGGTCCATTTTTGGCAGCACTTTCTTTTATTGACGTTAATGGATGTTTTCAAAAGCACTTTTTTTAAAAGAACTTTTTATGGAAGCGTTTTTTTGTTAGAAGCGCTGTCTATTGTGCATTTTTTTAAGAAACGTTTTTTTGTTAAAATCGTTGGCATAAGTCTTATTTTTTACTTATAAAATGGAACCACATACCACATAGGCCTTATATACCTTTATAATTCAACACATAAACCTACTTATAACCATTATAATTCAACACAAGCCTTTATTTCAACACATGAGCTATATACCATTATAATTCAACACATAAATTTGCTTATAAGCAAAAATTCAACATAATTTTATTTCAACACATAAACCTGCTTAATTCAACACAATTTTATATACCATTATTTACATCATAAACTGGCTTAATTCAACACAAACCTCATAACAATTAAAATTTAACACATAAACATGTTTAATTCAACAGAAACCTCATAATAACCATTATAATATTAACACAAACCTCTTATAATTCTAATAAAACATATCCACTTCCAAAACCTTTAACTTCTAAATATTCATTATATATAATTACAAGTTCCATCAACTCACAATAACTTTTAGAAGTAGAACAACTTATAATACTATACAACAACTTCCAGAACTATTCCTACTCAGTACTACAGAACATCACAACAACTAAAATCTCTAAAGACCATAAACTTCACACAAAATAAAGAAATACATGATATACCTTATATAATTCTCGTCTCAAGAATGTATTGACACCAATCCTTCTTAATTTCTTCCAGTTTATCTTTCGAGTAAGTAGCACATTTGAATTCATCAAAATACTACATAATATAACATAATATGCATGATTTAGTTAAATCTGTGTTTTCTTCGCAAATAGGACACGCACATTGACCTTTAATGTTATACCCTGATAGGTTTCCGTACGCTAAAAAATAATTAATTGTGCCAAACAACATCACCCTCAAATTGAAACTTTCTTTCCTGTATCCATCATAAACCTCCACACCGTTCCCCCACAAAATCTGTAAGTCTTCGATTAAAGGTGTCAAGTATACATCTATGTCATTCCCGGGTTGTTTAGGCCCAAAAATTAACATAGATAACATCATGTACTTACGCTTCATACATAGGCATGGAGGTAGGTTATAAATCATAATAATCACAAGCCATGTGGAATGTGAGATACTTTGCAGACCATGTGGGTTCATTCCATCAGTAGATAATGCCAACCGGAGGTTTCTCGCTTCTTCTCCAAAATAAGAATAATCATTGTCAATTTTCATCCACTGTGGTGAATCTGCCGGATGTTGAAACTTTCCATCTATAATTCTTTCATCTGAATGCCAAGTCAAGTGTTTTGCATTGGTTTAACTACGAAACATGCGTCTAAATCTCATAATTATAGGAAAATACCATAAGACTTTTGCTGGAGACAATTTCTTCTTATATCGAGAGACACTGCATTTGGGGCACCCAGTCAAAGATGCATATTCATTTCGAAACAAAATGAAATCATTTGGACAAGCATGTATCTTATCATATCATGCCAATAGAGCACAACATTTTTTTGGCCTCATAGGTTTGATTGGGAAGAACATTATCATCTAGAAGCATCTCTTTCATAAGTGATAATAACTCTGTGAAACTTTTATCCGACCATCCATTACCCGCCTTTAAGTTCTACAACTTTAATACCGTATACAATCTTGTGAATTTAGTGCAACCTTTATACAATGGTTTCTCTGCATCACTTACCAACCTCTCAAACATTTTGAGACAATCCTGAAGATCTTTTTCAAGTGCTTCTGCAATCTCTTCGACTCGATCACAATCGTATGTATCTGTGCCATTGTCCTTTGAAGCATAGGTCCTATTATCCCCCGGTTCAACATTCATGTTATGTATCTCACAATGTAATATCTAACACGTATAACTTTGATCAATTACATACCTCTTTAAATATGATTACAACTGAACTACGTCAATCTGACGCCTATAACAGTAACTTAAGCAAGGACATGTGATCCAACTGGGGTCTTTGGCATGTTCACCAACAAACTTAACGAATTCTGATACCCCATCCTCGTACTCTTTTGACAATCGACTGAAAGACATCCATTTTTATCCATGGTTTTAACTAAGTAAGCTAAAAAAACACTAATTATTCATGCAACTATAGATACCGAACAACTATAGCAAACGTGCAAATTCAATCACCAAAATTATCAAATCCACATAAAAATTACCAAATATAACAATGTTTCGTCACTTAAGTTCAAACAATCAACAACATCATAATATTCAACAATTTGTTCACGAATGTCATTCAAGTTTCAATTATAAAAAATAAATTCACAATGTCATCACTATTCACCATCTTCAACCTTAACTATTAACAATTAATTTAGTTATCATTTGCAATAAAAAATTTCGATCAAGACAAAGTCATTATCACTATTCAACATCACTAACATTCAACATTAACTTATAAAATTTCTAACACCAAAAATCAAAAGAAAATCACCACAAACCTCACTATTCACCATCTTGAACCTTACTATTAAAATGGCATTCAAACTTCCATTAAAGTCAAATAACAACAACATCACAATTTAAACCAATAAACAAATAAACAATAAAATAAATACCATGCAAATAACTTTGAAACTGTAAAAAATGAAGAAAATGAAGAAATACCTTCAACAATGGTGTCACGAGGTTACTACGGATTCGAGATGATGAAGAAACGACTGGACGGAGGTTCGAGATGATGAAAGACGGTGGCACGGCTGGACGGAGGAAAAATGGCAATCGGAGGTCTGGTAGGGTTCGTATGTTCGTCTGAGAGTGAGAGAGTGAAACAGAATATGTCAGAAACAAAATACACATTCTGTTTTAATTTAAGAAAACAGACCTATAGCAGCGCTTTTAAAAAGCACTTTCTTCCCCCCTATAGTAGCACTTTTATTCGAAATGTGCTTTCGTATGTTAGCCCTTTAGTAGCGCTTTTGAAAAGCGATGTCTAAGGTGTGACCTAGACAACCCCTATAGCAGCGCTTTTAAAAATCGCTGTCAAAAGTACCCCCTATAGCAGCGCTTTCTAATGTTAGGCTTTAGCAGCGCTTTCCCCAAAAGCGCTTTTCATTGGTTACTCACTTATGACCTTTAGCAGCGCTTTAAAAAAGCGTTTTCTAAAGGCCCCCTTTAGCAGCGCTTTAAAAAAGTGTTTTTAAAGGCCCCCTTTAGCAGCGCTTTTTCCCTTCTTTGTTTTTAAAATTTTTTTTATCTTTTAGCAGAGCTTTTTTATAAAAGCGTTGTCTTTGTAGTGCTGGCAAAAACTCCTTTTTGCGTAGTGAATTTTTAGTATGTTAATTTTATCAATTAATTTATTAAGTTTTTTCATTTATTTTCCATCCACTATTTTATACAGTTAAATATATCATTTTCTCATTTGATTAACACTCTTACTTTATTCATATCTTCATCATCGCAACTCCAATTTATGCGATGTCGAAACGAACGTGGGAATACTACATATATTTTCCATGAACTTAATTTCAGTTTTAGGGTAAGTTTCTTCTACCTAAGTTTGAAATTGACATCTTTTAGTGTATTTTAATATCGTATTTTTAATTTATTCATAAATTATCAGAAATGAAACGATTGGAGGATGACGAGTCGAGGGAGCGAAAATTCTGCATGTGAACTTAAATTAGTAGGTGACATAATGATAGAGATAAGATTTTGCTCGTGGTGACAATTATAATTAAATGTAGTTTTGCGTGTGCTCGGGGGAATGGAATCAGATTTTTAATTAAATTTATAATTTTGTAAGGAAGACTATTTTAATATTAAAACTTTAGAGATGAGGATTTGGGAGGTCTTAAATAGTTTATTTTAATAATTTTTATTAAATTATGATTTTTAGAAATTATTATGAATGATTATTTTGTTTAAATACAAAAAAAAAAAATAGTCACATACTATTAAGGTGGTATTTTTAAATAATGCCTTTAAAAATTTTAGGATGTTACACGTTGAACCATTCCATTAAGTCCAATGAGAGTTCTGTCCCCTTAACTGTTTAGCTATTTAAGCGTTGTTTCATTAAACTATTAACATACTTTGAAAATTCTAAACGACAATAAGGGTAGTAATTCTTTCATATCAACCCTTTCGATGAGCGTCTCTCAAATTCTACCATATACATCATTTTTATTATTCTTCTTGATTATTTAATAATATTATAATATACTATATTTTGTGTATAATCGATTCAGTTTAATTCATCAATTTACTATATATTATTTATAAAGAAAATTATATATTTGGTGATTTATATAGTAACATATTTCTAATTGCATTTGTTCATTAATAGTGACATGTTTCTAATTACATTTTAATAGTGACATATTTCTAATACATTTTTTTATAATAGTGACATATTTCTAATACATTTTTTAATAATGAATCAAAGTTTTAAGTCCGTATTTTTTAATATGTTTCTATTTTTTGTGTGCACAGAAGCATTATTAATTTGTTTTTTAGCCTAATTTAGAATATTTTTAATCTTTGTCTCTCCTATTTTTTTTGTAAATTCTCTATTTTTTAAAAGATTTTAGATTATAATTTTGACCACATCATAATTCTTGATATTAATGTGAATTATGATAAATTTAAAATTATAATAGGTGAAACTTATATTAAATTATGAAAAGAAATTGTAGAAAAAATTGAGAATCTAACAAAAATATATTCTCGTCATTTTATTTGGGAAGGACTTTAGGAATAGAGTTTTGTAGAATTTTTTTAATATAAAATATTTTGGATATTTAAAAAGATGTTATGTTTTTATAAGAAAATCTTCATAGTTATATTATTCTGCAAGTTCTAATATATAGGACCCCCTTGGTTCTTAAATATAAGAAAAAGATATTTTTATATTTTTAATTATAAGAAAAAAAATTAACATTTATTTTTATAAGATAAAATTAATTATAGAGTGCATTAAATTTACTTTTTTTTCTTCTTCATAATTGGTATGGACCGGCCACATACCCAAAATCTAAGGCTCAAACCAATGTTGATCCACTTTAAAATGATCAAAATTATAAAAACCATTACATGAGGTATTCCATGCATACTTTTTGATCTCTAACTTTTACTACACTCACATTGAATGTTGAACTAATTTAGGCGTTGGAGGGCTAACCTTGCAGGTTCATCCCGCACCACTGTATTAGAGATCAACATCACCACTTCAGGGTTCTTTGTCATCAATATACACCTAATTTTGGATCTAGAACCGAACAATGGTGACCTCTGTGGGAAACGACTACATTCGTTACACCAAAGAGATCCGTCAAATCTTCTGATTCAGTCATATGCCAACTATCATCCATCGATGAGATCCACATTGCAACATCCAATGTAGATTCGCCACTAGAATGCTTTTCCCGAACTAAAATCGCGGTTGAACAACGAAGAGGGGGTCAATCGACGATATGATTCCTAGATTGGGAAAATCAATAGAAATCTAAACTACCACCTACCACCAATCTTAGCAATCATCGTCATAAATCATTTTCTAAAGGGATTCATTATAGATGATGAAAGCTCTTGCAACATCGTCTACACCAACACTCTTGAGCAATTGGGCCTCAAAAAACCAGATATGAGTTTGTATCGCGGAAGAGATCTGCAGACCTTTAACGGTGTCATCGAGAGAAGAAGTGTGTGGAGAATGATAACTCTCAACTTCCTTGTAATTTTATGTAGAAGTGTCTTCAAGGATATCCTGAGGATATGCTTCTTAAAGAAGCTAGATGCAACAACATCCCTGGTCCACCTGAAGATAGCATATCATGATATGGAAGGAAAGCAGATTGTTATTAGCATTGTCATTGAAGAAGCAAGGCGTATAAAAGAAATCATCCTTAAGAACATTCTCGCATCGTTAGAAGTAATAGAGTAAGGTCCTGGGAATGTCTATACGTTTGACTTGGACACATGCGAAGACGAATTTAGGCTCGTCCTAGACGATGAATTTGAGGTTGATCAGCCAATCTGGTGAAGAAAGCCTCGAGAAAGTGGAGGATGTGTGTCAACTATAGAGTTCTTAATAAAGAATGCCCGAAAGACTCTTACCTGCTCCCAAACATCGACGAGCTTGTAGATAATTATGTTGGGTACAAGTTACTATCATTCACAAATGCTTATTTCAGGTACAATCAAATACCCATGTTTGGACCTGACCGAATGAAAATAACCTTCATGGCTGAGCAACCCAATTACCAGTACAACATCATGCCCTTTGCGTTAAAGAATGTTGGCATAACATATGAAAGGATGATGAACAAGATCTTTCAGGAAGCGATAAGGGATATTCTGGAAGTATACATGGATGACATGATCATAAAGTTTGATCAAGAGGAGATTCATGCTCAAAACCTCTAATGAGTGTTCAAAAGGGTCTGTCAGTATAATATAAGACTCAATCCAAAAAAGTGCACATTTGGGGTAAGAACTGAAAATTTATTGGGCTTCGACTTAACTTAATGGAGAATCAAAGAAAACCCTGACAAATGTGAAGCAATAGCCCAAATGAGAGCTTAACCTCCAAGAAAGAGGTCCAAAAGTTGAACGATATGTTAGCCGCTTTGAATAAGTTCATCTCAAAATTCGCCAATCACGCATTGCCTTTTTATAGGTTGTTGAGAAAAGAAGTGAAGTTTGAATGGACACTTGATTGCTAGGGATGAAAATTTTACCTATCCCCAATGGGCACCCAAAAAATCATCCATAATTGATAGATAAAAACCCGCAAAAATGGATACTAGAACGAGCTCAGGTAATTACTTACAAAAATAAGCGGGTATAGGTGCCTTAGTAACCACCCCGCCCCATACCCGCATAATATATATGTATACATTTATATATTTTAATTGTATTATTATATAAAAAGTATGTCTATCAATTTTTAAAAGTATATCAATGTTAAATTACGTATTTAATATAAGTGTTTGTTTATTTCAATGTTAAATTATGTCTATCAATTTTTGAAAATTTTTAAATATTTTTTAAAAAATTAAAATGATATGATATTTTATAATTGATCTATTTATTTTTAATAGGAATGCAGATAACGAGTATGGGTATATGTACTTACATACCCATAGGGCATGTGTATGTGTGCTAACTTTGGCGCCCAAGCGGATATAGGCTCGGGTACGAGGATTTTTTCAAATCGCGGGTATGGGGATGGGTACTATAGTACCCTGCCTATTCCATCCTTACTGACTGCGAAGAGGCTTTTGATTCTTTAAAAAGACCAAGCCACACTGCTGGTGCTCACTCGGTTACTCCCAAGAGAAACAATGTACATGTACCTAGTAGTCACAATGGAGAAAATGAATGCTTGTTTACCCGATAACTCATGTACACATGGAAATAAGGAGATATTTAGGAAAAGTTATCATGATTACAGTGACATCAGCACACTACTTTGAATAGTGTCAAATTCTTTTCAAAAAACGACACTTTTCTCTTTCACTAAAGACTTGGTTGAAAGTGGCATTTTTTTCGGGGGGGGGGGGGATTTGTTAGCTAATATTTTCTATATAGCTAGTTCGAAGAAGAAAAGTTAATGTCGAGAAGAGATATTGCCAGCTTTAAAGTTATTTAGTTCTACCAATGTTTGGTCAACTTCGACATGTTTCTTTTTCACATTTGTAGGACTTAGCATAATTTGGTAAATATTGAAATATGGATGAAACTTCGACTACAACCATTCACAAAAGAATAAGAGCAAATAACTACCATTTAAAGAAATCTAGATGTTGGCGACATGTGGGAGTCAACCATTAGCCCCAAGACCACATAGAAGGATACATATTGAGTATGCAAGTCACAACTATCGAAAACAATTATATCTTCACTAGTATATATAAATAGTCTTTGTGTAGGGATTAATGGTGACACATCATATACAAAAACTCTATAGAACTTAAAGTAATTCTCTCATTTTGTTAAATATATCGTTTTCTCTTTTGAGTAACACTCTTATTTTGTTCATATTTCCATCACCGTAACTCCAATTTATATGAAATGAATGTCGAAACAACCGTGGGAATAATACAAATATTTTCCATAAACTTAATTTCAATTTTAGGTTAAGTTTCTTTTACCTCATTTTAAAATTGTTATCTTTTAGTGTATTTTAATATCGTATTTTTAATTTATTTTATAAATTATCGGAAACGAAACGATGGGAGGACGATGAGTCGAGTGAGCGAAAATTTTGCATGAACTTAAGTTAGTAGGTGAAAGAATGATAAAGATAAGATTTTGCTCGTGGTGACTATTAAATGTAGTTTGGAAGCAAAACACTCAAGGTAAGGGCATTTCCCCATATTGGTTATAACAAAACTAATAGTTAGATGATACGTAATTGTTAGAATTAAAGTTTTGTGTTATTTCATAAATTTCAATCCTTGCTCGAATTATGAATAATAGTTTGATATATTGTGTTTTATTTTATTTGTGGATGAAGCTTTGTTATGATTATGTGATATGGATGAATCTTTGTTTTGTTGGTGATTGTCATTATTATGTGTGGTTGTGATGTGAATGGATTACAATTGGAGATGAATGATTATATGAAATAATTTTTAAGATGAGGAGCTTGATGATGTGATACTTTATGGTTGTATGATTTCTTAAGTGGCAGGATTTGCATTTGCATCATCATTTCATGGCATATGCATTGTTTGGCTTAGTGGTGGGTTGCCTTTGTGGCGGATTATTTTCCCATTGATATGGGATGAATTCTGTGTGGTGTCTTAGTGGAGGGCTGATTATATCCGAATCATTTAAATTTAGAAGCATACATATTCACACATAAAGATATTTGTGAAGTAAGGATTTTAGTGGATTTGATTTCTCTTAAGTTGTCATGTTTTGTATGATTTATTTTATAATATCATCTGGTATGTTTTGTTTGATTTGATATGGATGATGGAAGATTGATCCCTTACAAATAACATATCAGGTACGGAGAAACTGAATATATGAATTGATCGTGATATGAAGTGATCGGATGTTGCATGTGCTCGTAGGAATGAAATCGAATTTTTAATTGAATTTATAATTTTGCAAGGAAGACTATTTTAATATTAAAACTTTAGAGATGAGGATTTGGGAGGTCTTAAACAGTTTATTTTAATAATTTTTATTAAATTATGATTATTATAAATTATTATGAATGATTATTTTATTTAAATACACAAAAAAGGGTCCCATACTATTAAGGTATGTATTTTTAAAAAATGTCTTAAAAATTTTTAGGATGTTATATGTTGAACCATTCAGTTAAGTTTAATGAGAGGTTTTTCCCCTCAACCGTTTAACTATTTAAACGTTGCCTCATTAACTATTTAAATGTTGCCTCATTAAACGGTTAATATACTCTAAAAATTATAAACCACAATGAGGATAGTAATTATCTCATATTCACTCTTTTGATGACCGTTTCTCAAATTTTATCAAATACATCATTTTTATTGTTCTTCTTAATTATTCAATAATATTATAATATACTATAATTTGTGTATAATAGATTTAATTTAATCCATCCATTGGTATCATAGTCAAATTTAAATACAAATTATGATTATTGTTAGATGAATATTATATTCGTGTATTATTGTTAATGAATATTATATTCGTGTCTTATTGTTCTATCACAAATTTTAAATTGAAATCCTATGTGATCCACATAATATATTTTGGATATTTCTCTTTTCTAACTTATGTGGTTATCTTGATATGTTGTTGTCTTACGAGAAACAAAAATAAAATTGATTTATTTATTTATATATATTTTTTTGTGATTGATAATTGTGTGTGAATTTAAATAGCTTTGAAAGATTTGGGTTATGAGTATGAATAGTAAGGTAGAAAACACTCATAAGATTTGACCGCATGGCCGCACGCCCTGATTTAAGTGTTCAAAATTTTCTCAATTTTGGTTAAATAAATACCAATAACATTTAATATTCTCATATTAAAATAAATATAAATTGTTATAAAGGGAAGCAGTGTTTTCTTAAATTATTACCTTATTCCATATATAGATTCTCACGTAAAATATTATATATAGTAAATGTTGTGAATGATAATAAATTCTTTATTGATTTATATTTTTGATTATTAATTATTATTAAAATAATTTTAGTGAAAATTATTTGAGACAATTAAAAATATTATTCTTTTAATTTATTATATTTATGCTAATCATATTAATCTATTAATGAATCTTATATTTTGATATAATAGTTACTCTAAATTTATAAATTATTGAGATGATATTATATAAGTTTTTGTAATGCTTTAAAAGTCATTAAAGATGCTTTGACTTTTTATACAATTACCAATGATTGTTTTTTCGATCAACCCAATTACCAGTACAATATCATGCTCTTTGAGTTGAAGAATGTTGGCGCAACATATAAAAGAAATATAAACAAGATTTTTTAGGAAGTGTTAAGGGAGATGCTGGAAGTATACATGGATGACATGATTATAAAGTCTGATTAAGAGGAGTTACATGCTCAAAACCTCCAACGAGAGTGTTCAAAAGGGTCCGACAGTATAGTATAAGACACAATCCAGAAAAGTTCACCTTTGGGGTAAGAGCCGACAAGTTATTGGGCTTCTACTTAACTTATTGGAGAATCAAAGAAAACCCCAACAAATGTGAAGCAATAGCCCAAATGAGCACTTAAATCCAAGAAGGAAGTCCAAAAGTTGAACGATATGATATTCGTTTTGAATAGGTTCATCTTAAAATTCGCCAATCACGCATTTCCTTTTTATAGGTTGTTGAGAAAAAAGTGAAGTTTGAATGGACATCTGACTGCTAGGGATGACAATTTCACCCATCCCCAATGATAACATGAAAAGTTACCCATAATGGGTAGGATAAATATCAACAAAAATGGGTACTGACACGAGCTCAGGTAATTACTTACAAAAATAAGCGAGTATGAGTGTGGATATGGGCACCTTGGTACCCACCCATAATATATATTTATGCATTTTAATTTATATTTATATATTTTAATTATATTATTATATAAAAAGTATATCTATCAATTTTTAAAAGTATATCAATGTTAAACCATTACGTATTTAATATAAGTGTTTGTTTATTTCAGCAATAAATTTTTAAAAACTTTTTAATATTTTAAAAAAAACTTAAAATGATATTATATCTATAACTGGTCTATTTATTTTTAATAGGAATATGGATAACGAGTATAGGTATGGGTATTTACTGTAACGGGAAAATTTGAGATTAAGCTATTGATTAACTTAACTCATAAAACAAGAGTCGCCACCGCACTTTTAGTTTTCCGATGGAAAGGGAAAATAACGAACAAAACCTAAAGAAGTTTTAAAACAAAAACTAATAAAAACATAGACAATGGTAAGAGGGTTGGTTACGCAAAAGGAATGTGTTAGCACCTAAATATCTATAGTACTTGTTGCGATGGAAATAGGATATCAAACTATTAATTAGTTTGAATCACAATTCTTGATTCACAACCGCTCTTTGATTTATCCGAAGGAAAAGGTCAAAAGAGGGAAAACCTATTTTTGCATCGTAAACGCAATGCGGGGAGAGACCTAGGTAAGGGGCTGGTTAAGCTTAGGGAAGTTATTAGCACCATAAACTTCTGTAGTACTCTACAGGAACCTTTTGTTTATTGTATGCTTTTTTATTTTATTATCTGTTTGATGTATATATTGAGCTAAGGGATGAAGTGACCTAAAAGACCTAATGGTTAGTCCTAAGTTTACTCGGCAAGATTTGCATCTTGTGCCTACGTATCCTGGATAGGGAATGGAATCAGAGTAATCGTAGTTCCCCTTGAAAGGGAGGTTAGAAACGTCTTGACTATGGTCAAGGTTTCAAGGGGAGTAAACGTATCTTAAGGACACGCTTACGTGGAGTTTCGAAACTCCTATTTCTACGTTGAAATGTTGAATTGAAAATAGGGTTAAAATTAGGGATTCCACGACGGGAAACCCTAAAACAGAGTACGACGACTCTTTGACCTAAAAGTTAGGGTAAAAGGTATTTTCGTCCACGGCGGGACGCCTAGGCTATTAGGGTTTTGGAATAGTCAAAGGGTTAGGGTTATTGACTCGGCGGTCAAACGGCTAGACCTAATCCTTCGGAAGGGAAAATAGCGGTAAAACATGCAAAACATGGCAAATTATTATATGGTGGAAATTAAAGTGCGGAAAGTAAAGAAAGCGGTAAAAAAAGCATCGCGACGATCACTCGCGTAAATTACAAATCCCAAAAAATGCAAAAATAAACTGCGACGATTACTCACATAATTACAATTAAAAAACGATAAAGCGAACAAATGGAATATGAATAAGCTGAACAAACAAGATAATGAGTGTTAGACGAATCACATCAAGAGTTTATTTTTTTGAATTTTATTTAAAGAAAAAGTTAATTGAAATCTAGAAACAGAACCCATATTTTAATTAAGAGAAACTTTTAAATTTAAATTTTGTGTTCATAAGGAAAAATTACTTTAATTTTTATGTTTTTATGAAAAATTTGCTTGGATTTTAATGTTAAATAAAATGAAGAAGGTGTTTCGGCTTTGATGTTTTAATTAAGACAAAAAAAGTTTTAATTTTAATTACAAAATGTTTTAAATTTTAATTATAAGAATAGAGTTTTTTATTATTATATTTAAGGAAAAGAAATGTTTTTTTTAATGAAAATTTTAGCAGCTCAAACTCCATTACTTAAAAAAAAAAGATAAGAATTTTACAAAAAAAGAAGAATAAAAATAAACAAGAAAAAAAAGCTAAAGAAATGAAAAATAATAATAAATAATAATATAAAAAAGGGAAGGATAATGAAAGGGGAAGTGTCTGTTCACTTGCCCCATTAGAGTTGGCTTTAGTTCCTTTTTGTCTGTTCATTTGCCCCATTAGGGTTGGCTTTAATTCCTTTTTGTCTGTTCATTTGCCCCATTAGGGTTGGCTTTAATTCCCTTTTGTCTGTTCATTTGACCCATTAGGGTTGGCTTTTAATTCCCTTTTGTCTTTTTCACAACGTGAATCTATTCATCTTCTCCTAACTTCCACCTTTTCTCTTTTTACTCTTCCTTATCTTGGAAATGGATTACGGAAAAAAAAAAAAAAGAAGAAATAATAGGCAATTAACGATGCTTATGGTGAGATTATTCAGATTCTCTGCTTTTATTGTGACGGACGGTTGATTTCCGGAGGTGGATTTCTCGCCGGATGATGGTTCGCCGGCTAGAGGACGATGACGACGGGTATGTCCGTCTGAAGCTGGTGATCGCGGTTCCGAAACTTCTTCTGATTGAGATGATGATGAAGCCTCGAAGATTTTTGCTGATAAGTCGTGAGAACGCCCGCCGTTTTTTCTTTTTGTCTTCTTCCTCTCTTTCTCAAATACAACTTATGTTTATATAGGTAACAAATTAGGGTTAACTCTAACCTAATGCCCACTTTAAAGCCCAACTTAAATAATTAGTTAAAACTAAATAAAATTTAAACAATTTAAAATAAACTTAAAATACCATTTATTTATACTAAACATTAAAAATATTATAAAAAGAATAAAATATTTTCTAATATTTTTAATTTTATGATTTTTGGATGTTTTTATGAATAATATGGAAAAAAGTGAAAAAATAATATTTTTTAAAAAATAATTTAAATAAAATACGAAAATAATAATTAAATAATAAAAAACTATTTTTGTTATTTTTTTATGAAAATAGAAAAGTTAGAATAAAAATAAAAGAAACAAAACAAAAAGTGAAGAAGGTGGGATTCGAATTCTCGACCTTTCACACTCACAACTCCTTACACACGGTCTTTTACCAATTGTGCTATTTTATTCATTCAAAATAAAGTGGCACTAGAAACCCTGCAAACTAAAAGAGTGCGCCACGTGATATTTTCTTGCAACAATTAAACAACTGCACAACCCGTTAGTGGTTAGTTTAAACCCAATGCAAAATGAAATGGAATGCAAGATGAAACGACTAATCCTAGGGCAAAATTTGGGGTATTACAGTTGCCCCTATTTAAATAGCTTCACCAGATGATTTGAGCGACGAAGGCTCGAGAAATCATGGTGGAGGGATTTAAATATAGATAACCGAAAATTTTGCCCTTAGATGCAGTGATATGCAATGCTATGGACAAAACGGAAATAAACTATAATGCTGACAATGCCATGAATCTAATATGATGCGTATGATTGAATGATGAATGCAAGGATGCAGACGACACGACGATACAGGGGACAGACGCGACGAGTAACTGCACTGGGGAATACGACGCACTGAGACAACAATACGACGCTGGGGAATTCTAAAGTGATGGCCAACTGGTGCGGGCACGACCAATTATCACTTTTAGAAAGGGAATGGTAAGAACGGGATCCTCAATAGAGATGACACCGGTGAGACGGCCTCCACTAGGGAATATCTAGGAGTAATTGTTCAACAGGTTCAGGTGTGACCGGCTGATACTCTAGAATAAAAAGTAAAAAGTAGATCTGCACGACTGTAGGATCGATTAACAGAATGCTGGAACATTGAGCAAAGAATAACATCTGAGCTTCTAGAAACTCTCCATCGTGACTGGATCAAACAGAATTTAGGAATCCGTGGAAAATATACAGGGTAAAATCGGCTGTATGCCAAAATAAATAGACTTTAATGGGGAACGCCCTAATAAGCTTTCTCGAGAGAGATTTGCCACTTATCGTTGGAAGGGACTTTTGTGAGAATGCAGTGAACCAAGTGTGCCACTCGGATTGGCATGGTAGAAGTGTGTGATTTTGGTTTTATGTTTGTCAAAACCAACAACAGCACCAATTGTGGCAATGGTTTCATATCCTCCAGGTGGTAACGCCTTAGAATCCCAGATGGGTTCAATTCAACTGTTTTCCCTTCCATCATCAGAGCCTCGGAGATCAAGTCGGTATCTCTATGAAGCCTTAGGTCCCTATGATAGTTATCTATTTCATCTTCGCCTAGGTTCAATGGCCTTCTGAGAACTCTGTTGATGGTGTCTCGATCAAAGCTTACCTCTCTACCCGACACTCTTGTTGTTCATGTGAATGTCTCGTCATTATTAGGAAGAGCATTGGAATAAAATTCCCTTACCACTTCAGTATTGTAGCTGCCCGTATGTGTCACCAAAACATCCCACATCTTGCTATGAATGATTCCAGCGACAGTTCTGTAGGATCCTTCCGGATTGATGATGAATCGCTTTTCCGACAGAATTTTTCTTTTTTCCAAAGCCACATACCGTGTGGCCTACTTAGATCCTACAAAATGGTCATTGTCGTGCTGAATTAGCTGTGGACGTGAGGTGCTTCCAATCTTTCGTTTCTTGGACGCAACAATTTTTGGAGCCATCTGCACCAATCAAAACAAACAAACAAAATTGCATACACAATAAGTTAGTCTAGAAAAATAAACAAGAAAGTATAACAAGCCCCCTGTACCAGTAAAATAACAAAGAAAAAACTATTGTCATGTTCCCTGGAAGCTTCGTTGTGCGAAGGCCTGGCGAAAACTCGTCCCAGGTTCGCAGTGCGAACTTCCCAACGAATGTTTGTGAATTTCAGATTTCAAATCCTGTTTGTTTTAAAATTAATTGTACCCCATTTTTCCATGCAATCACAGAAGAATCAGGATATGGGACACAATTTTAGGCTACTAACAACCACATGGAATAGATTTTTAACCATGAAAACCTAACCCTAATCAACTTCTTGAAGTTGTATTCTCAACCCTAACAACAATCCAAAACAGGATAAAGTCAGATAAAAGAATAACTATGCAAACCTGGACTGTTGGATGGTGAGATATTTCCCCAGAGAACTTGGGTGCACTTGTGGTTGTGTGAGAGCAAGTGTGAGAAATGTGAGAGTGAATATTTTGAAAGTGAGGGAGGGGGAATGTTGACCCCTCAAAAGATAGTTCAAAATAGTAAGTGGGTGGGCCCAAAATGTTGACCCCTCAAAAGATAGTTCAGAATAGTAAGTGGGTGGGCCCAAAATATTGACCCAATAGCCAAAACAACTGATGTGGCAGAAAGTAAAATATCCTGTTTCACTTTACTCGCACTTTGAGTTTGCCAACAAAGATGTTCGCACAGCGAAATTGCTGGCGAACATGACAGGATTTCAAAAAAAAAAATTCTTCTTCTTTCCAACTCTTTCTACCATATCTTTTGCACAAACAACATTAAGTAAAACAGAAAAATAGGAATACTTACAATGTTGGGGTGCCTTCCAACAAGCGCTTTGTTTAACGTCGTTGGAGCTCGATGGTCCAATGCGATCAAGGATCTCACAGAGGCACAGAGGTAGTGTTCCGCTCGAAATCACCCCCTAAATAAATCTTCAATCTTTGGCCATTTACTATCCAACTTTCTTTAGACTCCATATCTTCAATAATGATTGCTCCAAAGTTCATGATGTCTCGAATCCGGAACGAACCGACCATTTTGATTTTAGCTTCCCTGGAAATAATTTCAACCGAGAGTTGAATAGTAACACCATTTGTCCCACTTCAAACTTCTTGTGCACAACTTTCTTGTCATGATAACCCTTTACCCGGTCTTTGTAAATTTTGTTGGATTCATACGTTTGCAAGCGCAATTCTTCCAATTCATGCAGTTGGATTTTCCTCTTCTCACCACTTGGCTTTTTCTCATAATTTAGAAACTTTAATGCCAAAAAGGCCTTGTGTTCCAACTCAATTAGTAAGTGAAATGTCTTACCATAGACCATCTTAAAAGGAGTGAGACAAATCAGAGCCTTAAAAGTCGTCCGATAAGCCCACAAAGCATTGTCTAACTTAATCTACCAATCCTTTCTTGAAGTGGACACATTTTTCTCCAAAAAAAAAATTTATTTCTCGATTTGATACTTCTGCTTTCCCATTGGCTTGTGGATGGCAGGGTGTTGCAACTTTGTGCTTAACACCATACTGCTCCAATGCTCTTTCCAGCTGAGTGTTGCAAAAGTGAGATCCTCCATCACTAATCAACACTCGCGGAGTACCAAATCGAGAGAAGATATTTTTATTTAAAAATTTGATTACGGTTTTTCCGTCAGTCTTAGAAATTGCTATGGCTTCAATCCATTTTGAAACGTAATCAACTGTAACCAAAATGTACTCATTACCAAAAGACGGTGGAAATGGCCCAACAAAATCTATGCCCCAACAGTCAAATACTTCGACTTCCAACATATTTTGTAATGGCATTTCATTCTATTGTGAAATTCCATCACTCCTTTAGCATTTGTCACAACTTTTAGTGTGCGCATGCGCATCTTTAAACAAAGAATGCCAATGAAAGCCCGATTGGAGGACTTTCATTACCGTTCTTGTATCATTAAAATGACCTCCGTAAGGAGAGTTATGACAATGCTAAAGTATGTCTTTGGCTTCCTCATGAGACACACATCTCCTCAAAATATTGTCAACACCAAGCTTAAACAAATAAGGTTCATCCCACACAAAATACTTGGCATCAGACAAAAATTTCTTTTTCTGGTTACTAGTTAGACCTTCCGGCATTAATCTGGCGACTTTGTGGTTAGCCATGCCGGCAAACCAAGGTATAACTTTCACCATGTACAACTTTTCATTAGGAAATTCTTCCTTCACGTCATTGTCATGTTTCTTGACCTCAACATTTATAAGACGGGATAAGTGATCCGCCACCAAATTCTCGGATCCCTTTTTGTCACGAATTTCCAAACCAAATTCTTGTAACAAAAGGATACAACGAATTAACCTTTATTTTGAATCCGACTTGGTGAGCAGATACTTGATCGCTGCATGGTCAGTGTAAACCACAACTTTAGACCCTATCAAATATGACCAAAATTTTTCCAATGCATACACTATTGCAAGAAACTCTTTCTCGATTGTTGCATAGTTTATTTGAGCTTCATTGAGAACTTTGCTCGCATAATGTATAACATGAATTTTTTTTTGTTTTTCTTTGACCCAACACCGCGCCAACCACATTATCACTAGCATCGCACATGAGTTCAAAATCAATTTTCCAATTTGGTGCTACGATTATGGGCGCGGTGGTTAAGCTTTGCTTTAAAGAATTAAAAGCTTGCATACAAGATTCATCGAAAATAAAAGACTTATCTTTATTGAGAAAGTTTCTCAATGGCTTCGCGATCTTTGTAAAGTCTTTGATGAATCTCCGGTAGAATCCCGTATGACCCAAAAAGCTTCTGATTCCTTTCACGTTCAAAGGTGGTGGTAGCTTCTCAATGAATTCCACTTTGGCTCGATCAACTTCAAGCCCTTTCGAAGAAACTTTGTGTCTAAGCGCAATTCCTTCCGTGACCCTAAAATTTCATTTTTCCCAGTTAAGTACTAAGTTAGTCTCCACGCACCTCTCTATAAAAACATCCAAAATTTTTAGACAAAGGTCAAATGACGGACCAAAAATTGAGAAGTCATCCATAAACACCTCGATAGTCTTTTCGATCAAGTTCGAGAATATAGCTTGCATACACCTTTGAAAAGTCATCGGTGCATTACACAAGCCAAACAACATCCTCCTCTAAGCAAAGATTCTGAAAGGACAAGTGAAAGTTATTTTTTCATGATCCTCCGGGTGGAGAAGTGAAAGTTATTTTTTCATGATCCTCCGGGTGGAGAAGTGAAAGTTGTTTTTTCAAAGATTCTGAAACATCATCCTTCTGAAACAATCGGTCTTGTCCTTCGAATTCTTCATGGCTTCAAAAAGATTGAAACATATCTCCTCATCTTGAACTCTAACTTTCATTAGACCATTATCCATATCAATTTTCATGCTCGCGGTCTTCATAAAAGGTCGCCCAAGAATCAAGGGAGATTACTCACCTTCCTCCATATCAATCACCACAAAGTTGATTGGAAATAAAAATTTATCAACCTTTACTAACACGTCTTCTGCTATACCACGAGGGCGAGTGGTAGATTTATCGGCAAGTTGCAATGTCATTTGAGTGGACTTCAAATCCATGTATCCCAACCGCTTCATAATAGACAAGGTTATCAAATTGATACTAGATCCTAAATCGATCAACCCATTGCCAACATAAATGTTTCCAATTGTAACCAGAAAAGTGACTCGTCCCGGATCACTTTCTTTCCACGGGAGAGTATGTTGAATGGTTGCACTACAACTAGTATCCACCATGATAGTTTCTTGATCCATATACCTATTCTTCTTTGTAAGGATATCCTTCACGAATTTCGCATACTTGCGCATTTGTCCCAATACTTCGGAAAATGGAATATTGATTTGCAATTGCTTGAATATGTCCATGAACCGAGCATAGTGCCTCGCACTATCTTTTCTTAATGGAGCATGTGGATATGAAAAATTTTGTATCGGAATAGTGCTCACTTGTTCTTTTCCTTTCCTAGTCTTTTTCACTTTTTCTTCTCTCTTATTTTTCTCTTCTTCCTCACTCTTTTTCACTCTTTCTTTTTCAACTAATTCTCCCTCAACAATTTTTTCTACTTCTTTCTCAACATTTTCTTTTTCTTTTTCAACTACAACCTCTTCCTCTACTACCTCCTCACCTACACCCATGTCAATCTCTCTAGCACTTCTTGTGAGAATCACCTTGCAATGCTCCTTAGGGTTTGGGAGAGAGATAGCTGTAAATGACCCTTTTGGTTGATCGGCCAATTATTTTGATAATTGACCCATTTGTGTCTCCAAATTCTTTATAGCCACATAGGTGTTCTTTTGATTTGACATTGACTTTTGCATAAATTAAGTAAGAGTTTCTTCCATCTTTGAAGGTGCACTTTGAGTTTGTGGGGGTTGAGTGTAATTTTGGTATTGTTGACGATTTGAAGTTCCGGCTTCTTGCAGCCTCCAAAATTGTTGATACCCATGGTTTGGTCTTTGATACCCTTGATTTGCTTGTTGGTAAGATGGCCTAGGTTAGTATCCCTGATTTTGATTTCCGGCATAATTAACCTCTTCCACTACCGGAGGACAATACCCGGTAGGATAGTTGCCTTTACATAATTCGCAACTTGCCACTTGAGCTTTGGTAGAAACTTCTTGTATCTTTTTGATTTGTTGTGGAAGCTTCGAGATTTGTTGCGTTAAAAGCTCCACTTGTTGTGATAGAAGTTTGTTATGAGCAAGAATAACATCATTGGTACCTAACTCTAGCACTCCTAGTTTTCTTTAAGTTACTCCACGGTTATGATTTCCTTGGTGATCATTAAGCACCATCTTGTCAATGATTGCAATCGCTTCTTCGGCACTTTTAGACATCAAATAACCCCCCTCCATATCATCCAACAAGGTCTTGTGAACCGAGAGGAGACCATTGGGGAAAATGTGAACTTGCGTAAGTTCATCAAAACCGTGTCCTTTACATTTTCTCAACATTGACTTGAATCTCTCCCAAGCTTCGTTGAGGGATTCATTTCCTCCTTATGAAAATACAGCGATAGCCGTCTTTGCTTCCATGAACTGGTTGTATGGAAAGAACCGTTCAAGAAACTTTTCTTCCAATAAATTCCAATCCGTCATTATTTTTGTAGACTGATCAAGATACAATTCATTTGCTTTCCCGGTCAAAGATTGAGGAATAGCCTCCTAAACAATGATTCTTCATCAGCTTCTGGTGCTCCAGTTGAACCCGCAATCCCATAGAATTTGGTAAGATGTTTAAACGGATCCTCATGATCTAACCCCGTGAAATGATTTTGATAAATGAGTGCAAGGATTCCCGTTTTCATCTCAGCATGCCTTCCATTTTGGAGATTATGCACAAACTGAGTAGTGTGTCTTGGACTATTTGTACATGGAACTGAAGCTGAAGGTGGTGGTGGTGGTGGAGCTACCATGATTGGTGAATCAGGTGGAGTGGATGAAGAAGATTTTCCGCGCTCTTGTCTTTCCCTAGCTTGTTGTCGTTTCCGCCTTGTTCGACTATTGAGTCGGTGAGCAGTTCTTTTAATCTCAGGATTGAAAAGAAGGTCTTCAGGTATGACTTATCCTTGCATAAACGAATTCTACACACAAGTTAAACAGATCAAAAAGCACAAAGAATTACAGAGATAAGAGATTCACAATACACAAATCTTAAAGCCACTAAACTATTGCAGTGCTTGCAATATTCTACTAACATTACCCGACAACGATGCCAATTTGTTAGAAATATATGCCAGGAGTGTTTTATCGTATCCACAGGGACTGATGAGAATATTTGATGCTTGTCGCTCAATGGTTTAGTGATTTAAGAAGGGGGGTTTTGAAATTGGTTTCTATTTTGCAACATGAGTTTGTAAGAAATAATGCAAGGTAAAATTTGGTTTTAGTTTGATAAAAAGCATGCCAAGATTAGGGTTTACTA
Source organism: Lathyrus sativus (assembly GCA_963859935.3). NCBI lineage: Eukaryota > Viridiplantae > Streptophyta > Magnoliopsida > Fabales > Fabaceae > Lathyrus > Lathyrus sativus. Next base: position 575,439,556 of record OZ012735.1, on the reverse strand, counting down.
ATCCGTCTTAAACGTATCCAATCCATCAAATATGTGAACTTAGTTTTAACCAATATCGTGTATCCTTGCAAAAACGTTCATCTCTAAAGCGATTTTGTGAATGTTCTTATTTCGACCGTTAAATGATCTCTCTAAATAACACTCAAAACAATAATCATTAAGATCAATACAATATGAATATCAACTTCCAAATCTATATCTAGAGTTTGTATAGTTGATAGATGAAGAAATTATGTCAAGACTTGAAAAGTTCATGTCTAAAGCAATCCAAACCATAGATATAATAAAAGATAGAAAATAACTTAATCTATATTGATCAAAGCCTTGTTCACATACAAAAGATTAAGAAGAATACATAAAATCAGAACTAGTTACCTCTAGCCTTGACACAAGAGGGGTTTTAGCCACCCATTTCCATAGTAGCTTGAGCAACAAATTTTGGAAGAAGTTGCTCAACATCCGAGTTGAATAATCGAGATTGGATGGGAATCCACCTTCTTTTTGTGAAAGATGGCTAAGAGATGATGAAAATGGAGAAACTAGGGTTTTTGTGCTGAAAAAAACAAAACTATGAAAAGTACAAAAGAAAAGATAAGATATTTTTGGAAAAAAAGTGGCACAAGTACTTATAGACATGCTCCTGAGCTGTCAACTTTGCATTTTGAAGCTCTTGTTTGCCTAGCGAACAACCAAAAGTGGCACTTGAAGTGCCAGTATACAATTAAAATGCCCCTGAGATCATTCAAAATATTCGTTGCGCGAGCAATCCTTCACACTGCGAAGGCTTCGCTACAAACTTCGCACAACGAACTCTTGTCCAAATACATACTGCCTCAGTTCTGGGGGATTCGTTAGGTCTTCGCTTCTTCTTCGCTCCAGCGAACCCTTCGCTACCTCCTTCGCACAACAAATTTAGATGCATTTTCTCTTTGTATGAATAGTGTCAAGTTCCCAATGGCCTTCACTGGCAAGTTCGCTGTGCGAACTTGATGATGTTTTTTCTGGGCAACTTCGCTAGGAAGTTCGCTGTGCGAACTTGTTGATGTTTTTCTGCTGACTTGGTTTCCTTGTCACATGTCTTGTGTCTTACTCTTCTTATTTTATGCCTAATTCCTGCACAATAACACACACATCAAAGCAACCAAGACATTTTCACACAATGAAGCATATCATCAAAAACAAGAGTGATTCAATTCAATTCATCTACAAAGAATGAAAGATGCCAACATTTGATAGATCAAATAAACGAAGTTTGGCATCTAACATAGACCTAGTTACAATTTGTTTCTAGGGAGGGAGTGGATACATGATATATGGGTATTTCTTTCGTCCTTACATCAAAGAATAGCCATATGGCATATAGATGGGATAATGGAAAATGTAGAAGCAGACCAAGGCTACTTCATGGCTGAGGTTGATCATGTGGACAAAAGGATTTTTGACAGGAATAAATATAGTGCCATACATACCAGAGCAAACTGGTTGTGTGCTTGTAGAAGAAACATTCTTCTCTATGAACCTTCACCCTGCTCATGGATTTACCTGGGGATGGGAAGTGATGGGTGAGAAGGTCTACAACAAAGATGAAATTCAGCCAACAGGTTGAGGCCAAAAATTCGGTGATGATGACCAAGTTTGATTCTTTAGATCGAATCATGGCCTACATGGCAGAGAACAGGCTTCAAGCAACTTTGGAAGCCGAAATATCACACATGGTCGTTAAGGTAAATGAAATCGAAGTGTTTAACACAAGTAGCCAAATCAACATTAAATTTCAACCCGTCAAAGAACTGTAGAAGACTGGTTCAAAAAAGGACGGTCGAGAAGGCCAGAGGCTACACTACGTCTATGATAACGAGCCTTTGTCATTTAAGAAAGACCTGGTAGCATCTACTACCGAGATACAACCTTAAGACCCACTGGAGGAAATAGATCTGGGTGATGGATCAGTTTGAAGGCCAACTTATATAAGCGCAAAGATCAATTTGGACTTAAGGTTAGAAGTAATAGAATTGTTTAAAGAATTTAAAGATTGTTTTTCTTAGGATTATAACGAAATGCCAGGTTTAAGCAGGGAATTGGTGGAGCTAAGCTATCAATAAAGGCAGACAAGAAGTCAGTCAAGCAGACGCCAAGGCATTTTCCCCCAAAGATAATGTCTAAAATAAAGGAGGAGATCGAAAGACTCCTACGAATCAGGTTCATAAGAACCGTAAGGTACGTCAAATGGCTTTCCAACATCGTTCCAGTTATAAAGAAAAATGGAATGTTAAGATTTGCATAAATTTTAGAGATCTAAATGTTGCACCCCTAAGGACGAATACTCAATATCGGTCTCCAAGATGTTGGTCGATTCAACGACGGGTTTTGAGTACCTTAGTATGTTAGATGGTTATTTTGGATATAACCAAAATTTTATTGCAGATGAGGACGTGTCGAAGAGGGCATTTTAATGCCCAGGAGCTTTAGGCACCTACGAGTGAGTAGTGATGCCATTTGTCTTAAAAAATGTTAGAGCAACCTATCAGAGGGTGATGAACTCTATCTTTCATGATTATATTGAGATGTTTATGCAAATTTACATCGATGAAGTAGTTGCTAAATATGTGTCAAAGAAATATCATCTAGATCAACTTAGAAAATATTTTCAAAGAATGAGTAAATATAGTTATTAAGATGAACCCCCTTAAATGTGCTTTATGTGTGCAGGCAGGAGATTTTCTTGGCTTTGTGGTCCACAAGAAAAGGATCAAGATAAATCAAAACAAGACAAAAGCCATCAAAGAGAAGAAGCCTCCGTCAACAAATAAATAGTTGCAATCTCTCTTACGAAAGATCAACTTTTTAAGAAGCTTTATATCGAATCTCAACGGTAAAGTACATGCATTTTCACCACTGCTCCGCCTGAAGAAGGAAGATTTTGTGTGTCGACCTTAGCATCAGAAGGTGTTTGATGAAATCAAGGCATATTTAGAAAATCCTCATATCCTGGCACCGCCAGTTAGAAACATATGTGTGTGGTTGTGCACTTTGGCTTTAGATCTGACCATATGGAGTTTATTAGCCCAAGAGGATGGTAGTGGTGTCGAAAGATCTATATATTACCTTAGTTGAGCTCTTAATGATGCCGAAACTAGGTATAGCCTTATCGAGAAGATATTCATATGTTTGTATTTTTCTTGTATGAAATTGAAACATTATATAAGGCCAGTTGATGTTTTTGTGTCTTCCCATGTTGATGTGATTAAGTAAATGTTGTCTAAACAAATTTTACATAATCGAATTGGAAATTGGGAACTTACTTTAACTGAATATTCTTTAACATGTGCGCCTTTAATGTCCATGAAGGGACAGGTGGTCGCATACTTCATTGTGGATCACGCAGTGGTCAAGACACTTGTAAATTACTTGGAAACAAAACCATGGAAATTATACTTTAATGGTTGAAGTCATAAAAATGGAAAGGGCGTTGAATTTTTGATCATTTTACCAACCAAAGTACCAACAAAGTTCAAGTTCAAAATCGAAGGTTCTTGCTCCAACAACGAGGCCGAGTACAAAGCTTTGATAGCTATGCTCAAAATCTTGTTAGAATTAGGGGAAAAGTGAGTTAAGATAAAAGGGGATTCTCAGTTAGTCGTGAAACAAATAACAAAAGAATACAAGTGTATCAAGGAGAACATGATCATGTACTTTGTTATAGTGAATCGACCAATCAAATTTTGTGACTTTGTGGATATGAGGTATATCCCTAGACTTGAGAATTATGAAGCAAACGAATTGGCACAGATCGCGTCGATATGTAGAGTGCAAAAGGGAAAGCTAGAAGAATTGGTTGAGGTTCGAGGAAGAGTTCAGGCGACAAAGCTTTCTCCATCAGATCTGGCATTGACAAAGCTTAGGTCGATAAACTCGGAGAACTTTGAAATTTGTGCTATCGAGGATTTACTTGGCACTGACTGGAGAAAACCCATAGTTGATCACTTGAGGAATCCAGTCGGTTCAGCAAATCGAAAGATCAAGTATAGATCGTTAAACTGTGTAATTATTGGAAATAAGCAATTTAAGAAAACCCCTAAGGGGGTGTTAAAGTGCCTTGGTGAAGAAGAGGCATATCTGGTTGTTTCAAACACCCATAGTGGGGCATGTGGTGCTCATCAAGTAGGGCACAAGATGAACTAGTTATTTTGTCGACAAGGTGTTTATTTGCCCACAATGCTTAAGGATTACATTGATTTCTCTAAGGTTTCCAAGAATGCCAGATTCACTCAGGCATACAACATGTTCCTTCAAGTGAGTTGTATGTGATGGTAAAACCTTGGCCGTTTAAGGGGTGGGCTTTATATTTAATTGGAGAAATCCGACATGCGTCCTCCAAGAGCCAAAAAAATATCTTGGTCGAAATTGATTATTTTACCAAGTGGATTGAAGCAGTCCCTCTAGTTAAGGTTGATCAAGAGGCCATAATTGAGTTTATTGGGAAAAAACATTATTTATAGATTTGGGATTCCTGAGACCATTACGAAAGACCAAGGGTCGGTATTCACCGGTCGAAAGATATAAGATTTTGTGTCAAAAATGGGGATTAAAATTTTAATTCCTACTATGCTTAGGAAAACAGGCAGGTCATGGTTGCTAACAAAACCATTATCAGTCTGATCAGGAATCAGGTTGGAAGGAGGCCAAAGAATTGACATCAAATGTTGGACTAAGTCCAGTGGGCTTGTCGTACGTCTCCCAAAGATGCAACGACCACAACACCATTTCGAATAACTTATAGGCATGAAACTGTGTTACATGCAGAAATATACTTAGAGTCAGTCCGAGTTGAACGTCAACATGAGATCGCATCAAAATAATATTAGGGAATGATGTTGGATGAGATAGTTGATTTGGACGAGGAAAGACTGGTAGCATTAGATGCATTAATAAGGCAAAAATAATGAATTGCTAAAGCCTACAATAAAAAAGTTGTAAGTTATGAAGGCACCTAAGAGGGGGGTGAATTAGGTTTTTAGATATTTTTCTCGGTTTTTCGACGATTTTGAATTTTACTTTCCTAGAAGCCTATAAGTGATGAAATGTTGTAAAGATGAAAAGTAAAGAACACCAGGAAGTATACTGGTTCCCTTCACAGGTCGAGATTACTCCATTCCCCTTTCAACATAAAAGATACTTCACTATAATGTTAGATCTTAGACAAGACTACCTAGTCTTTCTAAAATAGACTCTAACAAAATACCAAGAAAAATCCTCTTGAATTTTACAAGTTTAAAGTCCAACCAAGAATAAATCTCTTACAATGGACCTCTTGTATCCACAATCCGGATAACAAGGATTCTAACAAACCCTATAAGAGAAACAATCCTTCTCCTTATAGTCAGCACCTAAATCCAAACAATCCTTGGAATTTTAGGATTTTACAATAGTTCTGAATTTTGAGTAAGTAGATGAAATTTTGATTCTTCAAGATATCAATCACAAGATCGATCTTATCCTTTGTAACACTCAATTCTCAAGACAATAATACAAGTGTTTTTTGTATACAAATGAAACTATGATGACTAATATGAAGGTTTATGCAAAGTTTCATTTTTGAAAAAATCTGAAGAACACTTGGAAAGTTTTTGAAGATTAAGAGAAATGAGTAATTGATTTGAATTTTTTGTAAGGAGGTAGGGTGTAAATACTTATAAAATGATGTTTATATATGCCTATGACACCTCTACTAAAGGTTACAAATCATGAAAGGATGCCATGGTTGATCAGACAAAACAACAGAAAAATTTATGAAGGGATGCAATAAGATTTTTGGTTCTGCTTTAGTGGTAACCGGTTACTTTATAAAGGGTAGCCGGTTACTTGATTGTAATGTTAGAAATAAATTTTTGACAAGGTAACTAGTTACCTTATAGAGAGTAACCGGTTACTTCAAAACAGAATTGAAAAATGCTTAAAAAATAAAGTTTCAAAACCATTTTATTGCAACCAAAAAGATGTTTCTAAGGATCATGGCATAAATGAGGAATATGATGAACACTTGTATCAATGCATGAGTTTAAGTGTTATACCTATTCCTTTGAGCTTCAATCTTCATAATGCTTGACACTTATAGAAAGTTGATTTTTTGAGTAGGAGACTTGATCAATCCTTTTTATTAATCTATCTTGTCTTTATGAGAAGCTTTGTAGGTGAGTCTTCATCAAAACATCTGAGAAGCCATGTATTTACATTCTCCCCCTTTTTGATGATGACAACCAACCTTTGACAATTTGAATCAATTTGAAATAACCTTGAGTTATCCTTGAGTTCTCTAACGAACTCCCCTTAGAGAGATGCTCCCCCTTAAACTAACATTTGAAGAAGCTTTGCAATTCTGCAAGTTGTTAGAGAAAAACACAAAAGCTAATTATTCTCCCCCTTTGTCATTAACAAAAATGATGAGAAAAGATTTTAACTGAAAATTAACAAAGCAACATACAAGAGAAACAATAAACATTGTACGAAGATTACTAAACGAATTCAATAACACGTATTAGAAATATCCAGAAATTAAAACATAACCGCAACATAAAACATAACATAATGTAAAAACAAAATGATCACACATATTTGATCATCTTCAGCCATATGGTATCTTTCTCCCTTCACCTCCACCATCTTCATCTTCATCTTCATCACTTTCTTCAATAATTGCCCAGGAACGGTTCATGGATCTAAAACATTTTCTAAGGGAATTTATTCCCCTAGTTGTTTCACGATGATTTATGTCCATAGTTTCCTTGATGGAGAAAATTTCAAAATATAAAAGTTCATTGGTAATACCGCCTTCTGGGATTGGAGGGTTTTTCGGAGCAAGCTCTTCTTTGTAACGGAACATCCCATTAGGTGCAATAACAATGCCAGTGTTTTTAGTTGTCGTTATAGCATTGATTTCACACACTTTAGCAACCATGTCAGTTTTTGGTTCCCTTTGTAGCAAAACATCATTATATTCCAAAAACCTTGAGATGATCTGAGCGTAGGGTAGTCTGCTGTTGAGAGAAAGTTGGTGTCGTATATTATGCACGATGACATGCCCAGTTAATTTCTTTATTCAGCTTTAGACATCTGATTAATTCCATTTCCAACTCACTGACCTGTGAATGATTTGAATGTTTTGGCACCAGAATATATGCCAAAATATAGTGAAGCATTATGTCGCTCACTGTCAGATGGTTTGCATATTTTACCACCCTGTTGGAGTTATGAGACTGCTTACTCATAACATCCTCATGAGTTCCTCTATAGATGGAAATAAAATAATCTAAACTATCAAAAATTTTCCAGAAGGGAAGGTCCGGAAGAACCCCGTGACGAAGTTCTTCCCCCCTTTGAAGGGATTCCTAAACAAGTTCCTATATCAGATAAATCCATAGAAATGTCAACCTTTTTAACTTTAGCAGTTATCATAATATCTCCAAAATCATCGGAGACAAACTTTAAAATAGAGTAAAACTCCCTAATCAAATCTGGGTAATAAAAACCCTTCTCAGCAACAAGATCTTTGACTCCAGAATTCTCTAATAAAGTGCTAAAAGTAAAGTTGTGATTAGGAAAAGCACTGAAATTGACATATTTTACCGTCATCAAGGTCCGAGTTTGTAGCGCGAAATCCAGTCTTCGAGACTTGATTGTTGGTGCATGTTGTTCCTTGATAGCAATAGTGCTTCCTTCAGCCATCTTCTTCTTGGTCTTGTCTGGTTTGGGAGCCATTGATGAAGCTTTGGGAATTTTAGGGTTTAAAGGATTTTCGAATTTGGAGAGGGTGAGGAACTTTGAAATAAGAGTTTGTGAGTTTTGGGTTTTATAAAGAGGAACTAGTGAGTGGATTTTAATTTTCTTTGAATTTCCCTTTGGGTTTTTGTGAGTGGAGCTTTAATGAAAGTAATGGAGGTAGCTTGAAAGGTAGAAGAAGAAGTGAATGGGGTTTTAGGGTTGAAGACCAAGACTTAGCAATGAGTAAATGAAAAGTAAATAAGAGATATCATTTAATCACAAGAGAAAGAAAATAAAACAATTTTTCTAAGATTAACAGTGGTAACCGATTGCTTCATATGGGGTAACCGATTACACAATGCAAACATGCGCAGATACTGGAAAACTGGAATGGATAACCAGTTACTTCAGATAGGGTAATCAGTTACCTTATGCAAAAGTTCAAAAGCAGTATCATGATAACTCAAAAATGGTCAGAATTTTCCAAAAAGTTTTCTATGATATGTTATAACATAATATTATGCAACTAAGAATAATGTATTTAAGATCAGAAAATTCAAGAAAGTGAAAAATTATCACAAAATACAATTTTCATGTAAATTTGCAAGAAAATTAAAATGAAGGAATTTTGTGTGTCGGGCTTCATTATAGCATATAATGAATAAATATTGAAGATCTACACATCACCTTCATCTAGAATGTCAAGTTCTCTTCGAATCTTGTAAAACTCTTCTTTTGCAAGTGGTTTTGTGAAGATGCCAGCAAGTTGATTATGTCTCTCCACGAATATGACTTCAACATCGCATTTTAGCACATGATCCCGTAGAAAATGATGTAGAATGTCTATGTGTTTTGTACGGGAATGCATGACTGGATTCTTTGTAATATTGATAGCACTTGTGTTGTCACGCCGAAGAGGAATGCATCCGAGATTGAGCCCATAATCAAGAAGTTGTTGCTTGAGCCAAAAGATTTGTGCACAAAAACTACCTGCGGCTATGTACTCTACTTCTGCCGTGCTAAGAGCAACACATGCTTGTTTCTTGCATGCCAACAATACTAATGCATTTCCTAGTATGTGACATGTTCCACTTGTACTTTTTCTATTAGTTTTACATCCTACATAATCCGCGTCAAAATACCCTACTAAATCACATATACTACCTTTAGGATACCATAATCCAACATTTGTCCTCCCTTTGAGATATTTCATTATTCTCTTCACAGTGGTGAAATGTGACTCCTTCGGATTAGCTTAAAACCGCACACGTAAACACACACTAAACATAATGTCAGGACGGTTTGCCGTCAAATATAAAAGTGAACCAATCATACCTCAGTACTTTGTGATATCAACGAAGATTCCTGATTCATCTTGATCAACATATGATCCTGATCCCATTGGAGTAGACATAGCCTTACAATCATATATCAAATCTTTTCAATAGTTCTTTGCAATATTTTAATTGGTTGATAAAGATGCCATCCTTCATTTGCTTGATTTTTAGTCCTAGAAAATAATTAATTTTTCCCATCATAGACATTTTGAACTCTCCTTGCATCATCAACGAGAATTCCTCACATAGGTCTTTATTAGTTGATCCAAATATAATGTCATCAACATAGACATGAACTAGCAAAGTGTTGTCCTTGATCCGTTTGATGAATAAGGTCTTATCAACTTTACCCTTTTCAAATCCTTTCTCACAAAGAAAATTTCTGAGATGATCATACCAAGCCCTTGGTGTCTGCTTTAATCCATAAAGAGCCTTTCTCAACTTGAAGACGTGTGACGGATTCTTGAAATTTTCGAAGCCTGGGGGTTGCTTAATGTAGACTTCTTCATTTATGAGTCCATTTAGGAAAGCACTCTTAACGTCCATCGGGTACAACTAAAAATTTAAAGAACATGCATAAGCAAGCAATAGTCGAATAGCCTCTAACCTTGCAACAGGAGTGAATGTTTCTTCAAAGTCGATTCCTTCTTCTTGATTGTAAACTTGGGCCACCAATCTTGTCTTATTTCGAACAATTATTCCATTTTCATCAAGCTTGTTCTTAAACACCCATCTGGTACTTATGATATGTTTATCACTTGGTCTAGGAACAAGTTCCCAAACTTGATTCCTTACAAATTGGTTTAATTCTTCTTGCATGGCAATAATCGATTGGTCGTCTCCTAAGGCTTCATTAACTTTCGAAGGGATGCAATAAGATTTTTGGTTCTGCTTCAGTGGTAACCGATTACTTTATAAAGGGTAACCGGTTACTTGATTGTAATGTTAGAAAATTTGAAAGTTTTGACAGGGTAACTGGTCACCTTATTGACAGTAACTAGTTACTTCAAAACAAAATTGAAAAATGCTTAAAAAACAGAGTTTAAAACCATTTTTCACAACCAAAAAGATGTTTCTAAGGATCATGGCATAAATGAGGAATATGATGAACACTTGTATTAATGCACGAGTTTAAGTATTATACCTATTTCTTTGAGCTTCAATCTTCATAATGCCTTGACACTTGTAGAAAGTTGATTTTTTAAGCAGGAGACTTGATCAATCCTTTTTGTTAATCTATCTTGTCTTTATGAGAAGCTTTGTAGGTGAGTCTTCATCAAAACATCTGAGAAGCCATGTCTTCACAAAAGTTAAGTCCAATACATTTTTGAATGGATATTTTGTTTGGAAAGTTATTTTGCCTATGGATCAAAGAAATCGAACCTTAGGCAAGTGGTCCCCAAATTAGGAAGGGTTGTTTCGAATTCTCTAAGTATTTTCAAATATCGTTTATGAGATCGAAGAACTGGCTATGGACAAACATATTCTTAGAGTAAATGGTAAGTACCTTAAATGGTATAGACTTATGTTGCAAGAGATTCAAATTAAACAAGAGTAATACGCTAAAAGAAACTTTTTTTACACCCATGGTATTAAAATGCCAAATTGGTAGTCATTACATAAGGATGCATAACCATTACAAGGACGAAACAAAAAGTAACAAAAATGTTGATCAAGCAGGAATTGCACCATGAATTTATCTAGATTGGTCTTGGAGAGGTCAAGCCTGACGCGAAGTAGATCATTGTGTTCTTCTAAAGGGGTAAGCTAAAGTCCTAGACTGAGCGAACTTTCAGTGTGCTCAACTCCTTTGGTGGCTTCAGCGTCAATCATTTACTTTTTCGGGAGCGACTGTCCTGAAGCCAATTCTAATTTCTCCTTCTCCAAGCCATCAATATCCTTGGAGAGTTCTAGAAACTTCGCACGGTGCTGATCAATCTTCTCATTAATTAAAGTTGTCTCGTCTTTGAATTCTCGGACAAGTTGATTAACCTTTTGATCAGATGCATCACTGACCTTCCAAGCTGCTGCAATGGAGTCCTTCACTCCTTGAAGTTTGGTAATGGTCGGGCGTTTAAGATCAATATCTTTACAGACCTGATCGAAGAAGGATTCAAACTCAAATAAGAACTTGAGCAAGACATCAGACGTCTGCTGTTTGTTAAGTTCAACTAGCAGTTTTCGGATGTCATTTCCAAGATTAGCGTCTTCTTCAATCGCAACAAGAAGGTTGACTTTGAAAAGGTTATCTTTCACTTGTTGGATAAGAAGGTTGATGACATCATTTCTAGTGTCAGCCAGTGGCAAGTCGGAAGATTAGGACGATTTAGAGTCCATCGACAGTTGGCGTAACTTTTGTAGTCTATTTAAGGCCTCAGTTGGATTTTTGCTCTTGAGGGCTAAGATCTCTACTTGGCTTAGAGAATAATTTGACATGGAGTCATGCATATCAACTTGAGTTGGCTCTGGGCAACCTGGTTGGATGTTCTCTTAAACAGGAGTAAATTTGACACGAGCAGCAGTTCATTCTTCATTGTCTTCAGTAGGCTTATCAGTTTATGAGTCATTTAGAGCAGTTTTGGCATGAGCAGGCACATTGCTGTTATCCGCTTCTTCCATGACATCAGCAGGATTGGATTTAATATTTGTTATCATTTCTGGTTGAGGTTGTGCAGTAACGGTTATTATTGTATTCATTGGTTGGGAGACTATTTCAATGTTCAAAACACTATAGTCAAGGAAATCTGACAAGTGTATGGGTGTAAATGAAGGAAAAGTGAATCAGAGGATACCCGTGGGAGTCGTTTCATGGTCATGGGTTATGACTTGATCATTGGTCGCGGATAAATTTTCCTAAGAGAAGAAAGAAGGCATCAGAAATGGAAGGAAGAACATCAAACCAGTTATGAAGAGGACTAACACATACCTTGGGATCATCATCTTCGTTTTCAGGATTGTTTGAGAATGGAGTGGTATTTCATTGACCGGGGGTGTAAGAGTCTAGGTAGATTCCTTTTTTTTCTTCCTTTTTCTTCTTCTTCGGAGTTGTTTTTAGAGAGTTGTTTGAAGGGCCTACAGGTGGTTTTTATTGTGCCTTTTTAGAGCATAGACACTTTGGGAGTTGCTTTCTGTTGTTGGCTGGAATCAGGCTTCGAGGAAGTTTTTGACCTCGACTTTGAGAAGATTAGAGGTTGCTTAGACTCCTCTGAGCTTTCTTCATGGACTTGAACTAGAATGAGTTTTGGACCCTAGAGAATTGGTCAAATAAGTGACTTGTTTAAAGAAAAATAAGGAAGAGTGACATTTAACCGCGATACCTGACTAAGGGCAGTAGTAGTCATTAGTGCAGGAGTAGTTCTTGGGGTAGTAGCAGTCTTGGTGGCAAATGAAGTCTTCGTTTTTTTATTTTTGTATCGAGTGAGGGACTTGGTATCTCGTTGTCGGATCTGAAAAGGAACAAATTAATGAGAAAATTTCTTAGAAAAATTAAAATATGGCTTGAGTAAAAAGTGAAGGTACCTTCTCTTCGGATCTTTTGGCTCCTTCATCTCTCTCGCCTCAGAGGGCCCTTCGATATCGTTATCAGCGGGAAGTTCAGTCTCATCTAATGGTCAAAGAGTCAGTGGAAGGAAATTAGAAAAATTTAAAGAGGTGCTTAGAGAAATGTACTTTGTTTCTTTTTGAGCACGTCGGAGAGAGCGTCAGAAATCCTTGCAAAGAAGTTGTCTTCTGAGAAGTTTGTAGCCAGGTAGGTTTGCCACCAGTTGTGGAATTCAGCAATCACATTGAATTATGGTTGGAATTCAAAGAGAGGGAGTTCAATAACTTGGTTGTGGGCGTACTGGATACCTTCCTTAAATTCATCATAATATAATTTACGCTCCAACAAGCAGATGTCATCTTCCCAAACATAGAGAGAATAAGGTTGAAATTGGCTGCAGCCAAACTGCCTGGCCACCAAATTAGGTTGATAGCTAGCAAAACCATGGCCAGTAGCCTCAAGTCTCGATGACAAGATGATAGGGGTGAGAAAAGCGGACCTAACCGCGTTCGACATAACAACAGTCGAAAGGAGAGGAGCCGGGAAACTTATTCTGAAGCCACGTTGGGCCAACTAAGCAAGCCACAAAAGGTGCCATGGTCATATTAAATACTTTGGTGCCAAGGAAGAGCTCAATGTACTTAGTGAGAGTATTTGAGGGGGGAGTTTCGTTAGGGGTGAGTAAAGCCAGCCTCGTGCCTTTAATGGCCCTTTTCTCAGTCTCCCTCATCAGGGTTAGACAATCATTAACATGGAGTCGAGGTTCGAAAGTTTCATTTAGCCACAACTGTAAGAGTAAAAAAGTGACAGTGAGGGGAAAGGAATTACTTTTAGTGTTCTTTGGAAGATGCTTGAGTTTGTTAGAGGGTTTTCCAAGGGATTGGTAGAGATTGGCCAAAAGCAATTTGCTGAAGGAAAACTTGTGTCACTCATGAAGTTGGATAGCTAGAGGACAAACTTCTTTACCACCTGCAAGGAACTAGAGCTGAAAACATAATAGGAGAGTCAAAAAGCCAAGAAAGCGATGTGCTCTTAGTTGGAGACATCTGGGCTAACAGCATCATGGTGGTTCTAGATGAAATTCTTGTAGGTAGGGAGCCCAATGGTGAACTCATGTTGAGTCTCCAATGAGGGATAGAAAGTGGCGCCGACAGAATTCAAACCTGTGATGGAAGCAACTTCGAACAATTTCGGCATGAACATGCCAAAAGGGAAGTGGAAAGTGTTCATCGAACCCTCCCAAAAGAAAAGTGAGGCCAGTAGAATGCAAGGGTTGTACTTGGATCCAGTTCTAGACAAATTCACCATGTCATAGATGCCTATGTTTTCCCAGTGTGTTTTCTTCTTGGCTTGGACCTTGTCGAGCCACACAAGATATTCTTTTGTCGGAGCTGGTGGAGCATATTGAAATGCATGATTAGGCTTGACCACAAAGGACAGATCAAGAGCTCGTCGTTCAAATGAAGCAGGCATAGTATGTAGATAACCTAGAAAAAGGTGAGAAACCTTTGAAGCTTGCGAGCGCTTGGTATGATATGGCCTAGAGAAGGTGTAAAGATGGTTGTTTGAGTAGGGGATCAACATTTGTTTCTGCCAAACGACAATATTTTTGTTATTAAAGGAATGTTCAGGAATGAAATCCTTCACCTCTTCTCTTTCAGAAGGAGGAATGACGAAAGCCAACAGATTGTTACCAGTAGAGGGTTTGAAGTAAACTTTGCTCTTAGTCATAGTGAGGTAAAGAAGTTTTTCTAGAATAGAGATGGATAAATAGGGTTTGGAGTTTTCTACGAAGGAGATAGAACGCAAGAAGACGAAGTAGAGAAAAGGAAGTGAAGTGCTAAGGAAAACTATTTATATTCTTCAACGCATGTCTTAAATCTGACATCTGGAAACGGCGTATGAGTGATTGAATATATTTTGTGGGGTTCTTATGCAAGCATTAATGACGAGTGAGAGCAGTTACTACAAAACATGAAAACCCACATCTTCCTAGGAAGTAAGAATGATGAGTGATGTTGAGATTCTGGGCGAATCTCTTGAAAGCGACAATGCATCATAAAAAGAGCAATAATAATGATGACGTCATCAAAAGTGAAATGAAATCAAAAAATTATGGTAAAAAAGACCACATCTCTCTTGTTTGATACAAATTAAAAGATGTCCTTTTGGGGGGCAATTTGTTACACTGGATTTTTCAACTTAACCATAAATGGCAAGTATTCAATGAGACCAGCCATGAATATGCCACATGGACAATAAAGTACAATGGCTCAAACATGATCAAAAGGACTCGAAGTCGGGAATCACGTAAGGGGATACCGGTCTAAGGTGGAGTATTTGAAGGGCATGGGTGAGAATCATGGAGACTTAGTGAAATTGAGTACTATTATATGCTAGCCACTTGGTGAAATTGAATACTATACCATGTTAGCTAAGGTTGAAGTCCATCATTATAATTGAATACTATGCCATGTTGGCTAAGGTTGGAGCTCATCATTAAAATGGAAGTAATGACAACTCATTCACCACATGTGGAGTACATCACTATAATGGAAACAATGTTGATTTGGATGCTACATGTGAAGTACATAACTATAGTGGATTATTCGACAAAACATGTTAGATTAACACGGTCGACGTCGAGGGCTTTGACGAGGATATTTAGTTCTTGTAGCCAACAAATTAGTTGAGAAATTCAAATGAGTATCACAAGGCAGGAACTACTATATCAGCATTGACGGTTACATGGAGAACGTAGGACACGTCGGGGAGAACTGCTACACGATTTGAGGGCATGTCACCTTAAGAGTAGTTTACCATGCTTAGGCAGTTATCTTAGTATTGTATATATAGATACTTATGTTTGTTTTGTAAATGGTATGCAAATTGTACAGGTTTCTGAAATACTCAAAGTACTTGCGCTGTGAGAAACGAGTAAAGAAAGATGTGTGTATGCGTTCCACCTTTTTATGCAATTTCAACAATTTTATCTTATGTCTTTCTTTTATTCATTTAAGTTTCTCCGACTTCCTTTACTTTTCACGCAAATTTACGTTCCCTTGAACTTTACTTTCAAGTCTCTATTTTAACTTCAAATTTTTACTTTACCTTACATCATTATATTTCAAGAAATCACAAACATTTTCAGACACTTACCCAAGAGTTTATGTTAACTTTGATAAGCCCTAGGATTTTCACGAGTAATGCACTCACAAACATGTCTGGAAGATTTTCGAGTTTGATCCCTTAAGTATTAATAGAAACTTCTATTTGCTTACCAAATCTCACAGTAAACATGTTCGTCAAGGGGATCTGTTATCTCCTATCCTTTTTTGCCTCACTGAAGAAGTGCTTAGCAAGAATCTTGGTCTAATGGTTGAGTTCAGTTCCTTGGATGTTATGAAGGGGCCTATGAACATTATGGTTCTCTCTCATATTCCCTATGTGGATGATGTCCTTATCTTTTGCAAGGGATGTCTTTCTAACATTAAGAATCTTATTATTGTTTTCAAGGATTATAGTGAGGTTTCTGGCCAGTATGTCAATAGTGGGAAGTCTTCCATTTTTGGAGGCGTGATGTCTTCTTCTCGTCTCAATACTTTCTCGTCTCTCACTGGTTTCTGCATTGGCTCCAATTCTTTTATTTATATTGGTGTGCCTATTTTTAAAGGAAGGCCTAAGGTTAAACTTCTTCAACCCATTGTAGATAAAGTTATTCTTAAATTTGCTTCTTGGAAAGAATCCCTTCTCTCGTTTCTAGTTCGAGTAGAGTTGTTCAAGACCTCCACTCAAGTAATGCTTATCCATTCCATGTCTATCTATTCGTGGCCGATTTCTTTAGTTAGGCGTATTGAGAGAGTTGCTCGTAATTTCATTTGGAGTGGGGAGGTTTTGAAATGTAAAAATGGTATGGTATCCTAGAAGAATATTTGTAAACCGGTTTTGGAAAGTGGTCTTGGCCTTAGATCTTTAGTTGCTTTGAAAGAGCTTCCAATCTTAAGCTTGGTTGGGATTTTTTTAATTATAAGGATCACTGGGCTTCTCTTCTCAAAAGTTGGGTTTTGATTAATAATCACTTCATTAAGAGTCATATTTACTCCTCCATTTGGGTTAACATAAAATTTGTGATTCCGTTAATCCTATTATAATTCCTCTTGGATTCTTGGAAATGGTAGTTCTATCAGATTTTGGTATGATAATTGGTATGGTGGTCCTTTCCACTTGGAGATGGGTTCGGTGTCGGTTCCAAAGGATTTATTTATTAGCTCTTTCATTATTGATTGTAGATGGAACTTTTTTAATGCTAACTTTATTATTCCACCTTCGATTCAGGAAAATTCAAAAAAATTTTATTCCTTCTGATCTTCGCCTGGATAAAAGGATTTGGAAGCACACTTCTTCGGAGGAGCTTAATCTTAGAGATGCTTATGATTTTAAGCGCTTGTCTAGTGGCCGCTCTGACTGTTGGAGGTGGATTTGGGCTAAATTTCTCCTACCTTCTAAGTCTTTTTTGGTTTGGAGACTTTTGTTGTCGAAATTTTCCACGGATGATCAGTTGAAACGTAAGAATTTTTCATTCCCTTCTCAGTGCATCTGATAGTGTAAAATTATATTGAATATTTGACTTGACTTGCATGAATTTTATCCGTTTTTTTACTGTTTTATTTGATTTATCTTCGATTACGCTGCTGTTTTCTTCTGTTTTATAGGTTACTATAAATTTGGACAAAAAGTATAAAAGGAGAAATAAATGAAGAAAATGGAAAGAAAAGAGGAAGAAAAGACCATGGAAAGAAAATAAGAAGAAAGAAAGAGAAAGGAAAGAAAAGGCGTGGGGGCCACCACATACCAAGTGGCAAGCGCCACTTGGATGTGGCGCCTGCCACATAGAAGAGAGGTGGCTCCTGCCACCAATATCATGAAGGGAAGGTGGCGGTTGCCACATAGAGAGGGGTGATAAGTGCCACTCCTAAATATTAGGAAAGTGGTAACTCCCACCCCTATTTGAACGGGAAGTGGCGCCTGCCACTTCCTCTCCTAAATTTCCTGCATGAAGTCTCCCACTTTTTCTCAACTTTCCACTACATTTTCTTCTGAAATCTCCAAATTTGAAGCCTCAAGAGCATCCTACTAACAGTATAAAAAGGGAGCAGTTTATGAAGAAGGGGACCTTCTCTTCACACATTATTTTCTAGTTTTTAGTTTTTAGTCTTTTTTTTTTGTTTTCTGCTTTTACTTTCCTCTATATTATTTTAAGGCTTTGTAAGGCAATTTAATTTGTCATTAGTTTAGGATTGATTCGATCAAGGTTGTAAACATTGTACCAACAATACAAACCGACCTTCAAGAAATCAAATCTAAGTTCTGCTAATTGCCAGGTTTTTATGCTTTAATTTTATGTATTTCTTCTGCTTTCTAGTTAGTATTAGGATCGAACTTAGTGAAATTATGAAATCCATGTCTGGCTAAAACCCGTAGTATCGGTATGTAATCGCAACCGGTCGGAGGGGGTCAAGTAAAATGTGACGTATAATTTAAATAAAATAAAAGTTTTCTGGTTTCTGATTCTTTTGCCTAAAATTAATAACTTTTGTCATGAGAGTGAGAAAGTAACAAATGTTAAAATCAAAAGAGCGGGAGTTTGAGGTTTTAATCAGATAGCTGAAATAGGACATTAGGTTTAAATACAACGAGAGCGCTTTGAGTTTATTTAGGATTTATCTGTTTCCAAAAAGTGTTTTTATCTGCAAAATGAGAGAGCGAGAGCCGCAATTTAATTTAAAAGCATAGTCTAAGTCAAGAGAATGAGAGTGTGAGATAAGGGCTTTTAAATGGGTGTTTTCTACAAAATAACGATTCTTTCTTTTTAAAAACTAAACGTCAACGAATTATCGAACCCCCGATGATTTATAAAGATTATATACCGATATTTAGCAATATCTTATTTTAATTATAATTTTAATTAGACACTTATTTTATTTTTCGCACCCCAAAATATTAGAAACTAATTAGCCTTAGCTTTACATAGTAGCATTAGATAGAGGTAGATCGATTCTTGGTCCTTTGGATTCAATAATATTTTAAAACTACACGATCAGACTGTGCACTTGAAGTCGTGAAGCATTTAGGCATACTAAATAGCCGATCAGCATCCTCTATTTTGTTGAAGAAGAATCCGCTAACCACCTCTTCTTTGAGTGTTCTTATGTTTCTCATCTTTGGCATTGGTTATCCAAGGCTCTCAATATTAATTTGCTAATTAAGGAGTGGGATGATATTTGGAGTATCTACAACCGTGATTGGTCAAATTAATGTAAGTTAATTTTTAACGTTGTTGTGATTCATCTGTTGAATGTTGTTTGGTTTTCTAGAAATAGTGTTAGGTTTTTAAAGGAAAACAATTCTACTTCTTCTTCTATTTCTTGTATTATGTCGGTTTGTGGGTTGACTGGTAACAATTTCAAAAATCCATCTTTTATCAACATCTGTGATTTTGAGCTGTTGAAGAATTTCAAAGTCATTATTGAGCCTCCTTGTTCCCCAAGATCCTTGAGGTTATTTGGAAGCCGCCTCTGTGGGCTTGTATCAAGATTAATTGTGATGGTGCTTCTTTAGGCAATCCGGGGTCTTCGACATGTGGTGGTATTGCTAGAGATTTTGATGGCAGGTTTCTTGGTTCTTTTTCCAATTTTGTTGGGATTTCTAATTCTCTCATTTCCGAACTTTCCGGTGCTATGTTAGTAATTGAGTTCTCTCATGAGAAGGGTTGAAAGAAAGTTTGATAAGAGTCAAATTATATGGCGGTGGTGCAAGCTTTCAAACCCCTTTTCAAAGTTCCTTGGCAAATCCGTACCAGATGGGTTAATTGTGAATACTACTGTAAGCATGTCTTTTGTGGTTTCTCATATCTTCCGAGAAGGGAATAACTGCACGGATTTGCTTGCTAACATAAGACTTACAGTTAATAATTACACTAACTACACTTTGATTCTTAATTTTTTGGAGTTGATTTTATAAAGAGTAAGCTTGGTTTTCCGTTTTTTAGATTCACTTCTGCTTGAAAGAATTTTGGTTTGATCTTCTCTTTTTTTTATCAACTTCTTTTGTGTTATTTTATCTTATTAAAATAAAATTTTAAAAAAAATATCACACAAACCTACAAAATAATTCTTCTTTTTTTATTGTAATTTTAGAGTTTCAATTTGTTGAGTTTCAATTTTCTAAACTTTGATCTGAGGATGAATCTAAAATTTCTAGAAAAACAAAGCTTTATCAAAAATTTTATTCATTTTCTGAGTTTCAATTTTTTTTGTTTTGATTTGAGGATGAAATTTAAATTTTCAATTTTGTATTGATGAATCTAAATTTTTATAAGTTTCAATATTTTTATCCTTTTGTGTTGCGGTAGTTTTATAGATTTAAACTTTTAAAATGAAAAAGTGGTGAGAGAAATGATTCGTATTGTTGTGATTTTGTAAATCTGAATTTTTAGAATGAAAAAATGGTAAGAGAAATTTTTGTGTGTTGTAATTATTGAAATTAAAAACGAAAAGTTATCCAAATTTTAATTTTTTAGATCAAAGTTTTATTATATTAGAAATCCAGAATTCATAAATAAGTACAATTTTATTACTTTTTATAAGAAATGGTTTTGTTAGTGGAGTACAAGGGTGTACTATAACTCAGACACCTCAAATATAAGAGTTATTCAAATCATTAGAATAGTAAGAAACCAAACTGGGCACTCATTCAATTATATAATCCATAGCCTATTTTCATGGATGTTTACTCATTACACTCATGCCATTCTCATATATTCACCAAAATTTTAAAATTATTTTCAAAATGTAGATTATAATCTTCGAACGGATTAAATACACAACAAAAATTATCTTAATCAAACCAAGTCAATTATAAAAAGATTCGAATTTTAAAATCCTAACGCACTCCAACACACCACCCCAAACCATCTAGGAACTAGAGAAAAACAATGTTTTAAAAAGTTTGAATTTCAAAATATGAATTTACTTTATGGAAATTAAAATCTAAACGCGCTCATTTAAGTATTCATGCATAGATTTTTCAACCTTCCTTCTCTTTCATTTCATCAAATTTGAACTAGCGAAACCGGGTTTCTAGTGCCTACTCCCATTCTAAGATTTTTAAATCTTTCTCACAACTTCTACTCCAATATATTTAAACTTAGCACATCTCCTAACTTCTACTCCACTACAGTCAAGCTAAGGTCATCTATCTCTCTTATTTGGTAACTTTCTCATTTTCTTATATTTCTTTTTATTTGTGATGCTTGCATTTCTTAGAATCGTTATAATTATGCTACATTAGATTACATAGAATAAAACTCTTATATTTGTTTTGTCCTAATTATATTTGGTAGGAATTTTGAACATTTGAGATGATTATTACACTTGATCATGCATTATGCCTCCTACATTTTTCGATCACAAGAAGATTATAATATCACTCTAGAATCAGTAGACCTTAGACACTGGATCTAATGGTGACATATTTAGGAGTTGATTTGGATAAATCCCAAAAGGAGATAAATCATATAAGATAATGTCATGCAAAATTTTCTTTCCTTATGAAAAATTATGTTGACCACCTGAATGCAACTGTGGATGACGCGGATGATGATGCACGAGTTGCATATCATAGAGCATGTGCATTGAGTCATATTTCATGATTTTGGTTGGCACGGCCATTTTTGTAGACAAATGTGCGACCTATGTTGACATTGTCTACATTAGATACTTCATTAACTTTGAGAGAATTCACTGATACAATTGAGAGATATCTTGTTTGGTGTACCTATACTCCATGTTAGCTGAAGGTAGTCAACTGAATACGAGATAGTTGACATACAAAAAAATCTATTTACGGTAATTTTTTCACCCTTATTGATATTAATTTCATAATACATATGCTATATAGTTACTGATATTCCATCTAAACAATTTTCAGGCATGGATCCACCAGTATTTTTCACGTCTCTCTAGATGGGGATATGTTGAAAACTACCATGAGGAATTGCCATGTGCCTACTCAATTTTCCCACTCTAGGGGAATCAGGTGGCCGAGCCATTCCAAACTACACTTGACTACATTGTGCCATATGACATCTATTTCACGTTGTACGGTGAGCATCGTCAATCGTGACCCTTGGATATAATATCATGGTACTCTGGTTGATTGGCTTGGGGGTCTTGACTTATGAGCCCACATATACCTGAACGAGTATTGTGATAGTTCATGTATTTGTAGGGTATACCTAGGGACCCACATTTGTAGCTCCTGCCATTATCCTCCGCAGAGATGTGAATGTGAAATTTATAGACTACCATGAGCCCCTGGTACCAAAGGATGTCTCCAGTGTGTCAACTCCTCATCCATGGAGTGTCATATACAGCTAAATCCAATGGTTTTATAGTGTATACCATCCTTAAATGAAATCATATGCAAAATGAGACCCCTCAGGTCAACTCATTAGAAGATACAGGAGGAGAAACAAGCGAGGGAGGACCATGTCATGGATGTATTACTGATATGTCACTATATGTTGCTATTAAGATAGAGGCCATAGATAGGGGTGATTTTTAGAAAGAGATTCTCGAGAGGGTCACTCGAAAAGCAATCTTCGCATTGTCATGACATGCGTTGCAATAAAGGTTGCAAAGGAGGAAAATGAGCATTATATATACCCATTAGTGATATTTTAATTTGTGTTTTGATATTAACATTTTGAAAATTTGCATGGTTTGTTGTATTTTATGAACACTAATGTATGATTGATAACAAGAAATTGTATCATATTTTTAGGCTCATTGTGCATATGATTCGTCCATTTTTATCACATTTTATTTGCATTTTACTTTATTTTATGTGTTTTGCAGTTGATAGCTTCATCTGTTGCGGAATCAGGAGCGAAGCGGAAAAAGAGTGAAAGAAGAGGAAAATGCAACAAGATAGAAAGAAATCCGCCCTTTTGTTGATATGGCGTTCGCCATGGCTATATGGTGTTTTCCACACATCAGCCTGTCACCTAGTTAAATGAAGCAAGGCCATGATGTTTGCCATGACTTGATGGTGTTCGCCATAGAGCGTAGTTGCAGAATTCAAATTCTGCAACCGTTTTGAGCAGTTTTCACTTCCTCTTTTCCCTCCAATTAGAGACCACAACCTGGGCAGTTGGGATCACTATTTCCTTTATATATAGCACCCCTTGGACATAAATTAGTTCCAAAGCGGCAATTACTCAAATCGAGGAATTTTCGCATCTTTTATTGTAATTTTATTTTCATTGTTGTACTGTTGGTTTATAAACAAGCTCGCCGACATTATTTTAATTCAGTATTTTTACTCTACAGGTTATTTCTTGTTTTTACTTTTGCAATTGAGTTACTTTAATTTTGTATGCAATGCTAGTTTTGATTCTGATTACCGATAATATGTTTGCTATAAATAATATCATGTCTTGCTAAATTTAATTGAGTTCGGCGTATGAGGATCGTCGTTAGCGATGGGACTCCGTAAAAATTTAGGTGCAAAATTATTGATCGTATGTCATTTTTGGTCTTTGTTTCTAATTTTCATGTTTTATTATTTCGACACGAAAATGAGAAATATACTAAGTTCGGACCGATAGAGTGAGAGTGTGAGGAATAAACTGATATTGGAAACTAGGCATCGATCCTAAAAATAGCGAGAGCGCTTTAGGTATCATTTAGAATTTCATTAAATTCCAAAATATGCCTTTTAATTAAAACGGGAGAGCGAGAGCCAAATCCTATGGTTGAAAGGTATGGTTCTTGTCAATAGCACGAGAGTGTGAGACGGAATCTTTAAGTTAGTACTTTCTACGGAACTGCCTTCAGTCGTAATTAGCACCCGATTTCTACAAGCCCTTTAGGTACGCAGAACCCATATTTCGGACTAGCTTTTATCGTTATTTCTAAAAACCTCTAGAATTAGTAATTATTTCTTCCTGTCTTAAATTCGTAAATCTTTAGCCTTATCTTTGCACTGCAACATTAGATTGCATTAGTTTGATTATTGTTTCCCTGTGGGTTCGACAACCTTTTCTAAAACTATATGAACAGTTGTATACTTGCAGTTATTATCTGATGGACACGTCAGTGTTGTGCTTACGGAACGTTCAAGTTTTTGGCGCCGTTGTCGGGGAAGGCTGATTTAGTAAATAGTTTGATTCAATTGATGCGCAGTATAGACTAAGGTACCAAAAATTTTCCTTTTTCCTATTTTTGTCGATTGTATACCAAACACTCGCTCTCAAGGCGGAAATATTGAGCAACCAATTAACGATATCGAGTGTTTTATTAACTTAAGACGCCGAGTCAACGAATTCCAAATTAAGTATAATCTTCTTTAACCTGAAATTCCTTACCCAGAATTAAGAATTCCTATGGCTGAGAACCCACCAAACTGCCCTCTTAAGGATTGCGCTGTCTCATCGCAAGATGAACCGCATAACAACATTGCTGCCCATGCCGTCAATAGAAACAATTTTGAGCTAAAACCTTCGTTATTACAAGTCGTTCAACAGAACCAATTTTCTGGAAGTTCCACAGGTGACCCGAACCTTCATTTATCTATATTTATGCAATATGTCGACACCGTAAAAGCAAATGGTGTCAGTAACGAGGCCATAAGACTACGTCTTTTTCCCTTTTCTTTAAGAGATAGTGCTAGAGATTTGCTCCAGTCTCTACCATCCAACTCCATTACTACGTGGGACGAGTTGAAGAAAGTCTTTTTAACCCAATATTTTTCTCCAAGAAAAATTGCTATGCTAAGAGCCCAAATCAATAGATTTAGGCAGAAACACAATGAATATCTTTTCGATGCTTGGGAAAGATACAAGGACATGTTGAGGCTCTGCCCGCATCATGGACTTGAACAATGGTTGATAATCCATACTTTCTATAATGGTCTTCTTTACAATACAAAGTTGAATCTGAACGCTGCAGCTGGCGGCGCTCTAATGGACAAACCATATGAAAACGCTTATCAACTCATTGAAAATATGGCTCAAAACCACTTCCAATAGGGAGGTGAGAGAACTCTGGTAGAAAAACCTACTACTAAGAATGAAATGTACGAAGTTAACAATTTGGAATGTGTTAGTGCTAAAGTGAATGCGCTTACTCAAAAAATCGAAAGTTTGATTGTAGTTCCAGCAGCCATCATGGCCGTTGTGCCACCAAATTGTGAATTTTGGGGAACCCCTAGGTAAAGTAATGCTGAATGTCATTTATTAGCTGGTATTCCTACCGAACAAGTAAACTACACATAAGGAAACCCGTACAATCCAGGCTGGAGGAATCATCCTAATTTTTCCTACAAGAGCAACAATGCTCTGTTTGCTCCAACCCAAGCCCCTGTCGTTCCTCCAGGATTTCAAAAAGGAGCATCTGCTGCTCCTCAAGGACCAAGAAAGTCAAACATTGAGTTGTTATTAGATAACTTCATCGCAACCCAAACTCAACAAAATATAGAGTTTGCTAACCAAAATGTGCACACGAGTGAATTGTTAAAGCAGATGGCAACTAAGCTTGACGCTATGGCTACCAATAACAAAATGTTGAAAACTCAAATCTCCCAAGTAGCCTAACAACAAGCAACAGTAGCAGCCCCTACAGAAACATTTCCTGGTCAACCAAAACCAAACCCGAAAGGACATGCTACTGCTATCATGCTACGAAGCGGAACAGAACTTGATGGACCATAGATCCAAGATTCTAAAATCCTGTCATGTATCAAAATCCTGGTAAAGGAACCGAAAATGTAATAGAGCCGAATAATGACAAAAAGGAATACAAAAGTGAAGAGGTCGTAGAGAAAGAAACACCTTAGGTGCCCCCGCCACCATAAAAACCTCCTATACCTTATCCTCAAAGATTTGCTGAGTCTAAAAATGAAGGACAATTTAAGAAACTCATCAAGCTTCTGAAATAACTAAATATTACCATACCATTTACAGAAGCCATAACTTAAAGAGATTTTATCCAACAAGAGTGTGAGAGCAAAGTGCCTCATACTTGGTTATACTTGTTTTAATGATGTCAAAATATATATAGTTAGAAAAGTATACTTTGGACGGTATGATCGAGTCGCATATGCATACATCATTTTTATAGTGGCAAACATTTGTCAAAATGTGTCTTGGTTCATATAGAAAAAGCACTATATGTGTTCTATATGATTTTGATCATGTTAGTTGAGTTAGAGATGCATTAGGAACACTTTGATGTAGCTAAACATATCAAAATTTGCATTTTTGCAAGTTCTGAGTATTTGAGTTGACTCAAAGCTTGCTTAGGTCGACTCATACAGAAATCAATTTTCATGTTTTGCTCTCAGGAGAGCTCGCGTCGACCCTTCTGTCGACTCATACTGCGTGCATTTGTATTTGTCAAAATTGGGGTGCTTTGCATTGATGCATGGACTTGTTCTGGTCGATGCAAAGAGCATTTTTCTGCTAATTCTGAATTCAGGAGAGCTCATGTCGACCCCCTTGTTTTAGGTCGATCGCTCGCTCGTTTCTCATAAAAAATTTGTTATGTTTACCATTCAAAGTAATTGTTATGTCTGTTATTTGGTTACAGCTTTGCATATATATTAAGATAGCTCATTCTACACAAAATATAAAGAAAAGTGAAAATATACACTGATTTGGTTCTCATCATCTTCATCCTCTTTCTTGCATTTTCTCAACAACTACACATAATCATTTTTGTTGAGCATTCTGCATCATCGAGGTGATAACGTCCAAACTTAGGATCGGTGTATCGGGTTTGGGTCGAGAAGTCAGTGGGTTTTTCTTGAATAAAACCTTTAGGGTTTTGTCCTCCAAAAATATTAGATTTTAGGGATTTTGCACAAATCATTCCTTCACAGATTTAGCCAAGCGAAGGTAATTGAAGAACGGGAGATTCTATCAATTTAGTAGTGTTAACCGGAGGATTATGGAAGGAAGGTTTGGGTTCGAATTATTGGTGTTTGAAATCAGTCGGGCAAGATTTGAAGACCAGAGGGTTGTTCAAAGGTGGTGTCGTAATCGGAGGTTTACTCATCATGTTCGAAGGACTTGATTCATCTTAAATCAAGGGAAGAGAAGGAATAGGCTCAACATTAACGTTTGGGATTGAGTGTTTGAAATCTATTGCTTCTCTTGTAAAAACAATTTGCAACATGTTATATATACAGGTCTCAATTCTATTTTTAGAATTGAGGGCAGATGTACCCCGAGCGAGGATGACGGGGGAACTGCCTCAATAAATTTGTGTTCTCTCTTTTTACTATTTTTATTGCTGAATTTTGAGTTAGTGTGCAAATATATTAGTTGACAAAAATTCTGGTGTGTTAGTGCTGAAATGTTTTTAGAAACCTTATTACAATCCATTTAATTGTAATCGGAAAAGCATAGTACTTCATTCACTTATTGAATTTTTCTTAAGGTGCTTCGCACACCAAGTGTTCGACTAATTGCGTGAATACAAACACTTGAGCTGTTTTTCAATTTGGTTTATATTTCACAAGCATTGGAAATTGTTCAACTTTGAGTTAACAAAATCCCATTGATTTGTGTTTAAATTATTGATTCTAATTCTCGTCTTTATTGGTATTCCATATAGGCGTAGTGTATATCCGATCTCTTTGGTAACAGTTCGTTTAGATGAGTATAGTTCCTTGGCCGCTTCTGCTTAAAACTTTTAAAAATCATATTATATTAAGCGCAAACTCTGTTTTAAATAAGTGATATATTCAACCTCACTTCAAGATCATTGTCATTGTCTAACAGGTGGTATCAAGAGCATCGGTTCATTCTATGCTTCGCATATAACTTCTTAGAATATGGAAAATGAACCAAAAGGGGCTTCCAATAGAGCACCTGTTTTCAACGGTGATAACTATAGTTATTGGAAAGATTGTATGCGCGTGCATATAAATTCCATTGATAGAAAGGTATGAAACGTTATATTAAACGGTCCTATGGAAATCACCATGACCGATGAAAATAACGTTGTTGTGCCTAAGCCTGAAGCACAATGAAATGATGAAGATGAGAAAAAGTATAATTATGATTGGAAGGATAGAAATATTTTGATCTCCTCCTTGGGAGTTGATGAATATTATAGAGTTTCATATTGTATGACTGCTAAAGTTATGTGGGACTCATTGGAAGTTGCTCATGAGGGAACTAATGATGTCAAACTAGATAGAATCAACACTTTGACTCAAGAGTTTGATCTCTTTCACATGGAGAAGGGAAAACCATTTCCGACATGCAAAAGAGATTTTTTTCACTTAATCAATAGGCTAAATTCACTTGGTTGACCAATTTCCAATGATGTTGCTACTAACAAAGTTTTAAGATATCTTACCAGAGAGTGGCAACCAAAGGTCACGGCCATAAAGGAAGCAAATGATCTTATGACTTTGGACCTATCAACTCTTTTTGGAAAGCTCCAAGAATTTGAGCAAATTCTTCTTAGTCTCGAGTAATTTGAGAAAAAGGAAAAGAAGGAAAAGACTAAAACTACGGAAAAGAAGTCTATAGCTCTAAAAGCTTCTTGTTTAAAGTCCTCCGTAAAAGAGCTAAGTGATTACGACTCGAATGATGACAATGATGAAGAAATGAATGAGGATACGGGGTTGTTTGTGAAGCGATACAATTGCTATGTAAAGAAGAATGGTATCCAACATTCCGAAAAGAATCTCGTTAATTTTAGAAGACAATCAAGGTCTTCCAAGAATGAAGGCAATAAGGGGAGTAAAGTAAGAGGGTCGTGCTTTAATTGTGGAAAAGTCTAGCACTATAAGCCGGATTTTCCATTGATGAAGAAGGATAAAGGAAAGGAAAGTAATCGCTCACAAAAGAAACAAGGTAAGCCTAGAAGAGCTTACATCGCTTGGGAAAGCGATAGTGAGTCATCCGCAGATGATAGTTCAAGTGATGAAGAAGAGTCCATCGACCTTTGTCTCTCCGCTCATCAAAAGAATAAAAATAAAAAGGTACAACATGCTAAATACGAAAACTCTACTAAATTGTCTTATTTTGAATTACAACATGCCTTTGACACATTACACCATGAAGCCAAGGAAGCCTTTAAATGGTTGGCTTCAAACAAATAAATATTTACTCACTTGGAGAAAAATATCTGAAATTCCGAAAGGGAATTGCAGGCTCTCGAGGCATCCATGGTGGAAGTAACAAAGGTAGATGTTGAGGAAGAAAGAAGTATATGGTTAAACTTTGAGTGTGATACTTGTCATATTTGGCAAAAAGAGGTTAGAACTCTTAAAGCCAAACTTGACAAGGCTCTAGAACCAAAGATCACTTTTGCTATTGATAGATCACACTTTAATAAAAGAATGAATAATCCTTATCAAAAATATACATATGTGGTCAAAAATCAAGGTAACAAAAGTGATACCAAGGTTAACCTCACTTGCTTGTATTATTGTAAAAGGGGTCATACCATTACTAAATGTCGTTTTAGGAGATTTTAAGTTTCTAAAGGGGTTTATCAATGGTTTCCTAAATGCAACCAAGATTTCACTCACAACCAAGGACACAATAAATAATTGGGTACCTATTTTTGTTGATTATTTTTATAGGTACAAAGTCTTAAGCCTATCGAGAGAAGATGGGTTCTCAATAGCGGATGCTCAAGACATATGACATGAGACATATCTCTCTTCATTGACTTTATGGCAAAGAAGAAGGGATTTGTAACTTATAGAGACAATAACAAGGGAGCAATACTTGGAAAAGGTAGTGTAGATAATCCATCGTCTACTACTATCTCTGATGTATTGCTAGTTGAGGGCCTTAAACACAACCTCATAAGCATTAGTCAATTGTGTGACAAGGGATGCAAAGTATATTTTTCAAAGGATTGTTGAATCATTTAAAATAATGATAAAAATGGGGATGTGTTTAATGGATTGAGGGTAAATAATGTGTATATGCTAGATTTGAGTGAAGTATCATTGAGTAGCGACAAGTGTCTCATCACTATGAGTGAAAACTCATGGTTGTGACATAGATGTTTGGCGCATGTCAATTTTGACTTGCTAAACAAGATAGTTTCTAAAGACCTAGTTATTGTATTACCCAAAATAAAGATTTCAAAGGATCACTTATGTGATGCATGCCAAATGGGGAAGCCAACAAGGATCTCGTTTAAATCTAAAAACATTGTGTCAACTACGAGACCTCTTGAACTTCTTCATATGGACCTCTTTGGACCATCTAGAATTAAGGGTCTTGGTGGTAACTACTATGGTTTTGTTATAGTCGATGGCTTTTCTAGGTTTTGTTGGACTATCTTGTTGGCTAGCTGTTGTACCCCAAAATTTGCCCAATCTTTTCTTTACTTGGTTTATGTTTCATTTCATTGTTCTAGCATATTACATTGCATAGCATTTTGCATTACAGGGGATCAAGAGATGTGTGTCTAGAAAGGGGAGATTGCCAAGGGTTCTAAGCCTAATCAAGAGTTTGTATTCAAGTCAACAGGGGGGTTATCATCATCAGAGACAAGTCAAAGCCCTTTGGATAGGCAGATAAGTGTGTGTGGTTCACCTCCTATCTAGGAGGCCATTTGAAGGTCATCTGAGGATCACAAGCCCATGGTTATGGAGAGAGATGATAATTTAAGCTCATTGTAGGCCTTGTAGGTCATTGTGGAGTTCATTCAAGTGTTTACACCAAGTGTGAAGAGCTACAGTTGAAGGTGTTGCATCTAGGGTTTTCATCTGGTCAACCCTCAGTCAATTGTGAAATTGAAGGACATTAAGACTCAATTCCAAGTCTTTGTGGTCATGTGATGTTGTGTTGAGATGCCTAATATATCATTTCAAGATCAAATCAAGAAGAATCAAGAGTGTGAGAAGTTACTAAATTAGGGTTCTCAGTGTAAAATCCCCTATTTAGTGCCTAACTTCAAGACCACCTATCTCAAGATACAAGTCTAATCTCATCTTGACCCTAACATGAAACTTGTAGAGAATGTTTCTAGATATCTTTTGAGTACTAGAAGTCATTCATATGATTTCTAGAACACAAGTTATGATGCTGGCAAGTTACAGGTCCTCAGATGAATGTGATTTTGGTCAACAAAAGTCAACCAACTCCCAATCCACTTTTGACCTAGAAGGATGTTTCTCCTCACCTTGACCAAAACATGAAAGTTATTCCTCATGATCTTAGATTTCCAAAGAGTACTAGAAGTCCTTCATCTGATTTGTAGAGCTCAAGTTATGGGGCTTGCAAGGTAGGGGTATTTTGGGAAAGTAGGATTACAGGTCATTTTCATTATAGGACCATTTCACCATTTTGCACACTTCAAATGGAAATCTTTCCAACTTCAAACTTGCTCCAAATAGGGTCATTTTCTCAAAAAAAAAAACATCAAGGCATCACGGGTTTGGCTTGGATTGAAGAATCCCTAAAGAAATTTCCATGAAAAAGGCCTTAAAAGGGGAAAATCAAATTAAATTCATTTGGGATCATTTTGTACCAACCTTATGCATTTTTTGAGTGCCAAATACATTTCAAGCACAATGCCAATTTTGGATTTGAGATTCGAGCTCAATTTGGTGGCCATTTTCATGCTTACTTCAAGTTTAAGTAACACATACAAACCATGCCATAGGATTAAATTGAGGAGCCATTTTCAGCCCTTGAATCAATTTACCTCAGGTGTAAGCTAACTGAGCCATTTTTACAGCTAGGCAAGGCCATTTTCATTCACTTTTGGAGGTGGCCATGAGGAGAAAATGTGGATTTCAATTGGGCTTAAGGGACATAGAATTGGGCCTTCTTGGTATCAAAATCCATCATACTTATTCTCAGCATTGTTCATAAGCTCTCAGGGTTGACATAGAGTGAAAATTGGTCAATAACACATTGAGAAAAAGTGAGAGAAAAGTCAAAATCGTTTTTTGCCTTTCATTGAGTTTCAATCCAAACCAAGCATTTAAAAAGTTTCCTTGAGGTTTATAGAACGATTCTGGGTGGTTTCCTTTGAGCTTTACCAAAGAACCAAGCTCTGTGGAAGCTTTTCATTAGGTTTCTTTTCAATCCATTTTTCTCTCTGTTTAAGCTTTGTTTACACGCCATTTTTATATATTTGTGATCCTTACATATCATAGATGATTTCTGGATTGGACTGATGGCTGTTTGTGAGCTTTTGTGATTTGAGCTCATTTCGTTTCCTTTTCATTTTGTCTTATTTAGGCATGATCAATGAAAATGGGTAGTGGATTTGAAATCTACATGACCTAGAGATCAATTTTGACTATTTATTTGCTTATTTTGGTTGAGTTTTGGTGCACCTCCGTTTTTTGGCCGTGACTGGTTTGATTGTTTTGCTGGAGAAGACGACCGGAGCCGCCGTGCTCCGGCCGTCTGGTTTCCCTCCATGTTTAAACATCGCCTGAGCCACATGTGTGTGTTTCTGTCCGTTGGATGAGCTTACTTTTCATTGCACGACCTAGATTAAGACGTTTGTTGTTCCATGTTTGACTGCACACACACGATCATGATGAAACTCACCGTTTCATTTAATTTCCTTGGCTGATCCACGTGTGATGCTTGAGCCTCTTAATTTGTTTATTTTCTGATCCAACGTGTCTGATTGCTTTTCACCGTGCACCTCTGTTTGACTCATAACACACAATTACCTAGCACTCATCGTTTTTGTTTTTTCTTGCTGATGGACCTGGGCCTTTGTGCTATTTCCACCCCCTTCTGAGCCCATTTGTTTTTTTTAGCTGATTTGAATTGCTTTCTGCACCGCTGCTTATTTTATTTTCTTTTTGTTTTTTATTTGTATCTGTTTTGATTTAATTCTATTTAAAATACTTCCAATGATGTAAACATTTCACAAAACTGTTGTTTAGACATTTTGAGATGTCTATTATTTTTAGACATTTTTATTCTATTTTTTTGGTTTTATTTTCAATTAAAAATGGAATTAAATATTGGAAGTGTTTTATTTGTTTCTCTCATTTCCTTTTGGTCCAATGAACCAAAATTCATCCTCATGTCCATGATGGGTTGATGAATTTTTTAGGACCATTTTACCCCTGTTGGTTGACTTTTGAGTTGACTTTTGATGTATTTCATTTGACCCTCGACAATCCTCCTTCACAATGGAGCACCCTTGTGAATCAATTTCTATGGTGATGGTGTGAAGTGACTTTGATTGTAATCTCTTGGCCTCTGGTTGCCAACATGTTTATGTGCCTTTTACATTTTATTTGGTTATTTTTGAATCATTTTCCTAATTTTAGAGTAACTTGCAAGTCAAGTTACCCCAAAGGGAGGTTCATACAAACACATTGACCTAGTTTGCTTTGGATATGACATTTATGGATCCTTTGAGCCTTCAATGCCTTTTGATTCATGTTTCTAACATGTTAAGGATGATGTTTGCTCATTTTTAGGTCATTATATTGTGTTTTGCTTGTTCATTTGATTGTCTACTTTTGAGTTCCCAATTAGGGTTTCTATGTGAAACATGCTTGCTTTCTTTTGGGAATTTGCTTGCATTTATTTGTGTTTTATTTGCTTTTGCTTTTGAGCATTTTTATTTCATTTCCCTTGCTGTCCATTGACTTTGGAATCTCAATTAAGGTGGATTGGTCCCTCCTTTGGAGGTACTTGAAGCATGCCTAAAATGATGAATCCATGAGGACTTCTTTGTGCTTTCTTTTGCACCTTTCTTGTGATGCTCATGGTTGAGTGCACATTATGAGTTCCTTGTTGTCCTCATATAGCCTCCCATCCTCACTTTGTTTTGGGACTTCTTTGCCTTTCATTTGTGTTTGGGTTTAGGCATTGTGGTTGATGTTTGAATGACTTAGGCCATTTCATCCCATTTTAGTGCACTTGTGTGTTTCTTTTGATGCATTTCTTTTTCCTTTCATCTCTTGCATTTTTCATATTGTTGCTTGAGGTTGAGATGAGCTTGTGGAGGCTACTTCCCCACACTGATTTCCTCCCTCACTTGCATTCCATGTTTGCATTATTGCATGTTTATGTTGTTTCTTTTTCCCTTTTTTGTCTCCTTTCCCTTAGGATCTCTAATCTCTCTTGTTCAAGGAAGGTCATGATAGACATTAGGATCTTAACCATGTATAATAACATTAGGTAGCATTCCCTTATCTCAATCTTAGGATCACCATTGCATGACAACTTTAGGTTTGAGTTTAGTCCCCCTTTAGTGTCATTTCTCTTCTCATCTCAAAACAAACATAAAACACCTAATATAGGTTAATGATTATTGTGTGTTACGAGCCTTAAGCACTTGGGAAAAGGTTATTGAGGAGTTTCTCTTCCATGGCTTGGATGTTTAGTGTAGCACCCTTTGGGTGATATGTGACGCATTCACTCCTAAGTCATAGTCTCTAGTGCGATATGAATTGCAAACAATTCAAAAACACTTCTCTAAAAAACACAAAAATAAATCATTCAAACTTATTTTTGCCCTTTTGGGCCTTTAATCTTAAAAATAATTTTCATAAGGAGAGTTTTGTTAACTCTTAGTTCTACCGCTAACGGTAATGCCTAAGTCTCCAATGGTCGAGCTGCATACACCAACTGCTAGAACTACTTGTTAACCCTACTCGGGTCTAAAAACTTTTGAACCAGCTTGTGGTCCTTTTAGCCCGAACTACGTTTGCTCTGATCTTTCATACCAGATGAAAGTACGTAGGCACAAGACGCGATGTCTTGGCGAGCAACCTTCCCCCCTTTCACCTGTAGTTAGCCGAACTACGTTGATTCTGACTTCTCACTTCAGGTGAGATACGTAGGCACAAAGTGTCGTTGCTTTGCCGAGTCATTTATTTTTCTTTTGTCTTTTAGCCAGTAGTTAGATAGTTTCAATCACCCTTTTAGATAGACAATAAGTGTGGATCCCATCGAGTACGACAGACGTGGGGGGTGCTAACACCTTCCCCTTGTGTAACCGACTCCCGAACCCAAGATTTGGTTGCGATGACCGATCTTATCCCTCTTTTTGTTAGGTTTTCTCTGAGCGTTTCCTTTCCCTCTCTTGGGATAAATAATGCACGGTGGCGAATCTTCTATCATTGTCGGCCCCTCTTCGCAGCGATGCGACAACTGGCGTCTCTCCTGGGGACTGAAATATCCCCTATGCGAGTCAATCCTAGCGCTTGTTTGTTTATTTTTGGGTGTGTACATATGTGCTTTATCTTTATTTGCTTTCTGCATTTTACTTTCCGCATGATTTATTACTGTTGTGCTATGGGGAGGGATTGTTCCATTGAGAGATAAGTCAGACCCTGGCTTGAGTATAGACTTAGCATTAGAAGTGGAGATTAGTGGTGAGCCTGTATGCTTTGCATGCACCAGCTAGCCATGAAATTCGCGCTCAGACGAGATTCTCTTTAACGATTTTCTTTCTGGCCCTTTGGGCTTGAAAGAATTTTGGATCTGAGGATTGTCGACTCTGGGGACCGATCATTTGGGATTCAGCTAAGTGAGGCCTGTTCGGGAGGTGATGATGCCAAACCAGAAATGGTGAACGTATCGTCATTTATCGAAAGTTTGTGACGCTGATGAACGCATAGGATGCCAAACCTTGTCAGTGGATAGGTCCTTACCTGTGAGAGGAATGGGGTTGTGCGAGAAACTCTAGCTTTCAGACTACCTGGTTCTTTACAGTTTGGACTCTTGATATCAAGGGGTCCTAATATTAGTGTTTGGTTATGACTAAAGCGAAGCGCCGGTCTTCTCAAACTACATCACAACAGTTTTGATCTCCTGTTTGCATGTTCATTTTGCATTTTCATTTGCATTTCATTAACATGTATCTGTGTTGCAGGTGCATATTTCCTCCCCGATTCTAGTGATCTTGTTCCTTTTCTAACATAGAGTCTTTGAAGAAGACCGCTGCCTACAAGCTCCCTTCTCCTGATATCAGTTCCCTGTTGAGTTCGGTTGTTTTAGCAGATCAGAAAGTGAAAGGAGAGTTCAAGGAATCTTATGGGAAGCTTCTCAGTTTGGTGTGCAAACCTTCAGTGTTCGTGTTGAATGGCTTATATGCTCTGCTGCAGTTTTATGACCCTCAACTGAGATGTTTTGTTTTTCCTGACTATGTCTTGGCGCCGACCTTGGAAGAGTATGCTGCGTTACTAGGAGTTCGGGTATTGGATCAGATGCCTTTTTACCATGATGATGTTGAGCCTGATCTAGCTAGGCTTGCTGCAATTCTTCATCTTGATGCCTCAGAGTTCTCAGGAAAATTGACCAAGCTGAATGGAGTGTATGGGTTTCCTCTACCTTTTCTAGTTGATAAGGCTTTACAGTTTGCAAAGGACAGTTGTTGGACTGTATTCAATGTCATTCTCGCTCTATGCATATATGGTATCATTTTGTTTCTTAACTTGCCAGACTTTGTGGATACAGATGCCTTCTATATCTTCGCTTCAAGGAATCTAGTGCCAATGCTGTTAGGAGATGTTTATCATTCAATCCATTACAAGAACGAAAAACGGAGACGTAAAAATGTGTCTTGCTGTGTACCCATGCTGTACAAGTGGTTCCTCAGTCACCTTCCGAAAGTAGGTCCATTTGTTGATACTGCTGGCACCTCAGATTGGTCTGCTAGGCGAATGGATTTATCTGCAGAAAACATTGTATGGTTTGATTAGGATATACTTGGCGCTGAAATCATATATAGTTGCAGTGGTTTTTCAAATGTCCCGTTGGTCGGAAGGAAGGGATGTATTAATTATAACCCCTCTTTGTTAATCAGACAATTTGGATATGCTTTGAAAAGTCCTCCTAAGGAAGAAGAGAAACAGGAATCTCTATATCTCACAAGCTTGTTGGAAGCTGATACTTTGGTTAGAATAGAGTATGCATGGAGTAACATTCACAGGCGAGGTAAGACATTGCTAGGAAAGAGTAATAGTCGAGCTTATGATCCTTACTTGGCTTGGATCCGTGAGAGGGCTACGAAGTTCTTAATGCCATTTCCTTCAGTGGAGCCATTGTTTCCTCTTGTGATCGAAGAGCTAACTATTGTCGACATCAAAAAGTATAATAAGTTGTGGGCTGAGAAAGAAGAGTTGAAGAAAGCGAACAAAGAAGTGGAGAAATAAATAGCTCAACTCTGAAGAGAGAAGAACGAAGCAATTTATGCTTTCAAAAGGCAGACTGAACTTGTCAACAAAATGGGTACGGACTTGACAAAGCAGACCAATGATCGTGAACGCTCAGGTCGGGATTTGAACGCTGTCAGCAGTGTTCTTGCTACTAAGAAGGAAGAGTTGGATAAAGCTTACTTGAGGATTTCCAAGTTTGAGAACCAATGGAATGCCACGCTCACCAATAACAAAGAGCGCGAAGACAGGTTGAAGCTGTAGATAAGCAAGTTGAAGACTCAGCTTAAAGCGAAGGACGAGAAGATTTTTGCGGAAGAATCACTCAGACATAATAGTGAGCACAGATTGAGCAAAGCTATTGCAAACCTGAAGGATTGTAGGTTGAGAGCGGACACCAAGAGGTGCATACTTGAGGCGTACTTTGGGTAAGGAGCCTGGGAAGACCATGTTGATAGTCTACAGCGCACCATTAGCTGGCAAGAGCTACTCATACAGGGTCTACTCGCTAGACCAGATCATCCCGAGACGCAGAAGCTGCTAGAGGATTTTCGGTCTCGACACTTAGCTTGACTGTATTTCTTTGTATCTTATTGTTTTGCATATGTATTGACCATCACCAGGCTTGTTGATTGAGGTCATTTCTATTTTTACTCAGTTGATGTATGCATACTGTCTGTTAGCCTATTATTATATGAGGAGTTATTATTCTGTTTGCTTGTATGTAGGGTTTTCCATGGTCGTTTCTTCCTCTGGAAACTAGAACCGAGGGGGAAATCTCCCTGTTGCATATATACATGTCTGCATTTAGCATTTTTTTCCACATTGCAGGTGCATCGGAACTGTTTTCTTATCTCCTGTCTTCCTTAGTGTGTTTCAGGATTGCTGATAAAACAAATCACCGGTACGCGACTAGAGGAACTGTTTTCTTATCTCCTGTCTTCCAAGATTTGGTTGCGATGACCGATCTTATCCCTCTTTTCGTTAGGTTTTCTCTGAGCGTTTCCTTTCCATCTCTTGGGATAAATAACACATGGTGGCGACTCTTCTGTCATTGTCGGCCCCTCTTCGCAGCGATGCGACACTAGCAAGAGCGATACTTTCTCCACCTTTGAAATTTTTTTCTAAACTTTCTCAAAACAAGTTGAACAAAAACATTATATCAATTAGGAGTGATCATGGAGGTGAGTTTGAAAATCATCTTTTTGAAGAATATTGTGGTAGACATGGAGTTGATCATAATTTTTCTGCTCCGCATACCCCTCAACAAAACGGGGTCGTGGAATGTAAAAATCGAATTTTGGAAGAGCTGGGAAGAACTACGATCAATGAAAGTGAACTTCCTAAATATTTTTGGGTCGATGCCATTAGTACGGCTTGTTATGTTTTGAATAGGGTTCTCATCCGTCTTATTATTAACAAAGCTCCGTATGAACTTTTGAAAGGGAGGAAGCCAAATGTGTCTCACCTTCATGTTTTCGGTTGTAAGTGTTTCTTGTTAAACAATAGTAAGGAGAATCTTGGTAAATTTGACTAGAAGGCAGATGAAGGTATCTTTCTTGGATACTCTCAATCAAGTAAAGCATATAGGATATATAATAAGAGGTTACTTATTGTTGAAGAATATGTCCATGTCACTTTTGATGAAACTTATCCGAAAAATGTCGAAGAAGGTATTTCGTATCATGGTGCAGGTGTATCTTCTGAAGACATATTCAAAGGCATTGAGAAAGGAATTGATCAACCTGAATCAGTGAAAGTTGAGGAGGAAAAAGATCACCATTATGAGGAGATTGATGAGCTTCATCCGACTAACACAGGTGGCCTTCCTCCAGCTTGGAAGTCTTCTAAAGACTATCCCATCGACAACATTCTCAGTGATATCTCAAAGGGAGTGACCACAAGATCTAAGCTAAGTAACTTCTGTTATCACTTTGCTTTTGTCTCTCAAGTGGAGCTTAAAAACCCTAAAGAGGCATTACTCGATGAACATTGGTTCTTATCAATGCAAGAGGAACTGAATTAGTTTTAAAGAAATGAGTATTGTGACCTTGTCCCTCCTTCACAAGACCATCTAGTAATTGGCACCCGATAGGTGTTTAGAAATAAACTGGACGAAAATGGAGTTATAACACATAACAAGGAACAATTAGTCACGCAAGGGTATAACCAAGAGGAAGGAATCTACTATGAGGAAACTTATGTGCCGGTTGCTTGACTCGAGGCTATACACCTTTTGCTTGCTTACGCATGTGCGAAAAATTTCAAATTATTTCAAATAGATGTAAAAAGTGCTTTCCTCAAAGGATATATCAATGAAGAGGTTTATATAGCCCAACCTCCTGGGTTTGAATCCCATGAGTGTCCTGATCATGTCTACAAGTTAAAATGAGCTTTGTACGGACTCAAACAAGCCCCTAGGGCTTGGTATGACCATCTTAGCAAATTTTTACTTGATCAATGGTACTCAAGAGGAAAGGTTGACACAACTCACTTCATTAAACGTCAAGGAAAACACTTAATCTTGGTACAAATTTATGTTGATGATATCATTTTCGGATCAACTAACATGAATATGGTCAAGGGGGTTTATGGATTAATGCAGTGAGAGTTCGAGATGAGCATGATGGGGGAGCTCAACTATTTCCTCGGATTGCAAATCAAGCAACTCGAAGAGGGTACGTTTGTGAGCCAGAAAACAAATATTTCCTTGAGCTTCTTAATAGTTTTGACATGGAAAACTCCGAGGCGGTTGACACTCTGATGCCGACATATGCAAATCTCAATCGAGATGAGAATGGTAAGGATGTGGAGGTGAAGAAGTATAGAGGTATGCTTGGCTCTCTCCTCTATCTTACCACATCTCGACCCAACATAATGTTTAGTGTTTGCATGTGTACAAGGTATCAATCATGTCCCCAAAGAATCTCATTTGAAAGTCGTAAAGCACATACTTAGATACCTCTCTGGTACTCCAAAGTACGGGCTCTGGTATTCCAAGGGTAATGATTATTCCTTGGTTGCCTTTTCTAATTCTGAGTTTGCCGGTTGCAAATCGGATAGGAAAAACACAAGTGGCACTTGTCATCTCTTTTCAAATTCTTTAATGAGTTGGCATAGCAAAAAACAAGTTTTCGTTGCTTTGTCAACAGCCGAAGCGGAATACATTATAGCCGGTAATTGTTGCGCTCAAGTCTTATGGATTAAGCAACAATTGCTCGAATTTAATCTAAAGCTTGAGAGTGTCCCTATTTTTTGTGATAACACAAGCACCATTAATATAACCAAGAACCACTTATTACATTTTCACACCAAGCATATTGAAATACGTCATCATTTCCTTAGGGATCGTGTGGAGAAGGGTGATATAGTCTTTGAGCACGTTGATACCAAAAATCAACTTGCAGATATTTTTACAAAACCATTCACTACAGAGCCTTTCTTTCACATCCATAGGGAACTAGGCGTTCTCGACATCTCAGATCGTGTTTAGGAGTTTATTATTGTATGCTTTCTATATATGTGTTTTGTCTATATCTTTATCTAACAAAATGAAGAAGTAACTAAGTCATATGTGAGGGCATCTATCATCGATCGTGGTTGAGGTAACATCTTTCCTCATTATCAAACTCTTTTATTCACTTCATATGTGTAAGTTGATGTATCAAGTTATGTGTTATTATTGATGTTTATTGTATGATTAATCATGTTTTATCCTTTTGAATGTTTGACATATGTGTTAGATATCTATTTATGTCTTTATGATGCTTGTATGACTCAAATTGATGATTTGTGTTGTTTTTTCTGGATGAGTTGACCTACACAGAACTCCGGTCGACTCATAAAATGACAAATTTTCATGATTTAGAAGCGGGTCCGCTCGGGTCGACCCTTAGGTCGACTCAAACTTTGAACATTTCTCATTATCTATATTTTCACAGTATGCGTCGATGCAAAACCTGTATAGGTCGACGCGTCACGTGATTTTTCTGAAAAATCTCGGTTTTGATGAAACGTTCAAACTATTTGACCCATTTAATTCATTCACTCTTTTTATGTATTCAAACATCATCATTAGCATTTACATTGGTACTTTGCACCTACTCAAGGCTACTCTCTACATCTCCTCTTCCCAAAAACCCTTTCAAAACCTAATTTCACTATATAGTCAAGGAGTATAGTGAGTCTCTCCAATCAACACCAAAAACTTTGTTTTCACTATTCATCTTCTTCAAAGAATAGCTTTCATGGCTACACGAAGAGTAACAGGGAAAAGAACAACCAGAGCTCCATCCGCTCAAGCTGGTACTTCAAGAGATGCTCTATCGGCAACCGCTCTCTCTCTTTTACCTCCTGAATACGCTGAACTTTATGACAAAATCTGAGTAAGAGATCAATTTTCAAACAATATGTTTATTATCGAAAAGCTGCTGAAAGAATGCACATCCAAGAAGTACTTGAATTTCAACAAATTTTTGGAATGCGATAATATATATAATGAGAACTTGATCAAAATTTTCTACACTGGTCTTCAAGGAAAATTTGAAGGTTTTGAGTTCAGTACTAAGATTGGAAATAATAAGGTATATGTCAATGACTCTGTCTGGAAAAATCTTTTCAATATGTCTCCTCTGACTGCTGAGCCGCTGATTAAGGTCACGGATACTCGAACCGTGACCGGGTATGAGTTCAAGGAGGCGTTGAACTCTATGAAGAAAAAACCATATGCTGACGATAGCGCCGCTAGCGACCTTTTTCCGAAATCAGTCACAAATGGTAGGTTGAAGCCGATTGATAGAATTTTATAGTGGATTGTCTCGCACATTCTTGGACCCAAGAAAGGTGGTTATTCTCAGGTTGACCAAGCCAAGGTTCACTTGGTTTACATTTTGAAAAAGAAGATTAAGATTAACTGGCTTCACTACATTGCGAGTAGAATCTACTCTTTGAAAGGCTCTGGTAGAGGAACCGCACTATCATATGGCTCCTTCATCCAATCTATCCTCAATAATGCTAATGTGGCAGTACCCGATATCCCTTACACAACCTTGACAACCGACCAAGAGTTTTTTCAAAAGACTCTAACTATGATGGGTTATATTTGGGATCCTCGCGACTCTCGCTACAGATTTATTGTTAAGGCAACAAACCCTCGTCTGCAGGAATCTGATGAGACTGATGAAGACGAAGAAGAGGAAGAAGAAGGAGAAGAGGGTGGAACCCACATGGATACTGATGAACAGGATAACAGTGGTTGGCTAGATCAATCACCCCATTTGGAATCTGATGGAAATAAAGGATGGGATGCTTGGCAACACACGGGCTGGACTACACTAGGTGAAAATTACATGCCTCAAGCAACAGATTGGGATTATCAAGAGACCCCGGATTGGAATTACATGCCTCCATCACCTCCGCGTCCCCAACAAAATAATGAACAACTCCTCGAAATGATGAGGAGCACGCAGCTCAAAGAACAAAACTTTATCACTGCCCAGGATGAGCGGTTCACAAATTTGCAGAACCAACATCAAGCTCACACGGATAACTTCAACTCATTCGCAATAGCAGTGATGGGTTGGTTTGATGGCATGGTTGAATCTGTTGTAGGTCAACACCGTGCTCTCACTACCAATTTCAACACTCTTAATCGAGTTGGCCTAGAGTATACAGAACGGATAGATGAGCAATAACTTCCTCCACCTCATGACTATCCATTTCGTGGAAGGGGCCATCACTTTAGGGGGAGGAGGCCTTGAGGAGTCCTTCTAATCATTGTGCATGTTATTTCATATAGTGTTCAGCGCATTCTAGTGTTAATCTCTTATTGTGTTTGTTTGAATTATCAAGATATGAAGCTTTGTTAATCCTTAATATTTGTCACAACACTTATTTCTTTTGATCATTGGCGGTTTTATTTATTTATCCTTCTATATGATTTTATTAACTTCATTATATGTGAATCTTTGTTAATGCTATCCCATTGCAAATTAGGTGAATATGCTTATCTCATTATACTATGTATTCCATTGACCTATATCTTCTTTCTTTTTGATGTTGCCAAAGGGGGAGAAGAAACCAAGCAGAAACAACAAATCACTTTACAAGACTGATCAAACATGCAGATCATTTCTAGATAAATGCATAGAGTAAAGGGGGAGATGATACTACACATTGTGCTTAACTATGTTTCTACTATTTTGCCATCATCGAAAAGGGGGAGTATGTGAGAGCAAAAAGCCTCATACTTGGTTATACTTGTTTTAATGATGTCAAAACATATATATTTAGAAAAGTGTACTTTAGAGGGTATCATCGAGTCGCATATGCATACGTCATTTTTCTAGTGGCAAACATTTGTCAAAACGTGTCTTGGTTCATATAGGAAAACCACTATATGTGTTCTATATGAGTTTGATCATGTTGGTCGAGTTAGAGATGCATTAGGAACACTTCTATGTAGCTAAACATATTAAAATTTGCATTTTTGCAAGTTCTGAGTCTTTGAGTTGACTCAAAGCTTGCTTAGGTCGACTCATACAGAAGTCAATTTTCATGTTTTGCTCTCAGGAGAGCTCGCATCGACCCTCCTGTTGACTCATACTGAGTGCATTTGTATTTTTCAAAATTGGGGTGCTTTGTATCGATTCATGGACTTGTTCCGGTTGATACAAAGAGCGTTTTTCTTCTAATTCTGAATTCAGAAGAGCTCGGGTCGACCCCCTTGTTTTAGGTCGATCGCTCGCTCGTTTCTCATAAATTTTTTGTTATGTTTATCATTTCAAGTAAGTGTTATGTCTTTTGTTTGGTTACAGCTTTGCATATATATTAAGATAGCTCATTCTACACAAAATAACAAGAAAAGTGAAAATATACACTGATTTGGTTTTCATCATCTTCATCCTCTTTCTTGCATTTTATCAACAACTACACATAATCATTTTTGTTGTGCATTCTGCATCATCGAGGTGATAACGTCCAAACTTAGTATCGGTGTATTGGGTTTGGGTTGAGAATACAGTGGGTTTTTCTTGAATAAAATCTTTAGGGTTTTGTCCTCCAAGAATCTTAGATTTTAGGGGTTTTGCATA
The DNA here is from genome assembly GCA_963859935.3 of Lathyrus sativus. NCBI lineage: Eukaryota > Viridiplantae > Streptophyta > Magnoliopsida > Fabales > Fabaceae > Lathyrus > Lathyrus sativus. The sequence goes on along the minus strand of OZ012735.1, from coordinate 575,395,640 downwards.
AATCGTTCCTTCACAGATTCAGCCAAGCGAAGGTAATCTAAGAACGGGAGGTTCTGTCAATTTAGTAGCGTTAACCGGAGGATTGTGGAAGGAAGGTTTAGGTTCGAATTGTTGGTGTTTGAAACCATCCGGGCAAGATTTGAAGACCAGAGGGTTGTTCAAAGGTGGTGCCGTAATCGGAGGTTTACTCATCATATTCGAAGGACTTGATTCATCTTAAATCAAGGGAAGAGAAGGAATAGGCTCAACATCAACGTTTGGGATTGAGTGTTTGAATTCTATTGTGTATCTTGTAAAAACAATTTCCAATAGGTTATATATACAGGTCTCAATTCTATTTTTAGAATTGAGGCAGACGTACCCCGAGCGAGGACGATGGGGGAACTGCCTCAACAAATTGGTGTTCTCTCTTTTTACTATTTTCATTGCTAAATTTTGAGTTTGTGTGCAAACATATTAGTTGACTAAAATTCTGGTGTGTTAGTGCTGAAATGCTTTTAGAAACCTCATTACAATCCGTTTGATTGTAACTAGAAAAACATAGCACTTAATTCACTTATTGAATTTTACTTGAGCTGCTTCGCACACCAAGTGCTCGACTAATTGCATGAATACAAACACTTGAGTTGTTTTTCAATTTGGTTTATATTTCACAAGCATTGGAAATTGTCCAATTTTGAATGAACAAAATCATATTGATTTGTGTTCAAATTATTGATTCTAATTCTCCTCTTTATCGGTATTCCATATAGGTGTAGCGTATATCCGATCTCTTCGGTAACAGTTCGTTTAGACGAGTATAGTTCCTCGACCACTTCTGCTTAAAACTTTTAAAAATCATATTATATTAAGCGCCGACTCCGTTTTAAATAAGTGATCTATTCAACCCCCTCCCTTCTAGATCATTGTTGTCGTCTAACAAAGAGAAAGCTCGAGGATAATGAAACCGTTATGCTTACTGCCGAGTGTAGCACCATCATTCAAAACAACATGCCTCCTAAGCTAAAAGACCCAGGTACCTTGCGTAATCGGAAAGTTTGTCATAAACGACACTTTATGCGACTTAGTTGCCAATGTTAGTTTAATGCCCTTATCCACCTGTAAGAAGCTTGATTTAGGAGAGTTAAGACCAACAAAAGTGTCTCTACAACTAGCGAGCCATTCTGTTAAATTTCCTATAGGTATGCTAGAGAATATGCCCATTCGTATAGAACAATTCTATATTCCAACCATTTTTGAGGTAATGGATATAAAAGAGGATTCCAACATCCCTATTATTTTAGGAAGACCCTTTTTAGCTACAACCAGAGCCATCATTGATGTTAAGAAAGGAAAGCTAACTTTTGAAGTTGGTGAAAAAAAAGTCGAATTTATTTTGGCTCAATTCTTAAAAGCTCCAGCTATCAATGATTCATGCTACTTCCTAGACGTTATCGAAGAATGCGTAAAAGAAATGAAGATGGAACCATCTATGTATACTGGAGTACTAAAGACTCCAGCCTCTCCTATATTTGAAGATGATAATTGGCACGAGCCATACGTAGATGACAGTTTGAAGGAATGTCTAGCACTAACACCCGATCTAATGCCCCGCCCAAAAAAACCTTATGTAGAACTTAAGACGCTACCCAAAAATCTAATGTATGAGTTCCTAGACACCAAATTGAAATGACCAGTGATAATTAACATTGACTTAGGACAGATAGAGATTGAAAAACTGCTACATGTTCTAAGAAAGTATCCTAAAGCATTGAGGTATAACATTTCATACCTAAAAGGAATAAGTCCCTCCATATGTATGCATCGCATTATGCTAGAAGAAGATTGCAAGACCTCTAGAGAGCATCAGAGAAGAATAAATCATATCTTAAGCGATGTAATTAAAAAAGAGGTACAAAAGCTAATAGAAGCAGGAATCATATACCCAATATCTGATAGTAACTGGGTAAGCCCTGTCTATGTCATACCGAAGAAGGGAGGTGTTACGGTTGTTAGTAGAGAAAAAGGTGAATCCAATGAAAAACGAACTAAAACTAGATGGAGGATGTACATAGACTATAGAAAACTAATCAAGGCCATTCGCAAAGATCATTTTCTTTTACCCTTTATCGATCAAATGCTTGAGCGACTGACCAAACATTTTCACTTCTTCTATTTAGACAGATACTCATGATTCTTCCAAATTTCTATTCATCCTGACGACCAAGTGTTGCACCCCAAAATTTTCCCTCGCGTTTTCTAACTTTGACTGGCGTTTGCTTCGCACTTATATGCATTTTCGTTAGGTCATAGTTCGTGATCATATTTTGCATTGGTTTTTTAAGACATGGGATCAGAAATTTTCTTTGAATCAAATCATAGAATTTCATGCCATTTAGACACGTGCCCACCCACAATTGGGTGATTTTTCGAATCTTTGTTATTTTGCCCAATGAGAGCATGACACGTGGCCTAAGAATGATATTTTTATAATTGTTAATTCCATTTTTAGTTTCCAAACCTTTTTTTCTTTTCAAAATACTAATATTTTGTACATATTTTGTTTGTTAATAGAATTTACATAGATTTTTAATTTAGGAAATAATTTAGAATAGAATTTTAATTAATTAGAATTAGTATTTATTTGAATTAATTAATTAGTTCAGAAAATAGACTTAATTAGAATTTTGATTTTTATTAGAATTAATTAGGATAGAATTAGATTTTGATTTAATTTATTAGAATTAGGAATAGATTTTAATTTATTAGAATTAGGAATAGATTTTAATTAGAAATAGAAATTAGATTATTTAATTAATTAGTTTAAAATAGGATTATTAGTTAATTAGATTTAATTAGTATAGAATTTTAATAATTATTTAATTGGAACATAAAATAGATTTAGATTTTAGAGTTAGAGTCATTATTAGAATTAGATTTTTTATTATTAGGAATAGAATTAGATTATTAATTTAATTAGGATTGATTAAAATTAGTATAGAATTAGATTTGTTAGTCACTTAATCAGAAAATTAAATAAAAAATGTAAAAAAGGGACACGTGTTTTAAGAATTTAAAGAGCCCCCATTGCCACTGTTCATGGTCTTCCTAATGGGAAATCCTAAGCTGCCGCGACCATTCAATGTTCATCATCTCCCTCTCATGAAAACCCTAAAGCCGCTGAATCCCTTCAATCCACAGAACCCCAAACCTCCATTACTCTTTCCTCCCTTCAACCAACAGCAATGACCCATTTTTGAAACCCAACAAACTGTCTTCATTTTTCATTCTCCTTAACCTTCTTCCATGGTTCAACCTTCAATCCACCCACTCAGACACTCGACCAACGCATTTCTTCCCATCAATCTCCTACACCCATTCATGAATCCAAGAATCTGAAGAAAAAAAACGGAAACCAGAGAAGGAAGAGAGTGAGCTTCTCGCACAAACCCAAACCTAAAAAATCTAGGTCTCAAATACAAGAACTTGAGACGATAACGCAACGAGTTTTGAGACAAAGCAATGAGAGCTCAAACCTGAAACGTGATAATCGAAAGAAGTAGAGCGAGGAGGTCGGGGAATGATCTGTCATCGTTGAGATTGCTTGCTTGATTTCATGTTTTTTTTTTAGATTTTGTTTAGTTTTGACCTCGACCGTGTTGTTTTGACCTCGCGTTCAACCACCACTTCTAGAAAGAGAATTGGTTGACCTGTTCATGGATACTTTTCGAGGTCCATACTTTGATAAGATGATTGGTAGTGGAGCATTAAACTTTTCTAACTTGATAATAATCGGGGAACGTGTCGAGAGCAGACTCAAGAATGGAAAGATTTGAGACACCTCAGACATCTCAGTTTATGAATGTGAATCAGTTGTCAGTTCTCAAGAAGAATATGAGAAGGAAAGTAATTCCATCAAGGAATCCCCGATACCTCATATTCAATCTTCAGACATTTCAACTGTTCAGAGTCAGCAATCTTCTGGGTCTTTGTACCAGATAGTTGTTCCCCTACAGAGTCAACAGTCATATCGTCATCAGCCGCGTCAGCATGCTCGACAAAGACCTAGGAAGCCAGAGAAGCAGTTTACTCAGTTGCTGACGTCGTACATCAGATGTTGCCAGATTTGATCAAAGATGGATTGATAGTGCCGAAGAAGATTAATCCAGAGATTCCTCCGTATCCTCTAGGTTTTGATGTCAATGCCCGCTGTGATTACCATGCTGGGGCACAGGGGCATTCAACTGAAGACTGTAAGTTACTTAAGAGCAAAATTCGAACTTTTCTTGATTCTGATATGTTCTCAGTCACGTCTCAGGGAATTCAAATCAACAATCCTCCTTCATCCAACCATGTGGGTCCAGCAGTTCATGTTATGGAGGAGTTCACCAAGAGCAGATGTTTAGAAGAGTATCAGGCTGACTTCGACGAGCAATTCTAAAGATGGCTAGCCCAGTAGCAAATCAAGATTGGAAAGCCTAGTCCCCAGAAGAGCAATCTTTTGTATCATGTCATTTCTTTGCATTTGTAGTTTCTTTTTTGTTAAAGTGCAAATTTTATTTGTAAAACTTATTTGTTTTCAATTGATAATGATGATGAAATAAATATGCATGTTTTGATTAAATCCATTCGTGTTTACTCAATACTTTTTTATTGACGTCAAACGCTTGTTTAAGCAAAATTCGAGGGAGGATAATGAAGCGAAAATGCAAAACTTTCTGGTTGTATGCTTTTGAATAAAACCTCTGCTGATGATGTACAAACATTTGTTTCAAATTCCTAAACACCAGTGATATAAGGAAGATTATCCCTTGTTAACCCCTTTAAGCCTAGTAGTAGGAGTTTCTTTCTGAAAACGAAAAACCCTCAATCTTAATCTGGGGCAGGGTAGGTGTCAGTTAATTCGACCAAACATCCAAATTGCAGAAATAAGTGTACCCGTTCAAGGATCAATCACACCTGTAGAGGTCGTACCTAAAAACTTTACGGTGATTATATGTCACCAACCAAGGAGTTAGGCATTCACAACCCTATCAAACAAGTCAGACAAGCCGGTGTCACATGATTTGTTCCTGAAAAGAGAATTAAAAGGAGAAAAAAATAAGAAGCTCGCTAAGTCGATAACTTGAAAACAAGTGGCTTTGGAAAAAATTAGGGCATCCCGCTGGACTTCGAAGTCAAAAAGATATATTCAAAAGAGTCGGTCCAGGAAAAAATAGGGAAATCAGAAAAATGATAAAAGAACAAGTTGTGTGGCTCCAGACATCAAAGACGAAGAACGAGTGACTGCCACTCCGAAAACTTGTGGTTTCCTTAACTACCACTCCTGTCATCCAACCTTTGAAAGATGAGCGCTTGTGTCGAATTAGCTGAACATAGGACTGGAGAACATCAAGGAGAATGGGTGGGTTAAAATAGAACTTTGAGCCTTATATCCTTTCCTTCTATAACCGTGAACCAGGCCATGTTACAACCTTCAAAAGACCTAATTGAAACAGGTTTGTTTCGAAAGCATACTTCGGTAAAGATCGCGTCGAAACTGACTCCTAAAAGGATTTTATTACCATTTCAGTATTAACGTTGACATTCTGATAAGTGATTCATTTACTATATGTCACAACTTTTTTCTAGTGAACAAACTTGGATTTCAAAACTGTCATATGCAGTACATTAATATTATCTTTTCAAAACGATTTGTTTTACTTGCTAGAAAGCACTTGACATCAGGAGAGTTTCTACAATGGAAAGTTTGATCGAGATAAGATGCAAAGCGCCTGAGTGCTCCGTTGAGCAGGGGCAAGTCATATCAAATGATCATATAAGGGGAGTCAGCCATTCCAAGATTCAATTAATCTGGGGCAATCAGGTCGAGGTTTGATAAATCTCTCGAAGACCAGTCAGAGGCACTTCTTCACAGATCAACCAATCAAGGGCAAAGTCATTTGAAGGCTGGGGCAGGCCACCCCAAGAGCATAACTCCTTATCCAGAAGACAATTAATTTGAAACACCTCTCCGAGGTTCAAAATGCTGAGGCAGTTCATCTTAAACCATCAGGGTACAAAGATTCCAGGTTTCCTTTCAGGGAAGATTCTTACAAAGATCCCACAGGCTGGGGAAAAATTGGAAACAAAGGAACTTTTCCTCTCCATATCTTCAGATCTACTCGAGGCTATTTAAGTGGGTTCAGTCAACTTTCAAGTTCAAGATGAGTGTCAGGAAGTCATGTAAACCATTCCCTGACCCTTCAACCATAAATCGTGTATCCAGACAAGACATTTTCCAGCGTCAGCTGTACCTAACCCCTCACAAATAACCTAAAGTCCAAGCCCTATTGGTGCCTCATTCCAAAATCCAATCCCCATTGGTACCCAGAAAAACATCACCTTCAAAAAACCAATCACCGTCAGGTTTCTCCTAACTTTCCCAGCAAAAGTCAAATCATACCTGGGGCATCTTTCTTTCCCCGACAGCTCGAGCCTGCATCTGCATTTCTGCATATAGTTATCATTTTTGCATTACATCCTCAAACGTGTAGCATTTCCATTTCGTATGGAGCATTACGCCATAAATTTTTTTTTTCAAACATATGCATGCGAAGCATAAGTCAGTTTTGGTTACCTTTCGTGGCAATCCGAATGACCCTGCAATCAAGACGGTGACATATCCCAAGCAGTCTTTCAGTCAACTTATCTACTTACTTTCTTTGGGGTTTTAGATCATATGTCGGTCATACTTTGTCCAGCAACCGTCTGATAATGACATCCACAAGCAGGTTTTCTTTCTGTCAATTCCTATTGACGGGGTGGTTCTGAAGTTTGCCGAGGTGATCTTTGGATACGGTTTTCTTCCCGTCTACCCTTAGACGAGGTGATCTTTGGATTTGGTGTTTTTTCTGTCAATTCCTATTGACATTGCGGCACATTGGATATGGTTTTCTTTCCGTCAATTCATATTGACGATGTGGTTCTTTGGATATGGTTATCTTTCCGTCAATTCCTATTAACGATGTGATCTTGAATATGGTTTTCTTTCTGACAATTCCTATTGACGATGCGATTTGTGGATATGGTTATCTTTCCGTCAATTCCTACTGACGTTGTGATCTTGGATATGGTTTTCTTTCCGTCAATGCCTATTGACGATGCGATTTGTGGATATGGTTATCTTTCCGTCAATTCCTATTGACGATGTGATTTATGGATATGGTTATCTTTCCGTCAATTCCTATTGACGATGTGATCTTGGATATGATTTTCTTTCTGTCAATTCCTATTGACGATGCGATTTGTGGATATGGTTTTCTTTCCGTCAATTCCTATTGACGATGTGATCTTGGATATGGTTATCTTTCTGTCAATTCCTATTGAATATGTGGTTCTTCGGATATAGTGTTTATTTCCGTCAATTCCTATTGACGATGTGGTGCTTTGGATATGGTTTTCTTTCTGTCAATTCCTATTGACGATGCGACTCTTTGGATATGGTTTTCTTTACGTCAATTCCTATTGACGATGTGGTTTTTTGGACATGGCTTTCTTTTCATCAATTCCTATTGACGATTTGGTTCTTATGATATATTTTCTTTCCATCAATTCATATTGACGATGTGGCATTCCTTGGATACGGTGTTCTTTCCATCAATTCGCATTGACGATGTGCCTCTTTGGATACACTTTCTTTTCGTCAATTCCTATTGACGATGCGGTGGATCTTTGCATATGGTGTTTCTTTCCCCAGCAACCCGAGCCTTATGATAACTTTCCCCCTTATGATAACATTCCCAGCAAAAGTCCAATCATACCCAGTGCATCTTTCTTTCCCCGGCAGCCCGGGCCTGCATCTGCATTTTTGCATATAGTTATCATCTTTGCATTACATCCTCAAACGCGTAGCATTTCTATTTTGTATGGAGTATTACACCATAAAAAAATTTTCAAACATATGCATGCGAAGCTTAAGCCAGTTTTGGTTACCTTTCGTGGCAACCCGAATGACCCTATATTCAAGACGGTGACATATCCCCAGCAGTCTTTCGGTCAACTCATTTGCTTACTTTCTTTGGGGTTTCAGATCATACGTCGGTCATACTTTGTCCATCAACCCTCTGATAATGACATCCCTAAGTAGGTTTTCTTTTCGTCAATTCCTATTGACGAGGTGGTTCTGAAGTTCGCCAAGGTGATCTTTGGATATGGTTTTCTTCTCGTCTACCCTTAGACGAGGTGATCTTTGGATTTGGTGTTCTTTTTGTAAATTCCTATTGACTATGCGGCACTTTGGATATGGTTTTCTTTCCGTCAATTCCTATTGACGATTTGGTCTTTGGATATGGTTATCTTTCCGTCAATTCCTATTGACGATGTGATCTTGGATATGGTTTTCTTTCCGTCAATTCCTATTGACGATGCGATTTGTGGATATGGTTATCTTTCCATCAATTCCTATTGACGATGTGATTTTTGGAGATGGTTATCTTTCCGTCAATTCCTATTGACGATGTGATCTTGGATATGGTTTTCTTTCCGTCAATTCGTATTGACAATGTGATTTGTGGATATGGTTATCTTTCTGTCAATTCCTATTGACGATGTGATTTGTGGATATGGTTATCGTTCCGTCAATTCCTATTGACGATGTGATTTGTGGATATGGTTATCTTTCCATCAATTCCTATTGACGATGTGATCTTGGATATGGTTTTCTTTCCGTCAATTCCTATTGACGATGTGATTTTGGATATGTTTTTTTTTCCGTCAATTCCTATTGACGATGTGGTTCTTCGGATATGGTGTTTCTTTCCCTCAATTCCTATTGACGATGTGGTGATTTGGATATGGTTTTATTTCCGTCAATTCCTATTGATGATGCAGCTCTTTGGATATGGTTTTCTTTCCGTCAATTCCTATTGACGATCTGGTTTTTTGGACATGGCTTTCTTTCCGTCAATTCCTATTGACGATGTGGTTCTTTGGATATGGTTTTCTTTCCGTCAATTCCTATTGATGATGTGGAGTTCCTTGGATACGGTGCTCTTTCCGTCAATTCCCATTGAAGATGTGCCTCTTTGGATACACTTTCTTTATATCAATTCCTATTGATGATGCGGTGGATCTTTGGATATGGTATTTTTTTTTCCCGTCAATTCCCATTGGCGATGTGTTTTCTTTGTGTATGTTTTCTTTCCGACGACGTATGACTGGACTCCAATTGTATACATCCCAACAAATTGCAAATTTCTGGGTTCTTTTTGTATTCAATCACCTTCTACCTTGAATGTTTGAAAGCGGTTGCTTTTCATACCTTTAGGTCCAAGTTGATTGAATAGGGGCAGCTGTTGCACCCCAAAATTTGCCCTCGCGTTTTCTAACTTTGACTGGCTTTTGCTTCACACTCATATGCATTTTCATTAGGTCATAGTTCGTGATCATATTTTGCATTGGTTTTTTAAGACATGGGATCAGGAGTTTTCTTTGAATCAAATCATCGAATTTCATGTCATTTAGACACGTGTCCGCCCATAATTGGGTGATTTTTCGAATCTTTGTTATTTTGTCCAATGAGAGCGTGACACGTGACCTAAGGATGATATTTTTGTAATTGTTAATTCCATTTTTAGTTTCCTAAACTTTTTTTTCTTTTCAAAATACTAATATTTTACACATATTTTGTTTGTTAATAGAATTTAGATAGATTTTTCATTTAGAAAATAATTTAGAATAAAATTTTAATTAATTAGAATTAGTATTTATTTGAATTAATTAATTAGTTTAGAAAATAGACTTAATTAGAATTTTTGATTTTTATTAGAATTAATTAGGATAGAATTAGATTTTGATTTAATTTATTAGAATTAGGAATAGATTTTGATTAGAAATAGAAATTAGATTATTTAATTAATTAGTTTAAAATAGAATTATTATTTAATTAATTTAATTAGCAGAGAATTTTAATAATTATTTAATTGGAACTTAAAATAGATTTAGATTTTAGAATTAGAGTCATTATTAGAATTAGATTTTTTTATTATTAGGAATAGAATTAGATTATTAATTTAATTAGGATTGATTAAAATTAGTATAGAATTAGATTTGTTAGTCAGTTAATCATAAAATTAAATAAAAAATGTAAAAAAGGGACACGTGTTTTCAGAATATAAAGAGCCCCCATTGCCACTGTTCATGGTCTTCCTGATGGGAAACTCTAAGCCGCCGCGACCCTTCAATGTTCATCATCTCCCTCCCATGAAAACCCTAAAGCCGCCGAATCCCTTCAATCCGTTGAACCCCAAACCTCCATTACTCTTTCCTTCCTTCAACCAACAACAATGACCCATTTTTGAAACCCAACAATCTGTCTTCATTTTTCATTCTTCTCAACCTTCTTCCATGATTCAACCTTCAATCCACCCACTCAAACACTCGACCGATGCATTTCTTCCCATCAATCTCCTACACCCATTCATGAATCCAAGAATTTGGAAAAAAAAACGGAAACCAGAGAAGGAAGAGAGTGAGCTTATCACACAAACCCAAACCTAAAATCAAGGTCTCAAATACAAGAACTTGAGACGAGAACGCAACGAGTTTTGAGACAAAGCAATGAGAGCTCAAACCTGAAACGTGATAACTGAAAAAAGAAGAGTGAGGAGGTCGGGGAATGATCTGTCATCATTGAGATTGCTTGCTTCATTTCATGTTTTTTATAGATTTTGTTTAGTTTTGACCTCGACCGTGCCGTTTGCCTTATGATGCTTGTTGTAGCATTGTTTAACCGTGTTTTTCCCCTTTGTGTTTTGTTGGCTTTTATGAAGTTATGGTGATTTGTCTCCATCATGTCGTTGCTAGGTCAAACATTGTTTTTTTAATGGACACAAGGATGCGGCTTCATCATTATTACGGGCTTACTAGCCCATTCATTTTTAGTTTGTCAATTGCCTTGCTGATCGAGTGTTTTGGAGAATGATGTGCTCATTGTCAAGCCCACATGATTTCTCCTCCTTTTATAAGCATACACCCCCTCTTGTTTTAATTATTTCCTTTTTTTTAGAGTTTACAACATTTTCAAATTAATATTAAGAAGTTTTTTAGAGTTTTTTTTTATAATTTTTTAGTTTTTATAATTTTGTATGCATCCTATAGCTTTTTTAAAATTAATTTTAGAGTTTGTAAAACATTTCTTCTAAATAAATTTCAGAGTTTGTAAAATATTTATTTAGAGTTTGTAAAATATTTTTTCTAAATAGGTTTCAAGGCTTGTAATAACTAGTCTAATTTTATTTATTTAGAATTTTTAACATTATTTTCTAAATTAGTTTTTAGATTATTAATATATTTTCTAAATCTTGTTCTTAATTGTTAATATATTATCTAATATTCTTTTAGAATTGTAAATATTTTCCTTTCTAACTCTTAAGTTTTTAACTTGGAATATGTTTTTCTCAATCAAAAATTTCACTTTCATTTCTTTTCATCTTTTCAGTTGATGACGAGGCCTCCAAAAAATCATTACTAGCAAATTATTGATAAATAATGATGGATCTGAAACCCACTTCTTTCTCTCCTCATTTTTATCCAATTTTCGTTTTTATTTATTTTTCTCCGATCTATGAAGTCTTTCAATTCGTAAGTGCCGTTTTATCGAAGTCGATAACCTTCTTGATTTCAAATCTATGGAAAATGACCATTTAAGTCATTTTCTTTACTTTGGGATCGTGATAACCTTCGATTAATCGACATAATGTTTGCGATTAAGACGAGATACCATCCTTTTTGGTCCGTGCAACACGATTAAATCGGAGAATGATCTTCAATATCATTTCTCTATCTTGTCTTTTGCACGAATATTAATTTACGCGACTTTCTATAGTTCGGCTTTCATCATAAGTCGAGCTACGACGATTTAGCGTCACATTTGTCCTGATTTAATTTACTAATAAACTAACAAACTAACCACTAACTTTACTTTCTGTCAAATATCTACTGCTTTAAATTCAGTCATTATATTCTTGTATATATTGTTATATCTTGTATATATCCTCTTCATCTTAATTCACATTCTTTCAAAAACACTTAATAAATATTGAAACCATAAAATCTTAAAATTGGTGGATTGTTGTTTGTTTGTCCGAGTGACGGACCTTTGGACATTTTCAGGAACCTTAGCATGTGGTTGTGCCCGAATTTCGCTCAAGGCGTAGCTTAGAACACATTGCACACACACGGCTTTCTCTTGGGCTACCTGACAATGAGACTTTTTATTTCATGCAATCCCGTGTAATTTGCATGTACCCCTCTCCCGTTTCTGACGTACATATTTTGCATTTCTTTGATTGCGGCTTATTGTCTAGGAGCACCCACTGTGACTAGAATATTCGTTTTTAAACTAATTCTCGATTCATCATCGAGCCATTTTTAAACCCACTTCCATTCCACCATGTTTTTGCACGCAAGTACACGTCAAACCGTTGATCCAACGTCAAGCGGATTTTCTCAACCAACTGTCAAACCAATTCACCACTTTTCTTTTATAACTTTTCTCTTAAAACCTTGGTTTCGTACCAAGTGTATTTTCAAACTCTTTTCACAATAAAACTCGAATGGTCGTTGAGTGATTAGGCATAGGTCTTCTCCTATCCCGAGTGCTTGATATTACCTTTAGGGTTCACTGTCGTAAAGCACTTACCATTCGAAATCGAAAACACCTTTTAATAAGAGAGTGAAGTTCTCTTTGTATTGAATTAAAGAGAGAGGATTGAGTGTAGACTTCTTCCTCTCCGAGTGTCAGGATACTCACTGTAGAGTGTGTGGTCTCGATACTCGTCTTTCAATATGAAGACGCGACTATATTCGCCCCACCTTTTCATAACAAGACTTTGAGATAAAGAATTGGGTACTGCCAGCAAGGGGTTACTATCCGAGGACCTATTTCACTTCTAAAAACAACTTCCACAAATCAAACGTGACATCTTGCCTCGAATGGCGAAAACTAATCTTTTCAAAAAGGATATGATACGTCCGTTCTACCGCAAACAGGTAACGCCTAAGTCTCCAACGAGCGAGCAACAATACACCTAAACTGCTAGAGTGTGCACGATAACATCATCCATAAAAACATCGGTTAACCTTCGGCCGAACTATGGCTGCTCTGATTTCTCATGTCTGTTAAGAATACGTAGGCATAAGATTGCGATGATCGTAGTGAGCACTCTTCTTTCTTTTCCACCCTTTCCCCAAGAAGGACATGCTACGTCCGTTCTACCGCAAACAGGTAACGCCTAAGTCTCCAACGAGCGAGCAACAATACACCTAAACTGCTAGAATGCGTATGTTAACATCGTCTACCAAAACTTTACCAGCAAACCGTAGGCCGAACTACGGCTGTTTTGATTCTTCACTTCTTTTAAGTAAAGATACGTAGGCACAAGGGCCCCAATCCTTGTCGAGCACATGCCCATCTTTCTACTCGTAGTTTCCCAAATTACGTTGACTCTGACTTTCTGATATTTGTTGAGAATACGTAGGCCTAGGACCGCGAAGTCCTACCGAGTCTCTCTTCTCCCCCGTTATCTCTCCTTTATCTGTTCCTAACCTTTCTCTTTATCCCCTAGGAACACTCTTTACAGCAATATATTTAGCAAATATCATCACACGTAGACAAACAAATGGTTCCCATCTAGTACGATGGATGCGAGGGGTGCTAATACATTCCCTTCGTATAACCGGCTTCTGAACCCGTTCTTTCGTTGCGAGACCATCTTATCCGTTTCTTTCTTAGGGTTTTTTCGATGTTTTCCCTTTCCCTCATGGGATAAATAATGTTCAATGGCGACTCTTCTGTCTTTCATTCTCGCCTCCCCGTCGTTGCACGATTTTTTTTCCGAGTAGTGACACCAAGAAAACTTTTACCTGTCCCTATGGTACATTTGCCTATTGATGAATGTCATTTGGGTTGTGTAATGCACCTGCAACCTTTTAGAGATGTATGATGTCGATATTTGCTGATTTTATAGATAACATAATGGAAGTATTTATGGACGACTTCTCTCTCTGTGGGGAAAGTTTTGAAGGATGTCTATCGAACCTAGAAATGGTACTCGAATGTTGCGTTAAAGTTAATCTAGTGCTGAATTGGGAAAAATGCCATTTTAGGGTTCGAGAAGGAATTGCGCTTGGACATGTGGTATCCAATCAAGGAATTGAAGTTGATAAGGCAAAAATTGAAATTATAGAAAACCTTCAACCTCCAAAAACAGTTAGAGAAATTCAAAGTTTTCTAGGACACACCGGTTTCTACCAGCGCTTCATTAAAGATTTCTTTAAAATAACGAAACCACTAACGAGCCTATTAATGAAAGATGTTGAATTTATATTTGATCAGACTTTTCAAGAATATAATTTTTCCTAGATTCGATGTACCGAGAGTTGTGATTAGTGATGGTAGATCCCATTTCATCTCCAATATGTTTGGGAAATTGTTGCTCAAATATGGAGTGCGACATCGAATAGCAACACCATATCACCCTCAGACAAGTGGACAAGTTGAGGTTTCTAATAGAGAGATCAAAGAAATATTAGAAAAAACAGTTGCGACCTCTAGGAAGGATTGGTCTGTGAAACTTCATGAAGCTCTGTGGACTTATAAAATAACTTATAAAACCCCGATAGGAACCACCCCATTCATACTAGTTTATGGAAAACCATGTCACCTGCCTGTCGAACTTGAGCATCAAGCTTATTGTGCCAATAAGACTCTGAACATGAATTACATGACTGCAGGAGAGAAGAGGATTCTAGATATCCATGAAATAGAGGAGCTTAGATTAGATGCTTATGAAAATGCTCGGATTTACAAGGAACAAACTAAACGGTGGCGTGATAAAAGAATAGCTAGGAGAGAATTCAACGAGGGTGACATAGTTCTCCCTTTTAACTCTCGACTTAAGCTATTTCCTGGAAAACTTTGTTCCAGATGGTCTGGCCCCTTCGAGGTCATAAGAGTTCTCCAAAGCGGAGTGGTAGAAATTAGAGGAAAGTCCAATGAGACGTTTATTGTGAATTGGCAGAGACTAAAAAATTACCACAACATTGAAAACAAGGACTTCTGTGTGAATTATAAGTTAGAAAAGCTACCCTCTTTCGAAGGAATAGTCCCATTCAGATCTGACGCCGAGCTACCGACATTAAACAAGCGCTACGTGGGAGGCAACCCACAACCATTAGTCTTTACTTTCTTTCTTTATTGTTTCCCACTATTATTATTACTATTATCTGTTTTGGTGTTTTATTTTATTATTCTTATTTTTTTTTCTTTTGAGTACAATTCATTGATAGTATGCTCTCTGTCTAATTTAATGATAGCTTAGCTTAGGATAGCTAATCATTATCTTACAGTATGGAGCCTAATGCTGATGTGGAGATTGTGTTTAGAAATGAAGCGCAGAGACATCGATTTGATGTTCTGGCACAAAGGGAAATGGCACTACCAATTTCCTCCGATGGACTGACTTTAACTACCCTAGGACTTAGGGACAATGTTATGTATCTGCTCATCCAAATAGGCTGGGTTAACTTTAGTGTGAGGAGGAGATTTACCCCTTACCGCATGCTTACTCTTGAATTCCTGAGTTCCGTCTATTATGATCCAAACCGAGGTTTAGAGTTTGGCCGAAGTTTAGCTACTTTCAGAATTTTTGGAACCAAATACCGCTTCACCCATCACGAGATGGCTGATCTATTAGCATTTCCGAATGGACCTGATCTCTACACCTTGACACTGGATGACGCCTTCGCCGACCTCGACCTTAATCATTTTTGGGGAACCATAACTGGTTACTATCACCCTAAGCTTCACACCATGTTCTCAGAGAGTATCCACAACCCATCCATTAGGTATTTCCATAAGATTTTGGCCCACACTTTGTTTTGTAAAGATATGAATGTCACTTATGTTTTGAAAGATGAGTTATTTATCTTATATTGTGCTTCTCAAGGAAGGCCTGTGAATGCCACTTACTTTATGCTAGTGAACCTGAGTCGTGTTGAACATGAGACCCATGGTAATATTCTCGTAGGAGGATTAGTAACCATGATTGCTGATGCCATTGGGATAAGATACCGACTTAGTTGTATCAGTGTCTTCGGAGGTATCCGATCCATGCATCTGCAATTCTGTTTTAACCGTGGCATTATAGCCAATTTGGGACCGGCCGAGTTTGAGTTTTTGATCGATAATAAGGGGGTCCATAATTTTACCTTACCTAACCATGAGAAAACCAATATCCACAACAATGATAACTGGTTGTATGACTTAGAGGAACAAAGTGAGTCACCTACCCCACCATATAGCCCTCAACCTTACGAAGTTCGGGATGTCATTCCCCTTGATGCCATTTCTCATGTCTCTGGAGCTCGTGTAGATTATGCTGCTGCTATTGGTGCTTTACAGTCTGAAGTGGAATCTCTTAGGAATGATATCACTTCTATCCGAGGAGATCTCATTGGTTTCATGGATGTCGCGAATGATCGGTTCGATCATTTATTTCAGTAAGTCCACTCATTTAGGCGTCAATTTGGTTGATATTGTAGTCTTGTATCGACTGTGTCCCATTATGTTTTTATGTTTTGGATTATTTTATTTATTATTGTATTTCTTTCCATTATTGTTCTTAATTTACTATATCATCGGTTTATCGGCGAAGACATGCTATTTTTGTTATTAATTAATGTGATTCCTTTTTATTTCATTTATTCATGTTCATAGTATTCTTTACTTTTATATTTATGCATCTTTTAATCTCAAAGTTTAAACTCTACACATTTAGCTCTTTAAAATATACTTATTCAATAAAATGAAAATGAAAAAAATTCATGTTCTGAACCTTAAAACTGAAATTTGTGCATTCTAGCTAAATGGTGTTCAACATTGCTAGATGGCATTCGCCATCAGTTCTTATTTTTCAAAATTTCAACGTTTAAACACATGGTGTTTGCCATGTGCTTAATGGAGTTCACCATGGATATGGAACGAGCAAAAGTTCTACGCATTTTTCTGTTGGTATTTTGTGCGGTTTCCAAACTAAATCTTTTCAAATTCCCAATCTTCTCAATAACCACCCATAATAACTCCCATTAATCTTATCCTAACCCCTAACCGTTCATATCCCTTTTCTTTCTCTATAAATACCACTAGTACTTATTCTAACTTTATCATCACCACCACTCTTAAACCTCTCTCTTTCTCACTATTTTAATCTTCCAAAACCTCTCATCATCCAATTTCCATAATGCCTCCTAGAGTCTCTCAAGAAATCAATTACATGGGAATCGAGTTCGCGGAAGGAATTGTTGGTCAACGTCAATGAACCATCTTCCACAAGCTTTGTAAGAGACCCGTTGTTTCAACGAGGTATCCTTACAGCGACACCATTCGCAACCTAGGGTTGTATGACAGCGTCAACTGGATGCTGTCAAACCTTGGTATGTCACACTTTTGATTTGTTTCTAGCCCCACATATATTATATTAATATATGAATTTTTAAGTTCCTTTCAATATTTTCATGATCCGTCCCGCACTTCCGGCACTGTAAATTTTAGAATGTTCAATAGGGACTATACACTGTCACAAGAGAGAATAAGCAAAATCTTTCAATTTCCAAGCGGAGAGGATTATTCTTTCCAAGCACCACTAGACAGTGAGTGGGATGCCAGTGCTTTAGACTTTTGGCACCAGATTACTGGTAAGACCTCTACCTCTTGGGAAGGTCTAAAAGCCAATACAATCCACAACCCTGCCATAAGATACCTTCATCACATTTTAGCAAACACTATTTTTGGCAGGGAGAACACAGGGAATGTAAATTCCAAGGACCCATTTTTCATTCACTTTGCATTGCCCTAAACTAAGTTTAACCCTACCCCTTTCCTATTGTCTCATTTTGCATCTTCCCCCGGTAGGTCCGGTGCTCACATTTGTGTCGGAGGAGTCATTACCTCCATAGCCCTTGCTTTGGGCTTGCACACTGAGTTGGCTACTCTTTAGTTTTTAGCCATTCCTTTTGTTGACTTAGAGTATTGCCGCAACATGCGCCTCATTAAGAATTTGCGGAGCGTAAAATATAGGTTGATAATTAGTAACAGAGAGGTGAGGAGCATTTATTTTCCTTATGCAACACTGTCGCATACTGCGAAAAAGGAGTCCGGTAAACAGACAGAAGAGTCGCCACCGAACGTTATTTACTCCAAAATAGGGAAAAGAAACGATCGAAGAAAACCTAAGAGAAAGGGAAAGACAAGGTCATCGCAACTAAATCTTGGTTTCGGGAGTCGGTTATGCAAGGGGAAGGTACGAGCACCCCTCACGTCCGCTGTACTCAACGGGATCCATGCTTGTTGTCTAATCTATGGGTGAAAAACATCTAAAAGCTACTGCTAAATGGGGGCAAAGAGAAAGAACAAACTAGATAGGACATCATCGCTCTATGCCTACATATTCCCTCATGCAATGGAAAATTCAGAGTCAACGTAGTTCGGGAAACTATGGGTGATGGAGGGAAGGTTGATCGCCAAGACATCACCGTCTTGTGCCTACGCATCCTCATCTGGTATGAGAAATCAGGGCAAACGTAGTTCGGGAACTAGACCACTGGTTGGTTCAAGAGTTTTATGAGCAATGTTAAATTTATGTTCTAGCAGTTAACGACGATGCCTGTTTGCGGTAGAACAAAAACTTAACATACTATTTCTGAAAATGAGGTTTGAAAACAATCCCGAAGGATGAAAAAGTTTGATTTTTGTTTTGTGTTTTTTAGAATAAGTGAATTGAGTTAGTTTGAAACCCATGTTGTACTAAAGATTATGACATAAGGGGGAATGCGTCGCATATCGCCCAAAGGGCATACGCTAAACACTCTAGACAACGTGAAGAGAGACCTCCCCACTTATCATTCCTCATGTACTTAAAGCTCGTAGCGTACAACATTTGTTATCCTTTATTAGGTGTCTTGAAAGAGTTTTGAGATGAGAAGAGAAGACACAAGGACTTTAAAGGGGACTAAGAAACCCTAATGTTGGCATTCAAAATGGTCCTAAAGTTGGGATGCAAAGGGATACTACCTAATGTTATCATGCAAAGGATTGAAAGCCCAATGTCTCTCCTACTCCCATCTTAAACAGAGGGAATATGAATCCTAAGGGATCATGGCAAGAAGCACAAGTAAATACAATGCTAATCAATCACAGATAAAAATGAAATGAAAGACTTAAACAAGTCAATGCAAGATGAAAAGAGATATGAAATTCAAACATAAATGCAAACATGGAACAATGCAACAAGACCAACACAAGTCACAAAGATGGAAGACTTAAAAAAGTCAAGAAATATGAGAGGAAATGAGAGAAGCAAGCTCCTACAATCAAATGCCATCAATCATCAAAAGAAGAAAGGTGTTATACAAAGAAGCACAATGAAATAAGTGATGGGAGAGGTAGAGTGGGGCAGCAACCACATCACGAACATCTCAATCCCACATTCACTCATGATCAAGTAAAACAAAGCAACCAAACAAACAAGAGAGGCTCAAATGTTCATAGCATTCTCAAAGTGACACAAACATCACCAAGGCATCAAGAACAAGTCCATAACCATCAAGGTCAGAAGTGAACATCAAGTGGTATACCTTATATTCAAAGTCAAATTGAAAAGCAAACACAAGAATGATCAAGTTCAATTAGAGGACCAAAGTCCATCTAAACATCTCACACTTCAAATTTAAGTGGAAAGACGTGATCAAATGAAACTTATGGCACAAGGTATACATACAATTGACCTCTAAACAAGCAAGGCAGAACCTCAAGCATGTTAACAAAAGCTAACAAGGCTTAAGAGGTGTTCAAGGGATCACACAAGATCACATCCCAAAACTAGGTCAAGGATTGTATGCATACACATGATTAAAACAACTTTGAATTTGAAGTACTCACCAAAAATAGGAACAAACTTGAATAAAATCTAGATAAAATACTCAAATCAAGTTGAAACAATCACAAGTCAGTGTGCAAAAGCTCATGGCAAGAGTCAATTCAAAGCACCATCAATTAGGTCAAACAATGCAAGGTGTTCAACTTGTCGAGCAAGCATCGAGGGTCCACAAAAAGTCAATGAAAAACAATTGAAATGTGATCATCAAGACCTCAAACCAGCCCTCAAAAAACCCTCAATCAAACACCTAAGTGTAAGAGGAAAATTGGTCCTAGGGGTGTTTAATTAAGGTCAATGATCAAACTTCAATTCAAGGTATCAACCATAAAACACCTTTAATCATCAATTTAATTAAAAATAGCAAAAATAATTGAAAAGTAAAATAAAAATATGGAAAATAAACTCAACATCTTGAAATATCAGAAACACATTTTTTGGGATTTTTTTAAAGTGTAAAACTATTTTTAAATGATTTAAAATGAAATAGAAAATAAAAGAAAATAAAAAGAAATTAAAATAACAAGGGAGGTGTAGAAGCAAAATTGGAATGAACTGATTCCTTTTGAAATGCGCACATGGGCCAACAAAGAAGGGGGGGGGGGTGGATAGCCAAACTGCACAGCCCAAGACCAAAACACACTCAACTCTAAATGAAACGAAGCGTTTCACTTAAAACAAGTCGCATCCACATCAGAAAGTCCACGCCACATACGCAAGTCAACATGCCAACACACAAGACACCTCAGCTCACCTCAGATGTCGGAGCCCTAGCTCCGGTTGTCTTCTCTAGTGAGCTTCACCGGAGTTGGCTGAAAAACGCCATAAAAATCCCAACTCTTGGCACCATTTCAAAGTATATTCGACGTAGAATCCAAATATGGTCTTAGATTTTGAAAAAGGTTCTTGGAACTAGGAGAAAACAAGCCACGAAGATTTGATGCACAAACTGGAAATCACACAAACAGCCACCAAAATGATCCAAACATGGCCTATATGAAGTAGGGCTTCAGATGCGCCAGTTATGAACCTAAATGAGTGCCTAGAATGAAGGTTTTAGAGATGGAAATTTTACCTAACGGAGCTGCTTCATTGGCCCTTCAATCCTTCTCCTTAAGCTTTGGTGATGATGAAATGAGAAATGGCTTGAAGGAAAACCCAAGGAAAACTCAAATTCAAAGAGATAGAAAACTCTGAAATTTCTTGATGAATATCACACCTCTGCGCAGCTCCTTCTATTCTTAGCATTTAAAGTTCAATTATAGCTTATATATGAGGGCTTTATGAGTCCCTTGCAGGCACATGATGATTAAATCATTTGATTTCCAAAACTTGCCAAAAAACTTCATTCCATGTCCACACACGGGTTATCATGATATATCCCTCATTCATGGTTAGAAAAGAGCAAATGAGGGGTGAGAAAAAGAATGTTGGTGATTAGGGTGATTGAACATGAGTGGGAATATGGTTTTAGACCATTACCTCCTATGGTGTAAAACTTGAAAAAGTGTTATGACATGAAAGTTATGTTGGCTCAAATTGAGTAAGTTTTGTCATGAGCATGGTATGATGAGGATGTGGTATCAAAAGGTTCAAAATAAATGCATTTGGTAACTTGAGATGGAAGAAAACCACACTAGGTGTAAAAATCAAGTTTTCATGGTCATTAAGGCTTAAGTGACCCCATAATTCATCAAACATCATGGATTTTGAGTTCAAGATGATGTTAATGCAATGTGACACAACTTTCATGTTTGATGAAAATGGATTAGAGGTCTTGAAGTGGATGAAATTGGTCATTGAAATGAAAGACCTAAAACTAGGTTTCCAAAAATACCCTTGACTTGTGAAGACCATAACTTGAGCTCCACACATGAGAATGATGATTTCTAGAACTTTTTGAAAGCTAAGACAATGAGGAACAACTCTCATGTTTGAGGAAAGATAAGGAAGAGCTTGGTTTGATGTGAAAAGTGCCTTGGAAGTGAGTTGACTTTGGGTGCCTCTAAATTCTCTTCATCTGATGACACCAACTTGTTGACACCATAACTTGAGATGTAAAAACCCAATGGATGAGTTCTTGTACTCAAAAGAAATCTTGAAATATGATGAACAAGTCTTATGTTTGATACAAAATGAGACATGACTTGTATCATAGTGAAATTTGTCCTTAAAGTTAGGTACCAAAAGAGGGGATTTTACACTTAGAATCAACTGAAACCCTAATTTAGTAACTTCTTAAACTCTGTCTCCTTTAAGGAAATGACCTCATGTATCTCCAATCATCTTCAATATAGGAGGTGAAAGCCAAACACAAACTCTCTCCTCTCAAGAAGCTTTGAGACCTATCTTGATGGCACTGAGGACTTGTTGACTTGAACACATGCCCTTGCCTGAGCCTTGAACACGAAACTTCTCTCTTGAGTGAAGACAACAATCTTGATCCCCTGTCTAGAACCAATGCTATACAAATGCTAAATGACATGAAACTGAAGGTGAGAAAATACTTAGAAGGGGGGGGGGTTGAATAAGTATGAAGATTAAAACTTAGAAATGAAAACTCAAGTATTTTTATCCTGGTTCGTTGAACTCAACTACTCCAGTCCACCCTTCCTAGAGTGATTTGCCTTTCTCAATCAAGGACTTAATCCACTATTTAATCAACTGATTACAATAGTAAGCACTAAGAACAACTGTTCAAAGTCTTCTCAAGAACTACTGATCCTAACTGGATCTTCTTAAGGTTTACAATCAAATGTAATACAAATACAAGTGTTTAAATTGCTTCTAGAAAGCTTTATCACAACTGTGATTTTTTACTTAAATACTAAGAACAAAGAAATTAATTCTTGAAAGAATGTGAATAGTATAAGAGCTTTGAATATTGATTTCTTTTGGATAAAACGTCAAGTGAAGAAGATGGGTGAAGACTTGCTTTTATAGGCAGCTGATCCAAGGTGAGCTTCACGTTGAGAAGAGTGTCCAAAAGGTCTGAGCCTTTTTGTCTTCACATCAAGTGACCTTTCCTAGAAGAAGAAAGCACAGATAAATCCTTTTTGTCTGTGTTCTTGTGTCTAGCATAAATAAGGAAAGAGTCGTTTGGATTATTCCAACGGATATAATCTTTGAATAATTCTTCTTCAATTTTCAGCAAGTTCCATCAGAGTCTAAATTAATCAGAGCCTTCTGATGTTGATCAGAGTTTTGCTGAATCAGAGTCTTCTGCAGCAGGTGTGCTTTTAGCGTGTTCAAGATCAGAGCATATTTGAGTCAGATCCTCAGTACTGGCAGCTTTAGTACTTTCAGAATCTTCTGTAGTAACTATGCTTTGAAAACTCTTCATACAGAATTCTTCTTTGGTTCAGATGCTTCTGACTTGCTTCAGATTCTTCTGGAGCTTCTGCTTCAAATCCTTCTGGAGCTTCTGCTTCAAAATCTTCTGGAGGCTACGCTCAAGATCTTCTGTTGGCAGCAATCAGAATCTTCTAATGGATGCATCTGGCGCTTCAGAGTTTAGCAAATTTCTTATGTTCAATTCTGATTTGCTTCTGGAGTGTTAATTCCTTTACTATCTGCAGTAAAAACTCTCAAGCAAATTTTAGAGTATATAATTCTTAATTACAAAATTTTATAATAGTTATCATCAAAACATAGAGATATTATTAAGAACCAATCTGTGTTCTAACAGAAACAAGAGCCAAGAAAGGGTGGGCAAATTTTGGGGTGCAACAAACGCGCACTAACGTGCACATTAGCACTAACTGGTTGTTTGACACTGAGGCCACCGATCTCAAAGACGAGGCGGTTAATCGAGGCTATGCTGACATCATGGGCCATACTCCACAGACTGGCACTCTTTCCAATGCTACTGATATCCCAGGGCCTAGTACCCGTGCACACACTGCACCTATTTTTTCTAATCAGTTTTCAGGTACATACTAGCCCTGTGAGGAGTACAATTACATTGCCATCCAGAGCACTTTAGATGACATTTTGTCCGAGCTATGGCATCAGAATGACAGAGAGGCGGAGCGTGATCTACTGCTTCAGAGAATGCAGAGACAACAGGATAAGCTCAAAGTCGCCATTGACCATGTTAGCCAGCAGCACATTGACTTTGTCGACAAGATAGAGCATCACATGGGAGATCTCACTAAGCAGATGGGGGGTATGAGGATGAAGGTGACGTCTTTGAGAGAATTTGTCCAGCACGTTCCTAACCCTACCCTTGGCAGAGGATATGGACGCCCTCGCGGCCGAGGCCGTCACCATTGATTCCACCAGGTTTTGACACACTTATTTCACCTTGTATTAAAACATTGAGGACAATGTTTGGTTCATGTGTGGGGGAGGAGCTTTGTTGCTTTGCTCTTAGTTTTTTGTTATTTTTATGCGTAAATCGAGTCCTATCGTATGCTATCTTTTTCTTTTTTTAGATAATTCCCCTAAGATTGATAAAAATTTCCCCAACGAAATTTTTTTCTTTCTAATTCAATAGCATGACACTTTTCATTTTTTAGGCTTTATTAATTAGACTTGGGAAAAGTCTAGATATCATCGGCATCATCCTAGTACCCTAGATTCCCTAAGTAAGCGACATCGATTTAAATAACCATTATGCCTACACCTTGATTTTCGAGTTTGTATAGTAATCTCTTGATTAGTTTTTGTTAGCGGTCAGCACCATCCTAAGGCACACGCTAAGTAACGAACCGATGCAAATATGTGGTTATCTCGAAAAAATAATTGAGTTGTTTTATAGAAAAGCGAATGAAAAGCTTTGGTTCCCTCTAAGTTAGGTGGTCCTCACCCGACCATTTAGCTCAACAGATCAGATTTCTAAAATTTGAAAAGAAAACAAAACAAAACAAAAGAAGAAAAAGAGCAAAAAGTCAAATACCGAGATCATAAACACTAACAGGTTCACTCATCATGCAAGTGCGGGGATAACGGGGTTAATATGATCGCGCGAGAATGAAAAATAGGGAAAAAGAAACGAGGAATGTAGGTCGAGTTATAATGGTATGATTTGGATTGGTATGGCATAAGGGGAGCTTTTGTCCGCAAATGTGAATATATGACATTATGGTATCCATGTTATCAAAGTCTAGTACCTATCCTTTTAGCATTAGCCTAATTGTTGTGTACCATTTTAGAGTCGTATTGAGCTTTTGTTTTGGATATTGCATCGACTGTTTTCATATGTGTTGGGAGTTTTCTTGAGGACAAGCAAAAGTCTTAGTGTGGGGGAGTTTGATAACAAGAAATCGTATCATATTTTTAGGCTCATTGCGCATATGATTCATCCGTTTTTATCGCATTTTATTTGCATTTTACTTTGTTTTATGTGTTTTGCAGTTGATAGCTTCATCTATTGCAGAATCGGGAGCGAAGCGGAAAAAGAGTGAACGAAGAGGAAAATGCAGCAAGATAGAAAGAAACCTTCCCTTTTGCTGATATGGCGTTCGTCGTACATTAGTCTGCCACATATTTAAATGAAGCAAGGTCGTGGCATTCGCCATGACCTGATGGCGTTCGCCATTGCTGCGTAGTTGCAGAATTCAAATTCTACAACCATGTTGAGCAGTTTTCACTTCCTCTTTCCCCTCAACTCAGAGACCTCGACCTGGGTAGTTGGGATCACTATTTCCTCTATATATAGCACCCCTTGGTCATATTCCAGGACAGAAAAAAATCACGCGGAAGCTCTGTCGAAATTCCCTTTAGATTTTAGGCATAAATTTAGTTTTAAAGCGGCAATTACTCAGATCGAGGAATTATCGCGTATTTTATTGTAATTTTCTTTTCGTTGCTGTATTGTTGGATTACGAACTAGCCTGCCGACATTATTTCAATTCAGTACTTTTACTCTACAAGTTATTTCTTGTTTTTACTTTTGCACTTGAATTACTTTAATTTTGTATGCAATGTTAGTTTTAATTTCGATTATCGTTAATATGTTTGCTATGCATAATATCATGTCTTACTAAATTTAATTGAGTTTGGCGTATGAGGACCATCGTTACCGATGGGACTCCATAGAAAATTTAGGTGCGAAATTATTGATCCTATGTCAGTTTTGGTTTTTGTTTCTAGTTTTCATGTTTTATTATTTCGACATGAGAGTGAGAAATATACTAAGTTCGGACCGATAACGCGAGAGTGTGAGAAATGAACTGATAGTGGAAACTAGGCATCAATCCTAAAAATAGCGAGAGCGCTTTAGGAATCGTTTAGAATTTCATCAACTTCCAAAATATTGTTTTTAATTGAAATGGGCGAGTTAGAGCAAAATCATGTGGTTGAAAGGTGTGGTTCTTGTCAATAGTGCGAGAGTGTGAGACGAAATCTTTAAGTTAGTACTTTCTACGGAATTGCCTTCAGTTGTAATTAGCACCCGATTTGTACAAGTCCTTTAGGTATGCAGAATCCATATTCCTGACTCGTTTTTACTGTTATTTCTAAATACCTCTAGAATTAGTAATTATTTCTTCCCATCTTAAATTCGTAAATCTTTAGCCTTAGCTTTGCACTACAACATTAGGTTGCATTAGTTTGATTATCGCTTTCATATGGGTACGACAACTTTTTTTAAAACTACACGAATAGTTGTATACTTGCAGTTATTATCTGACTGACACGTCAGAGTTGTGCTTGTGGACCATTCAATGATTTATCAACATTTATTTGAAACTTCGATCTTATTAATGAATGGCTAATGTGTATGGTCTATTCTGAGAATGGTTCAAAAATGACTTATAGTATATGGTTTATTAATAATGAAAATTTTCTTCAAAATTACAGTTAAGGGGTACAAATTCTCTCTTGGGGTTTTATAGATTTTAAAATCCGAATTCTCCCCATTTTTAACCATTTTGTGATGAAACACAGACCAAGGCCAATGCATGGGGTTTATTTAAAGATTGAAATATGTATTTTAATAGTATATCGAGAGATTGGAATCTGAGTTATTTTTTGGCAAAAATGAAGGTGTCTCTTTGATGAAGTAATATTGTTGTAAAATGAGTGTGCATAGATTTCAATCTTCTAATGCTACGAAACATATTTTCGAATTTCCATATAGTCTGTGAGCACTATATGGGGGTATAGTGAGCACATCCTTTTTTATTCATATCACCCAAACAAACAAATTCTAAGAGGAATATTTTATATTATCCATAACTTTTTCAGAATCAGTTTCCTTAACTTCAAAATTTCTTTTATTATAACAAATTCGAAGTGTCCACACACGCGCGCGCGTGCACACACACACATGCGCGCACACACACACACACATATTAGATGTTCTTATGCTTTTTCTTTTTAAAGATCCACTCAAAGAAATTGAAATGAGTTAATTCATTTAGGGGAACACCCCTACACACTCTAACCATTCAAAAATATGTGTCCAATTTAAATAAAAAAAACTCTCTGTGAATTGTCCTATAACACAAATAAGTCATGTCTCAGGTTCAAATTCTATTAGATTTAAAATATTTAAATGATAATATTTAAATGATAGAGAATTGTGTAATTGATCCCCCTGAATTAGTCAATCTTATAGTAGAATTCAAAGTTTTTTCGTCCAAAAACAATTTTGACAAATGGGCATGTATAATTAGGAGTCAATTTTTTTAATAATCTCCATGCAAGCACTATGCTTTTAGATAGACAAAATTTTATAACAATTCATTAATATCCCGCAATAACTCATCACTATTATAGATCTCTACATACTCATCTAATAACAAGTTGTGATCACTTTTGATAGCGTGCAATCCATCATTTTGAAATATTTTTAAGGCTAAGCAAAAGGTTAACCCCACTTAAGGTTACTATTTTAAGAAAATTTGGGTTAATGATGATTAAGAACTAAGTTCCGAGGCATTTATTAATGTTTAAGGCTAAAAAAACTTGGTGCCTACTAACAAAGGAAATGTCATGAGACAGATATAACCAAAATAAGAGGTTAGTAAAAATCTAAATCAACTGCAAAATCAATTCAAGCGATCTCATATGTCTCACTTAAAGCATCACGCACTTACATACATCGTGTTTGAGGAACTATAGAATGTCAATCTTATTTTCACGGGGATACCTGCAAATAAGAGACTTCTATAATATTCCGAAAAGAACAACCCAGAAAAAGATCGGGCTATAAGTAACTTGGGCCAGTATAGAGAGAGCTCGTTATAAGATGACAAATGCACTCATCATCGGACCGACTCGAACCTTAATATTAAAACTGACTCGACTAATCTAGGCTTAACCTATGTAGACGAGAAACATCCATTAAAAGAATATATAAAACAAAATCTTTCACTCAAAACATCTCGCCCTTACATGTCTCATGCTTGAGAGATTGTGTACAATTTTGTTTCTTAAATGTCTCATGCTTGAGGGATTGTGTACAATTTTATTTCTTAAATGTCTCATGGTTGAGGGATTGTGTACAATCATGTTTCTTAAATAAAGCATCCGACCCTTACATGCCTCATACTTAGGAATTATGTACTTGTCCAAAAATTTAAGGCAGATTTAAATCCAGAGTCACGGGAGTCCTTCCCAATATGAAGGCATCTCATAGGACAATACCAAATTAGTTCAACTTAACTGAGCCAACAAAAATAGGTTAGCTCAAAGCCGATATATCTGATAAATGGACAATTCACCTCAATGTAAGACAAAGCCTTAAAGGCATATTACACATAAATGGTCTATCTCATGCAGAGAAGTAAGGACTTGATTCTCATTTACTACTTACACGTAAACATTGAAATATAGGTCTTAATGGCCAATCGAATGGGAGGCGGAGCAACCAAAACCACTTTATAAAGGATGTGATCATAGAGAGAAAAACAAACTTTCATACCGCTCATATTGAGATAAACTATTTTTGTTATATATATATATATATATATATATATATATATATATATATATATATATATATATATATATATATATATATATATATATATATATATATATATATATATATATATATATATATATATATATATATATATATATATATATATATATATATATATATATATATATATATATATATATATATATATATATATATATATATATATATATATATATATATATATATATATATATATATATATATATATATATATATATATATATATATATATATATATATATAACACTTTGTTGATGAACATAATATCTATATATATAAATGTCATATTTATAAAAAATGACATTTATAATTGTTTTGATATGATATATACGCAGTTCATGATCATATGCAAGATTTTAACTTTTGAATAAGAAAAACAAAATCTAAGTATCACATAAAACATTTGAAGTGGTAGTCTCATGGCACTCTATCATAGTAGGTCTTATAGGGTATGATTGTGTGGACTCTATCTCAAAAAGATCAGAACTTGCATCACTAGCTACATCTTCATCTTCTTTTTCATGTCCATGATTATGATCATCATCATCATCATCTATTTTCAACTTCCCTTTTGATGTTGTTTTGTGACTTACTGACTTTATAGCAATTTGGTCTTGTGAGAGAGTTTGAACTTGAGGTGTTGGTGATGAAGTTGTTGAAGTAGAGGCTTTTGGTGTTGAAGTGTTGTTTTCTTTGACTTGCAAAGAATGTTTATCAAAACAAGAACATGTTTTTCTTAAAAGAGCTATAGGTTTTGACAATGAAGCTTTGATGTTCTTGTAAAGACTAACAAAAATGTTAAAATTAGATTTAGAACAAGATTTTGAAGGTGTTGTTGGAGTTGTAGCATGGAATGATGATGATGATGAAACATAACATGATTTGTCGTTGTTGGTAACTTCATTGAAATTGGAATCATGATCATGAGATATGCATCCACTAGTAGATTCTTTAGCACTTTTCTTTGGACTCGTGTTTTCTTGAATTTCTCTTTCCATTTTTCTCACTTTTATTTTGAAGGGATTTCAAACTAAAGATTGGAGCAAATGCATTTAATTAATACTTCTTGTGCTTCTATATATTTGTGTATGTGTGGGGGTCGTTCCAAAGTTTTTGTGAATGTGTGAACTAAGAAAATAATACTACTTATGTTATAAAAATATAATACTAATTATCATCTATAATTTGTTCAATGATTACAGTTTTTTATTTTATTTTTTAAATTCAATGAATCTCTATTTAATTTAGGGTCTTGCTAATTAGTGACTTAAATGTCTTAAATATGTTCATTAAAAAATTTAAATAAAATTTTCTTTTCAAAAATTAAATATTTTAATTTTCAATATATTAAATATAAAATTTTTTTTGGCCTATAGAAAGTGTCTTTAGGATTCTTGGTAATATTTCATTTTATTTATTATGAAAGGGTGTTAGTTTATTGTAGAAAGAGTTACTTTATAATTTTAAAATATTCAATTCGAATTTAAAACTAATATTTCAACATTCAAAATAATATTTTAAAATTTGGAATAAACTCGTATAATTAATTGTTTGAATAAAACAATTTGACTAATTAATTGATTTAATTTCAATTACATTTTAATTTAATTAAACGGAGTTCAACTACATTTATAAGTTCAATCCATTTTTATTTCTTATATTTATTTTTACCTTTTAATAATTTACACAATTTTATTCATTATTAGTCTTGTTAAACTGTGGATGAGTTGATTAAACATACCAAATTATTAATCGTTAACCAAAACACATGAGGGCCACCACTAATGTTAGGTATGATCTACTTAAGCTTAGTGTTAATGGTTGAAAATTTTCTAAGCACTCATTTTAACTTTTTTTAATGATTTTTCCCCCTTATATTATCCATCTAAATTTGGATAATATTACTAGCTATTTATAACTATTCTTTTAATCACTTTTAGTGATTTCTAAACTTGTGAGATGTGACCATATAGGTTCATGAATTTGTTGGACGTTGATAAAATTGATTTGAAATTACTAACAAATTGACAAAAACGTCTCTAAAGTTATAAATTATTAGTTACTAACAAATTGACAAAAACGTCTCTAAAGTTATAAATTATTAGTCATTTTAGTTCATATGTCACCTTCTTCTGCTAGTAAAGCTATCAGATTTTTTCTTTAAAGTATTCCTAATTTTATGGCAAATTTTTTTATTTTCCAGTGTTTATGGAAATTTCTTAATGTTTCACAAACTAACAAAAGAGAGCAATCCTACAGTTTTATTTAGGGGTGTTCATGGGTGCGGGTCGACCCGCAAACCCGCCTACCCAAACCGAACCAAACCACTAATTACTCGGACCCATTCATTTACGGGTATACCCGACCCAACCCGTAACAACCCGTATAGATTTGGTTCGGGTATTGGGTTTTAGTTTCTAAACCCATGAACTCGTTGACCCAACCCGTTGACGTGGCATAATTAATTATTATTATTATTATTATTATATTATTATTTATAAATTTTAAAGTTGCTATAACTTTGTAAACTGTAACGTACACAAGGATCTTTTGCACTTTCCTTCCAGTTTCCAATCACACATTAAATTATTATTATTATTATAATTAAACATTATTATTAATATTAATCATGCTTGCTTGACTTATGCACTTCTAGTTTACACTTTACTGCCTTTTTTATTTTTTTAATGAATCTTTATTAACTAATAATAATTAAGTATATATTAGAAACTTACTAAACTAAAGACAATACCACTTAACCTAACCCTATTTTTTTACTACGGCAAATCTCAAACGCCACCACTTCTCTTTCTCTCACGATTTTTTTTTTCATTTTACTCTCTCACATTCCAATTCCATCTTGCTTTCGAAAATCCACAGTCTATACTTTGACTCTCTCATAGTTTCGTCTCCATATTGAATAAGGTTTTATACTTTTTATAGTTCTACAATATATTTATTTCAATGCAATATATTGTTTTTACAGTATGTACTTCAATAGTTTTATATCAATGCAAAATATGATGATAGGTTCAATGTAATGTACTATTTTGTTTCATATGATGCAAAGTACTATTTTGTTTCATATGATGAAAATATATTTTGATGCAAAGTCCTGTTCTGTTTCATATTATTAATTTAAATATATTTTGTTTAATGTTGTTTTAATAATAATTTATATTAAAAATTGTTTTTTTTATAGAAAATGGAAGTGGAACAATCACAAATTGTCAGTGAAGATGTTGCTCATCCACTTGAACAAGAGCAAGAAGTTCAACAAATACAAGGAGAAGGGTTGTCATCATTGCCACCAAGTGCACTAATAGAGGTAAGCAAAAGAAAACCCTCTAGAAAACCTTTTACAGTTTGGAAAGATTTTAAAAGGGTTAATGATAAGGCTATATGTAAGTATTGTAGGAAACAATATGCTGCAAATAGTGGTAGTCATGGCACTACTAACATGCATAAACATTTGAAAGTGTGCCTGAAAAATCCAAATAGGGTAGTTGATAAGAAACAAAAAACTATAGCTATTGGAAAAGAAAGTGAGGATGATCCTAATAGTGTTAGCTTGAAACTTGTTGATTTTAATCAAGAGAGGACTAGATTAACACTTGCAAAGATGATAATCATTGATGAGCTCCCTTTTAAATATGTTGAAAATGAAGGATTTAATATGTTCATGAAAGAGGCTCAACCAAGATTCAAAATTCCATCTCGTGTCACTGTTGCCAGAGATTGTTTATGCTTGTACTTCGATGAGAAAGAAAAATTGAAATCTATGTTGTCTGCTAATAAACAAATGGTGTCTCTTACCACTGATACTTGGACATCGATTCAGAATATGAATTATATGTGTGTTACAGCTCACTATATTGATGACGAGTGGAATTTAAAGAAGAGTATATTAAACTTTGGTATAATTACTGACCATAAAGGTGAAACTATAGGGATAACATTAGAGAATTGCATGAAGGAATGGGGTATCAAGTCTATATGTTGTGTGACTGTTGATAATGCAAGTGCTAACAATTTGGCAATTGATTATTTAAATCGAGGCATGAGTTTTTGGAATGGTCGTACTTTGTTTAATGGGGAGTACTTGCATATGAGATGTAGTGCTCACATATTAAACTTGATTGTCAAAGAAGGAATAAAGGATATTGATGAATCTGTTAAAAGAATTAGGGCTGCATGTAAGTTTGTCAAGACTTCTCCTAGTAGGTTGGCTACTTTCAAGAAGTGTGCAGAAGCTGTTGGTGTATGTTCTAAAGCATTGGTAACACTAGATGTAGAAACCAGATGGAACTCTACTTATTTAATGTTGAACATCGCTGAAAAGTATAAACATGCATTTTACCGCTTAGAACATGCTGATGTTGCATTTTTAACTAATCTCCGTATTGAGTCGAAAGGATGTCCTAATCGAGCTGATTGGGAACGAGCTCGTATTTTTGTGAAGTTTTTGAAAACTTTTTATGATGCCACACTTTCTTTTTCTGGGTCATTGCATGTTACTGCTAACTCTTTTTTCAAACAGTTGATGGATATTAAAAAAACGTTGAATAAATGGAGGCACAATGTTAGTGATCCAATTTTGAAAACCATGACAGCAAATATGCAATTGAAGTACAACAAGTATTGGGAAAGCAATACAATAAATTATCTTCTCTTTGTTGCTATTTATCTTGATCCTCGTTATAAGCTTGACTATATTGAATTTTGTTTTACTCGGATGTATGGTGAAAAATTGTCAGAGGATATGTTAAAGAAATTGAAATCTCTCATTGCTAAATTGTTTGAGCACTATTTATTTTTGTATCCTGTTTCTCATGATGGTGGTTCCAATGCCTCATCTTCAAACATTGCCTCTCATTCTAGAATTGAAAATGGTGAAGATGATGAA
Organism: Lathyrus sativus; assembly: GCA_963859935.3. Classification (NCBI taxonomy): domain Eukaryota; kingdom Viridiplantae; phylum Streptophyta; class Magnoliopsida; order Fabales; family Fabaceae; genus Lathyrus; species Lathyrus sativus. The sequence continues at coordinate 575,361,847 of OZ012735.1, read as the reverse complement.
GATTGGGACAATTTGTTTAGAATGAATATGAAGAAAAAACAATGTGAAGTGCAAAAAAATGAGTTGGAAAGGTATTTGGAGGATGGTGTTGAAGATGATTCTCCTACATTTAATATTTTCACTTGGTGGAAAGGAAAAACAAATAAATATCATGTGCTTTCCCGCATAGCTAGAGATATATTGGCTATCCCTGTATCCACTGTATCTTCTGAATCCGCTTTTAGTACAGGAGGTCGTGTCCTTGATTCATTTCGTAGTTCCTTGAATCCCTCTACCGTTGAAGCTTTGATTTGTACTCAAAATTGGATCAAATCTCCTAAGGTCATTGATTTAGAAAAAGAGTTAGTTGAATTGGAAAAGGTTGAGTCAGGTATGAATTATATGTTTGAATTTTAAAATCTATTTTATTTTAGTATTACATTACATTATTCTTATTAGTTGTTTGTGTTTACATATATAGAGTTAGCTGGATTAGTTTCTATTGATGTTGGCATTACTGCGGTTGAGCTCAATACAACTGCTACTACTAGATTTTAAGGTATTTTCTAGTGTTGTTTTTTTTCTTCTTCTTTTGACTATTGTTGCTTAAACTTTTAACTGTTGTTGCTGGATTTTATGTTGTTGCTAAACGTTTCATTGTTGTTGCTGGAATCTTTTACAGCTACTGTTGCTGGATTTTCTGTTGTTGCTAAACCTTTCACTGCTGGTGCTGGAATCTTTTATAGTTGCTGTTAGATTTTGGTGCTATTAGACCAATATTGGACCAATACATCTATGTCATTTTAAGACTAAGTGATGTTTATTTGCTTTTGAATTATTTAGAATTTATGAATTTTATGGAAATGATATTTTATGGAATTTTATATATTATTAAGTGTTAATATATATGATAGTTTACGGACCTACTTTTAAGCATGTGCTAGAAAAGGTAACATTTGAGTATCAAAACAACTAATATATACTGTATATTATTATATATTTGTTTTACATATGTTGATATATATTTGTAATGGATAACATTTGAGTATCAAAATAACTAATAAATTTTTATAAATTAAGGTATATTAATGAAAATATATAAATAATTAATGGTGTATATGTATCTTAATATTTTTTATGACAAAGAAAATACATTTCAAAATTTTAATTGTTATATTTTTAATTATTCTATTTTATATGTAGGATTTGTCTCCACTACGTAAATAATTTAATTGTTTGAAATATGCAAAATTATATTGAATTGTGTTATAGATTTTTTAAATTGAAAATAATAATTATTATATACACAACCCGTGGACCCAACCCTACCCAACCCGTAAATATCCGGGTTGATTCGGGTCGGTTTTTAAAGTAGAATTACGGGTTTGATGATAAACCCAACCCATTGAAAGTTGAACGAGTTGGGTAACGGGTTAAGGCGAACCCGGTCCAACCCAACCCGCGTACACCCCTAGTTTTATTGGGAATAAATTATCTCTCTTGCAAAATTTATTAGAGAATTAATTGCTAATTTTTTTATAAGCAACATTATATTCATAAAGAGTACTATGTATAGGATACAAGTAATTTGAAGTCCTATATTTCTTAGTTTTGTGAAGGAAGAGAAAGTTCAAACCTATATATAGAATTCAAGTTATTCATTACAAAACGTATCAGTCAAAAGCACTTTAAGTTTGTATTTGACTTTCTTTATTCTCTTATACTCTTGTTTTAGAGTGTTGTGAGATGTAGTTAAATATTAGTTGTAGAGGGTGTGGGTGCACTAGGGGCCTGAGTTAGTTGAGGGTATATTATGTGTTGTAACAATTTTCACATAGCGTTTTTCTCTAATTGTCTATTGACCACGACCGTGATTTTTTCTCCGGTTTTGGAGTTTCCACATTATGTTTTTGTGTTGCGATTGTGTTCATCTTTTTCTCTATGCTTTGTTTGTTTTCCTTAACAAGGATTACTCCAACTCAACATCAAATTACAAAACAAAAATAACTCCTACTACAAGACATTTTTTCTCTATGCTTTGTCCAGTCATGAAATTGGCAGTACGGTCTGAGAATCCTCTTGGTTTGACCTAATCTTAGTCCAAAAAGGATCTGCTTCAGGATCAAGGCTAGGATAGTTTCAGTTAGGGTTGTTGTGCCAATGAAGGTTTCTATGTGAGATCAGGATGTCTGTGGATCAGGTTATTAGACTGTGATGGGTCAAGTGCTTCATCAATGACTGGTTCGTCTTAATTAGGGTTTTGGTTCAATTACAACGCATTTCACATGTTTAAGTTATTTTCTCTTGATCTCATTGTTTCAAGGCCCTGGTTTATCTAGAGATTCAGGCCACTGGGTTATAGTGGTAGATTAAGTTCTATCAACGTGTGCATCAGTGGTTTTTTTTTAAGCTGTGAATTCATGGTTCAAGTCCATTGTCCATTCTCCAAAGTCTCTTCGTTCCCAATCTTCAAACATTCATTCATTATTTCATAAGTTGCTTAGTTACTCATTTGTTAGTACAATTCTCATTTTTTTGAAATCTAATATCATTCCCACGTACTCAATTTCAAATCCACTTCCTTTTGTCAATATCCAATTCTCATTTAAATATCCATTATACACCAAATTATCCATTTTCATTATTTTATTTTTCTATCCAAAATCCATAAATAAAAAACATTGACCAAATAACCATGAGTTCACATTTGTTACAAGTTCACAAAAATCTCGCAAATCCGATTCCAATGTACATAGAAAGCCCAAATTGGTTCAATTCACAAAAAGTTCATCACAAATAATTCTTTATTTTTATATATTGCAAGCCCATTTTATTTTATTTGTTTTAAAAATCCAAATACATGAGCCACACGGCCCACATCATTGAGACAATACAGCATATGAAGTTTATTACAAGATTTTCCGAGCTATGATGATCCCAACTCGGAGCACATGAGCCAAACCACGTATTACCTGCAAGCAATGCATCACCAAATGGGGCATAAGACATCACACATCACTTTTCACATACAAACACTGCAGCATTCCTCAGCTTCACAAAATAAGCCTCAAGACCATTCACTACCAAGTAATCCAACCCGCAGTACAATGTAAAAAAAAAACTTGAGCAATAAAAAATTCACAAAAGAATATCCCTACAACATGAAACCAAACTGTCACATAGTCTGCATATAAAAATACGGAAATGAAAATTCAATCTTCTGCACATAACAAAGACAAACAATTCATATCAACCCATACTGCAAAAAGAAATCACAACATGCACACTTGATACAACATCACATATAATACACACAACTTCTTCTACAAAACCACGAAACGTCCTACGCGAGTCTCACAACCTTCCGTAATGGATTCAACAAAAAAAAATTAGCTCACTACTTCTATCCTTCCCAAAACACCCTTCACCCTCTCATATAAAAGGCTCCCTTCGTTCTTCATAGAGGGGGACTGAAAAAATATCTCTGCTAAATGAAAAAAACCACAACCAGAACCTTCTTTTTCTCTGACCCTGAACCATCAATTACAAACAGTCAACCAACAATTTCAAATCCAAAACCACACAACCCCAATTCAAACATTCCCCAAATTAGAACCGCAGATCAGAGAAGAAAGAAATGAAGGGAGTTTGAAACAAACCTAAGGCAAACCCAAATCGTAATCGCAGAACGAAGATGACAAATTGAGCGAAGAGGCAAGTGAATTGATAGCAAAGTAAAGAAGGTTGAACACGTTGTTTTTCATTGTTGTTGTCCTCGATTTATGAAATGTGATAAGGAAGAAGGAAATTGTTTCGCAACGTTAACGCGATGAGGAGAAATAAACTGAGCGAGTTATTGATATGACCATGGACCCTTGATTTGTTAAAGATAATATGTTGAAGTTGTTGTTTCTCGTTCTTTCACCACACATTTTTTTACACATATAAAACCTTTTGATGATTTCAGCATATGTTGTTGTTGTTATATTCTTTCAAGACCATTCTTGGGTCTGTGTGGTTATTGGGCTCATAGGCTCGTGTTGTCCACACACCCATCGTTTCTGTTTTACCCTTTCCTATTTTTTTTTTAAAAACTAAGTTTTTTTTGGTGTGGTATTGATGATGGGTTCAGGCCCATATGATTCATATTACCACACCCTCTCTTTTTAATTTTCTATTACACCCCCTGTTCAAATTTTTTTATGTTTTTTGATATAATTTTTTTTTGCTAATATTTTATTAATCATCTTGTTGATATTTTGACACCTCCTTTGAATATTTTGTTAATCATCTCAATAATAATCTCTATTAGTTTTTTTTTGTTAAATTATTTTGTTATATTTTGATTATCTTTTCATTTTCGGTTCTATTTATTTTGTTTTCGTTTTAGTCAATGAAAGCTAAATATTATAGATTATCGATTTATCAATCTAAAATCTTGATTAAGATGAGACCAAATTCATTTTCATTTCCTTTCTCATTTTATTTTAAATCCTCTTATTTTTTTAATCTCATTCTCAATCAATGAAATCTCTTTATTCATGAACGTTGATTTATTGAGGTTGTTTAGCCTTCATTATTTCAAATCTGTAGAAAATGATCATTGAGATTATTTTCTATACTTTGGGATCATGAGAGGTTACTTTCAATTAATCGACACTAGTTTGTGATTAAGACGAGACCGTCCTCTTTTTGTCTGTGTGACACGATTACATTGGAAAATGATCCTCAATATCATTTCTCCATCGTGTTTTTTAGCACAAATATCAACTTGTGCGACCTCCTATAGCTTGATCTTCTTCATAGATCGAGCTATGATAGTTTAACACTATATTTCGTCCCAATTCAATTCACAAATCAACTAACAGCTAGCTTTACTTTTTGTCAACATATTCTTGATTTACTTTCCGTCAATATACCCCTGTTTTATTTCTAGTCATTATTATCTTAATCATATACTTATTAATATCATCTTAATTATACTATTGTGAGTATTATCCTGATTATATTTTTATATATCTTGCCATATTATTCACATTGTTCATATTCATATTCTCTTCAGCTTATTCATCTCTTATTCACATTCTTTTCAAAATACATAAAACGATCGAAACAATCAAAGCCTAAATTGGTGGACTATTGGTTATTTGATCGAGCAACGAAATTTGAACTTTGTCAGAAACCCTAGCTTGGATTTTTGTCCAACTTTTGCTCAAGGCTTAGTTTAGTACACTTCACACACACACAACTTTCTCTTGGGCTACCTTACAATGACACCTTTTATTTTGTGCAATCCCGTGTAACTTACATGTACCCCTCTCCCATTTTGATGTGCACATTTGTATTTCTTTGATTGTGGCTTATATTTTAGGGGCACCCATAGGGACTAGTGTAGACTAAACCATTTTCAAACTAACTCTCGATTCGTCATCGAGCCATTTTCAAACACCCCTCGTAAGTCGAGTGCTCGTACGCATTCGCCATCAACCTATCGCACACACTTTCACATCTCATCATGGTTTATTCATATTTGGTTTCTTTAATGTATTTTTTATGCATGTTTTGAATTAGTTATATCGTATTCACTCATTTCTTCCACATACCACGAATCACAAACACATTTTCTCACTTCATTCTTTATCAATGGTTGTTTAGCATGATTGGACGGAGGATGATGAAAACAAAATACCCATAATTGCAAACTGTATGCTTTAAGATAGAATCTCATGGATGATGTACAAGGATTGTTTCAATTCCCCAAACACTGGAGAGACAAGGAGTTAATCCCTAGTTAACCACTTCGAGCCGAGAAGTAGCAGTTTCCTTCAGATATTCAAACCCTTACACTCAACCTGGGGCAGGGTAGTGTTCAGTTAGTCCAATTACGCACTCGAAATCCAAAGACATGATGGTTGTTCTTCAAGGACCCATGACTTGGCAGTCACAACCCTCCAACAAAAATAAAAAAAAATCAAAAGCCTGCTAAGTCAAGCACCTCAAAGGGGACTTAGGCAAAAATCAAGGCAATCCCGATGGATCTGACAAGCGAAATCAGTCCATGAAAAAGTTAGGGATAAAAAAAATCAAAAAAGGCCCTTAAACCCTCAACAAAAAAAAAAGACTTAGTGACCACCACATCAAATCAATGGGTCACTGACATCCATCAAAGGCAAAATAAGGTGACTGCCATTTCAAGAATGCCTTGAATCATCACGCTTACATTGTCAACCCTTTTGGGAAGATAAATGTGTGCAGAATTAACTGAACGTATGACTGGAGATCATCACGAAGAAGGGGTGGGTACAAGTCTACTTTGAGCATAATATCCTTTGTTTCATAACCATGAACCATACCACGTTACAACCCTCGAAAGACCTAATTGAGGTGAGTTTATTTTGAAAGCATACTATTGCAAGGTTGCGTAAACTGATTCCTCACAAACGTGCTAATCACCAGCATCAGTGCCATTATCCTTGCTATATCTTTCACACATTAAGCAAAATCAGCACAAGGTCTGGGCTAACGCTCCATTCGTCTCACACTATCATGACACTTCAAAAAATGATACTTTTTCAAAACTTACATGAACTCTGCATTAAGATTACCATTTTTGAATGTGCTATTTTAACTTCAAATCAGTGTTAGACATCCAAGACACTCCAACAAGAGGCAATCAAAGAGGAACTTGAACTTTCAGTGGCTGACACGAAGCAAGGCTACCTTAAAACCCACAAGCTGAGGCAAATCATTCAATAGCTCGATCAGGGGTAAGCTATCTCAAAGCATCAAAGCTCAACTTCCATAAAATCAGAACTGGTTAATCGGGGGCAGACCATTACCATATTCAGACTGGGGAAAGACCAGGTCACCATGACCATCAAATAGAGTTGTGATCTTCTCTGAAGCAAGTTCACAACAAACCATCAAGTGGCCAGACTTGGGGCATCAGAAGCATCTTCGTCTGCTTCAATCATGGTGTCTTCAGCAAACTGCCTGTCGAGGAATTCAAACCCACCACCACCCAAAGTCCAATCCGTATTGGCAACCACCAAAAGTCTTCCATGTTGGCACCTGCATATCCAATTACCCGTCAGCAATCATATGCGTTGTATTCGATATATAAGCATCATTTGCATCATATGCATACCAAAACCAATCATACTTCCCCAGCACTGGCATCTCCGTGCATCAACATTTGCATTTGCATTTTCATTCGTCATGGAACTTCATTTTATCATCAAGCATTCATGCATATGCAAGTCAAGGTCCAGGATCAATCTCGAGATTTCCAAGATCGTTTTTAGCCCAGTTATGGGCATCTTCTTCAAGACCGTGGGCGTTCCAAATGAAGTTGTTTCAACCTTGTGGTTAATAAGATTTCCAAAATGATATTTAGCCCAGCCAGGGGCATGTTCTTCAAGACTGTGGGCTTCCCCCACAAAGTTGTATCAACCTTTTGTTGCTTAAGTTCAAGAATTTCAAAGCAACATTCAGCCCAGTCAGGGCCATTTTCTACAAACCTGTGGGCGTTCCCCATGAAATCATATTAACTTTTTGTTGATCAAGAGCTAAAAGACACATTCATCCCAATCAGGGGTATCTTCATCAAATCAGTGGGCGTTCCCCCACGAAGTTGATCAACCTTTTGTTGATCAAGTTAAAGAAACATTTATCCCGGTCAGGGGCAGTTTATTCAAGACCGTGGGTGTTCCCTGCGAAGTTGTTTCAACCTTATGGTTGATGAAAATTTCAAAAGCAAGATTCAACTTAGTTAGGGGCATGTTATTCAAGACCGTGGGCGCTCCTCATGAAGTTGCTTCAACCTTGTGGTTGATCAAATTTGCAAGTTGATATTCAGCCCAACCAAGAGCATGCTATTCAAGACCGTGAGTGTTCCTCACGAATTTGTTCAACCTTTTGTTGAGCAAGTTTAAGATATCAAGCAAAATTTAGTCCATCTAGGGGCATGTTATTCAAGACCGTGAGCGTTCCTCATGAAGTTGTTCAACCTTTTATTGAGCAAGTTCAAGAGTCTTAAGGCAACACGCATCCCAACCAGGGGTATCTTTTCCAAATTTCATGGGAGTTCCTCATGAAATTATTTCAACCTCTTGTGTGGATAAACTGTGATCTCCAAGCAAGTCAGCGGGCGTTCCTCATTGAGTTGTATTCTCAACCTTTTGGTGTTGAAGTTGGCGTCCCCAGCTCGACCAACATCATTTCTCCAAGTCAGTGGGTGTTCCCCGTTGATTTGTTTTAATCCAACTTTCCTCTTGGGTGTTCCCTAGTAAGTTGGCTCTTTTTTTTAACCTTTTGTTGACAGGGGTTGTGTTCCTCAGTGATTTATTTGCTTCAACTTTTTATTGATGTCCACAGATAAGCCACACTCATCATATCTCCAGCAAAATTGACCTTTTGTCAATTGTCTCACTATCATCCTTTTGGTGATAGCCAAACCTCGTCGGTTCAACCTAGCCTGTATCCTGTTGGTTTTGGTGGCCTTCAAATTTGGGAAGTCCCTAGCATCCTTTTGGTTGTAATAACTTATGTATGTCGCTCTATCATCCTCTTGGTGATGGGTCTATCATCATTTTGGTGCCAGATTGTGTGAGTTTTCTCCATTATCCTTTTGTTAGTGGACCATTATATCCTTTTGGTATTAGGGTTGTGTGCGTGTGTCGCTCTATCATCCTTTTGGTAATAGGTTTATCATCCTTTTGGTGTCAGATTGTGCAAGTGTTCTCCATTATCCTTTTGGTAATGGACCCATGCATCCTTTTTGGTGCCAGGGTTGTGTGTGTGTCGCTCTATCATCCTTTTGTTGATGGGTTTGTCATCCTTTTGGTGCCAGATTGTGTGAGTGTTCTCCATTATCCTTTTGGTAATAGACCCCTACATTCTTATGGTGTCAGGGTTGTGTGTGTGTGAGTTCACTCTATCATCCTTTTGGTGATAGTTCTATCATCCTTTTGGTTCCAGATTGTGCGAGTGTTCCCTACATCTTTTTGGTGTCGGGGTTGTGCGTATTTTGCTCTATCATTCTTTTGGTTATAGGTTTGTCATCCTTTTGGTGCCAAATTGTGTGAATGTCGTTCTATCATCCTTTTGGTGGTAGCAACTTATGTGCATGTGTCGCTCCATCATCCTTTTGGTGATGGGTCTGTCATCCTTTTGGTGCCAGATTGTGCGAATGTCGTTCTATCATCCTTTTGGTGGTAGCAACTTGTGTGCATGTGTCACTCCGTCATCCTTTTGGTGATGGGTCTGTCATAATTTTGGTTCCAGATTGTGCGAATGTCGTTCTATCATCCTTTTGGTGGTATAAACTTGTGTGTGTATGTCGCTCTATCATCCATTTAGTGATGAGTCTGTCATCCTTTTGGTCCCAGATTGTGCGAATATCGTTCTGTCATCCTTTTGGTGGTAGCAACTTGCGTGTGTTTTTCGCTCTATCATCCTTTTGGTGATGGGTCTGTCATCCTTTTGGTGCCAGATTATGCGAGTGTTCTCCATTATCCTTTTAGTAAAGGACCCTTACTTCCTTTTGGTGTCAGGGATGTCTGTGTGTGTGTCGCTCTATCATCCTTTGGGTGATAGGTCTGTCATCTTTTTGGTGTCAGATTGTGCGAGTGCTCTCCATTATCCTTTTGGTAAAAGACCCCTACATCCTTTTGGTGTCTGGACTATGTGTGTGTGTGTCTCTCTCTCTCTCTATCATTCTTTTGATGATGGGTCTGTCATCCTTTTGGTGCCAGATTGTGTGAGTGTTCTCTATCATCCTTCTGGTTATAGACCCCTACATCCTTTTGGTGTCAGGGTTGTGTGTGTGTCACTCTGTCATCCTTTTAGTGATAGGTTTGTCATCCTTTTGGTGCCAGATTGTGTGAGTGTTCTTTATCATCCTTTTGGTGATAGACCCCTATATCCTTTTGGTGTCAAGGTTGTGTGTGTGTTTCGCTCTATCATCCTTTTGATGATGGGTCTGGCATCATTTTGGTGCCAGATTGTACAAGTGTTCTCCATTATCCTTTTGGTAATGGACCCCTACATCTTTGGTGTCAGGGTTGTGTGTGTGCCACTCTATCATCCTTTTGGTGATGGATTTGTAATCATTTTGGTGTCAGATTGTGCGAGTGTTCTCTATCATCCTTTTGGTGATAGACCCCTATATCCTTTTAGTGTCAGGGCTGTGTGTGTCTCTCTCTATCATCCTTTTGGTGATGGGTCTGTCATTATTTTGGTTCCAAATTGTGCGAGTGTTCTCTGTCATCCTTTTGGTGATAGACCCCTACATCCTTTTGGTGTTAGGTTGTTTTTGTTATCATCTTTTTAGTGATAACGACCTTTTCAAGTTATTCAGTGTCCATTCGAGGGTTGACATTGATCCATCATTCCATTTCCCAAGCATTTACTTTGTTTTCGGACAAATTCAGAGTCTTATTCATATCTAATTTCCTTCTACCTCGAAAGAATAAACACTAAAATAGTTCATCTTACTAGGTTTAATCCAATTAGATAGGGGCATCTGTCATACCCCAAAATTTTCCTACCCGTGTATAGCTTTCATCCTGTACATCCACCCACCGTCTAAGATTCAGAAATTTCAAAAAAATATGTTGTTTTCCTGTTGTCTAAGTTTGTGCTTCATTGGAGGTGTCCAGTCATGAATGTGTGCAGTACGGACTGAGAATTCTCTTGGTTTGACCTAATCTTAGTCCAGCAAGGATCTGTTTCAGGGTTAAGGCTAGGATAGTTTCAGTTAGGATTGTTGTGCCAATGAAGGTTTCTGTGTGAGATCAGGATGTCTAGATCAGGTTATTAGACTGTGATGGGTCAAGTGCTTCATCAATGACTGGTTCGTCTTAATTAGGGTTTTGGTTCAATTACAGTGCATTTTCACATGTTTAAGTTATTTTCTCTTGATCTCATTGTTTCAAGGCCCTAGTTCATCTATATATTTAGACTGCTGGGTTATAGTGGTAGATTAAGTTCTATCAATGTGTGCATCTGTGTTTTTTTTAAGCTGTGAATTCATGGTTCAAGTCCATTGTCCATTCTCCAAAGTCTCTTCATTCCCAATCTTCAAACATTCATTCCAATAGTTGTTTAGTTACTCATTTGTTAGTACAATTCTCATTTTTTTAAAATCTAATATCATTCCCACGTATTCAATTTCAAATCCACTTCTTTTTGTCAATATCCAATTCTCATTTAAATATCCATTATACACCAAATTATCCATTTTCATTATTTTATTTTTCTATCAAAAATCCATAAATAAAAAGCATTGACCAAATAACCATGAGTTGACATTTGTTACAAGTTCACAAAAATCTCGCAAATCCAATTCCAATGTACATAGAAAGCCCAAATCATAAGCCCAAATTGGTTCAATTCACAAAATGTCCATCATAAATAGTTATTTATATATATATATATATATATATATATATATATATATATATATATATATATATATATATATATATATATATATATATATATATATATATATATATATATATATATATATATATATATATATATATATATATATATATATATATATATATATATATATATATATATATATTACAAGCCCATTTTATTTTATTTAAAAAAAAAAATCCAAATACATGAGCCACACGGCCCATATCATTGAGACAATACACCATATGAAGTTTATTACAAGATTCTCCAAGCTATGATGATCCCAACTCGGAGCACATGAGCCAAACCATGTATTACCTGCAAGCAATGCATCACACAAATGGGGCATAAGACATCACACACCACTTTTCATATACAAAATACAAACACTGCAGCATTCCCCAACTTCACAAAATAAGCCTCAAAACCATCCACCCACAAGTAATCCAACCCGCAACACAATGTAAAAAAAACATGAGCAATAAAAAATTCACAACAGAATATCCCTACAACATGAAACCAAACCATCACATAGTCTGCATATAAAAATACAGAAATGAAAAGTCAATCTTCTGCACATAACAAAGACAACCAATTCATATCAACCCACACTGCAAAAAGCAACCATAACATGCACACTTGATACAACAACGCGTATAATACACACAACTTTATCTACAAAACCACGACCCGTCCTACACGAGCCTCACAACCTTCTGTAACGGATTCAACGCAAAATTTCTAGCCCACTACTCCTATCCTTCCTAAAACACCCTTCACCCTCTCATATAAAAGGCTCCCTTCGTTCTTCATAGAGGGGGGCCAAAAAATAACTCCACTAAATGAAAAAAACCACAACCAGAGCCTTCTTTTTCACATACCCTGAACCATTAATTACAAACACTCAACCAACAATTTCAAATCCAAAACCACACAACCCCAATTCAACAATTCCCCAAATGAGAACCGCAGATTAGAGAAGAAAGAGATGAAGGGAGTTTGAAACAAACCCGAGGCAAACCCAAATCGAAATCCTAGAACGGAGATGACAATTCGAGCAAAGAGGCCGAAAAATTGATAGCAAAGCAAAGAAGGTTGAACACGTTGTTTTTCATTGTTGTTGTCCCCGATTCTTGAATTGTGATGAGGAAGAAGGAATTTATTTTGCAATGTTAACGCGATGAGGAGAAATAAACTGAGTGAGTTGTTGATATGACCATTGACCCTTGATTTGTTAAAGATAATATGTTGAAGTTGTTGTTTCTCGTTCTTTCACCACACATTTTCTTACACATATAAAACCTTTTGATGATATCAACGTATGTTGTTGTTGTTATATTCTTTCAAGATCATTCTTGTGTCTGTGTGGTTATTGGGCTCATAGGCCTGTGTTGTCCACACATCCATCGTTTCTGTTTTACCCTTTTCCTATTTTTTTAATAAAAAAACCAGGTTTGTTTTTGGTGTGGTATGTTGATGGGCTCAAGCCCATATGATTCATATTACCACACCCTCTCTTTTTATTTTTTTTATTACACCCCCTGTTCAAATTTTGTAAGTTTTTTGATATAATTTTATCTTTTTTTTTGCTAATATTTTATTAATCATCTTGTTGATATTTGGATACCTCATTTGAATATTTTGTTAATCATCTCATTAGTAAGCTCTATTAGTTTTTTTTGTTAAATTCTTTTGTACTTATTTTGTTACATTTTGATTATCTTTTCATTTTTGATTCTATTTATTTTATTTTCGTTTTGGTCAATGAAATCTAAATATTATAGATTGTCGATTTATCAATATAAATCTTGATTAAGATGAGACCAATTTCATTTTCATTTCCTTTCTCATTTTATTTTAAATCCTCTTCTTTTTTTAATCTCATTCTCAATCGATGAAGTCTTTTTATTCATAAACGTTGATTTATTGAGGTTGTTTAACCTTCATTATTTCAAATCTGTAGAAAATGATCATTGGGATCATTTTCTATACTTTGAGATTGTGAGAGGTTACTTTCAATTAATCGACACTAGTTTATGATTAAGATGAGACCATCCTCTTTTCGTCCGTGTGACACGATTACATTGGAAAATGATCCTCAATATCATTTCTCCATCTTGATTCTTAGCACATATATCAACTTGTGCGACCTCCTATAGCTTGATCTTTCTCATAGATCGAGCTACGACGGTTTAGGACTACATTTCGTCCCGATTCAATTCACAAATCAACTAACAACTAACTTTACTTTCCGTCAACATATTCTTGATTTACTTTCCATCAATATACCCCTGTTTTATTTTTCAGTCATTATTATCTTGATTTTATTATCTTGTTCTTATACTTATTAATATTATCTTGATTATACTATTGTGAATATTATCGTAATTATATTGTTATATATCTTGCCATATTATTCATATTGTTCATATTCATATTCATATTCAACTTATTCATCTCTTATTCACATTCTTTTCAAAACACATTAAACGATCGAAACACTAAAAGCCTAAATTGGTGGACTGTTGGTTATTTGTCCGAGCAATGGAATTTGGAGTTTGTCAGAAACCATAGCTTGGAGTTTTGTCCGACTTTTGCTCAAGGCTTAGTTTACGAGACTTCGCACACACATGGTTTTCTCTTGGGCTACCATACAACGAGACCTTTTATTTCGTGTAATTCCGTCTAACTTACATGTACCCCTCTCCCATTTTGATGTACGCATTTATATTTCTTTGATTGTGGCTTATCTTCTAGGAGCACCCATAGGGACTAGCGTAGACTAAACCATTTTCAAACTAATTCTCGATTCATCACCGAGCCATTTTCAAACACCTTCGTAAGTCGAGTGCTCGTACATATTCGCCATCAATCTATCGCACACACTTTCACATTTCATCGTGGTTTCATTATTAGGAGCACCCTCAGGGACTAGTTTTGTTTCTCACAACCCTCACCCTTGACTCGTCGTCAAGACGATTCCAATTTCAACCAAACCTCGACTCGTCGTCGAGCCATTTTCAAACCAACTTCCATTTCACCATGTCTTTGCACACAAATAAAGTCAAACCCTTGATCCAACGTCAAGCGGTATTTTAAACCAAGTTATGAGTTGAATACCTTTTGCCTTGCAATCCACCTCTTTTCGCAACATATCTGATTCAATCATTTTCAAACTATTTTCTTAAACAAATAACAAAAGAAGAAGATTCTTGGAGTCTAGCATTCCTTGAATCTTTGAATGAATGGATCTTGAGGCGCACACTTTGGGTTGTCATTCATTCACCCTTTCATCTTAAAACATATAATCTTTATTCAAATATTTTTATAATCAAACTTACGAAAGAAGTAGATTCTTGGAGTCTAGCATTCCTTGAAACTTCAAATGAATGGCTCTTAAGGCACGCCCCTTGAGTTGTTATTCATTCACTCTTTTGAATTCAAAACATTCAACCTCTCTTCAACCTTTTCAATCAACTCCCGAAAGAACTGAGTTCTTGGAATCTTGCGTTCCTTGAATTCTTGAGTGATAGCTCTCGAGGCATGCCCCTTGGGTTGTTTGTCAGTCAATATTTCGTTTCTCAATCCAAACTTCAACCCAATTCAACCCCATCTTTTTCGTCGTCGTCTCCACAAACTATGGATGCTATGATTCTTCATTCTCGTCTAAATGTAAGATACGTAGGCACAAGATTGTGATGATCTTGGCGAGCACACTTCCATTTTTCTCCGCCATTCAATTCCCTCCATCTTCCGTTAGCCCTATCCTTTCCCGTAGTCGAACTACAAGAGCTCTGATTTCTCATTCTCATCTGAATGAGCATACATAGGCACAAGGGACCCAATCCTTGGCGAGCACCCTATCCTATAACCAGTCATTTCCCCCCAGCGTCTTTATCCTTCTATTTTACCAATTCACATTTATCATTGAGAAGAAAAAACGCAAGCTTAGATAGCGCCCATCGCAAATCGTACTAAGAGGTTCCCATTGAGTACAATGGACGTGAGGGGTGCTAATACCTTCCGCTTGCGTAACCGACTCCCGAACCCGGAACATCGGCTGCGTCGACCGTGTTCCTGTCTTTTTGTTTTAAAAGGTTTTCTCGATATTTTCTTTTTGCTTTTAGGGATAAATAAAGTTCGGTGGCGACTCTGTCGAACCGCATTCCACGCCTTTAGCGCGAGGGTCGTGTTCTTGAACAATTTTTTGAGGTGCGACACATAAAGCCAACCATCACCAAGAGGTATGGATTATCCTATGTGCAATATCAGCTGGATTACCAATTGCATCATTATAAATAACTTGATTTCTTGTCCACAAAATGATCTAGCAGGTAGTAAACCAAATGATACATGCAGACATCTTCGAGCTTTTCCCTACCATCTTCATGAACCAATCCGTCATATGCTCACAACAATTATTTTCCTCAATCCGATACCAATCTCCATACCAAGCAAATACGGGGACAAGAGAAGAAAATATGATCATTATCTTAGATAGCATTGAAACAAAAAACACAAACCTTGTCATGACTGTTAGAAATTACTCTCCTGGACGCAAGATTGAACCTCGTTGGAAGCCTGTCCAATATCATTCTCCAACCAAAGACCTTGGCTTTCATAGGAATCTTTGTTTACTACAGAATATCCAATGCAATCTCGGGACCAATCTCAAACTCAACATACCACCAGCTTGCAACAATTTATCATAACAAGATTTTACTGTGAAGGAGTGGTGAGGACCACAATGCCAAACAAACGAATCAAATGTTCCCATACACAGGCTAGCATCGTACAACATCCATATTAGCTCCCTTAAATATTCCTCCAGACCCCCATTTAGAACCCTATTATTGAAACCCAAATTCCACTGCTATATTTCTCCAACCCACTCACCCATGTTCCTAACTATCCCCAATTTCTTCTCCGAAACTTCAAAGAGGTCAGGGAACAGACTTCTCATCGGGGACGGACCGAACCAACAAGAGTTCCAAAAAGACACAAGAGAACCATCACCTAATTTATAAGATAGATGCCTAACGAATCCCTCTTCCTCCAATGAATCTCCTAGTCTATCATATCCCTCTACCAAAGTGATTCATGCCTTGATACCCTTGTCACATTCTTTTACAAAATTCTACTCACAATACTTCTATACCTAAATTCGAGAATGCCATTCCAAAACACATTTGGTTCCTGAATAAATCTTCATAACCATTTTGTCAGCAAGGCTCTATTAAACACACTAATGTCCTTGATCCCAATATCTCCAAAGTCCTTAGTGTTGCACCCCAAAATTTGACCAACCGGGTCTCGCATTTGGCTCGATGTTTCGACGCATAATCGCATTCGCATCTGCATATTGCATACATTGCATTGTGCATTGATATTGATTTTATCAGGGATCACAGCTCTCGTCTCGTGTTTCGGGTGTTTTTAATCAGTTTAATAGGTAGAATCGATTTTTGGGATATTTCGGTGCCCGTTTATTTTTACCGATTATTTTTGTGTCGTTCGGTGTTTATTTTTGTTCCCTCGGGAATTATTGTGATTTTTCTGGAGTTTATTGGCATTTTTTAGGGTTTAAATAGCTTTTAAATCATTTTTAGGATTTAATAGGATTTTTAAATAGATTTTTAATCATTTTAGATATTTTTAATAGTTTTAATCCTTTTTAGAATTTTATAGAAATAAATAGCGTTTTTTAGAATATTATAGATTTTATTTTGGTTTAGATTTTCTTTTAATTAGTTTAATAAGAATTTAGACATTTTAGATATTAATATAGATTAAATAGATTTTATCTTTTTAAATAGGATAATATAGATTTTCTTTTATATAATATAGAGTAATATGGTTTTGTAGAATATTAATAGCATTTTCTCATTTTTAGAATATTAATAGTTTTAATAGTTTTTAAAATCATTTTTAGATTAGTGTAGTATATTAGTGAAGTTTTCTTAGCATATTAGATAGAATAATAAAAATTAGGGTTAATAGAAATTAAATAATTGTTTTAGATATAGAGATTAATAGTTTTTTTTTCTTTTAGAGTTTAATAAATAAAAATAGTCTTTTTAGAATTTAATATAGGGTTTATTAGGATTTTTTCTTAGTGGAGTTATTAGAACAGTGTTAGTTTAGAAGTTAATTAAGGTTAATTAGTTAATCATTGGTTGGGCTTTTTAATCCATTTGTACTAATCCACTCTAATGCAGGTTTTTGAAGTTTTTTATCCTATTTCGTGTGGGCCCAATCTCATTTGCAGGCCCAGTTGGTGAATTCAGTCCAGAAAATGTCCAAAAGCTTCCACCATTTTCCAGTTGCGTCTAGAAGCATCTGGAAGCACCCAGAAAGTCTCAGCCTTTATAAGCAACCAGCCACGTGTTAGCTCAGGAGGGTCCCACATCGCTTCACACACACACGCCACCTCGCGTTCCATTTTCTCTCACCAGGCCACGCGTGGGACACGCGTCTCACATGCGTGTGCCCACCCCACTATCGCTTCCACTCTCTCTCAGCCTCACACGTGGAGGCCTGCATGCACACCACCACGCCACTTGTCCCTCCACCATTCTTCACCGGAGTTCCCCACCGGCCGGCCTGCATGGCCGGCGGCCACCGCGCCGTTACCGGAAACCCACAAAAACCCAGAAAATCAATAATCTTCATCTTCCTCCCTAATCTCCATCTTCCACCTGCAACCGATCCAACTTCCGGCCACCGTCTCTCTCCCCAGAAACCACCGCCGTTCCCAGAAAACTCCAGATTCTACCAATGTTCATCCTCCATCATCATGTTCATCATCTATCAACGAGCTTCAACTCTCCAGATTCATTCATCAAGAACTCTCAGAGTCCACGAACAACCTTCAAGAATCACCATCCCAGATCTTCATTCAACGTTCAAGAGCTTCAAACGATTCGTCAGCTTCCTTCAGAACTTCATCAGAAAACGTTTCAAGAAACGTTCAGGTTCTCCAGCTGTTTTCCAGAAGCTCATAAGCGTTCATCAAGTTCAATCATGTTCTTCACAGTTTCCAGTTTCTTCAATAAGTTCTGGAATGCATCCAGCTTCGTTACTTCACCAACCTTCAAGAGGCGCTCAGAAGATCCCCAGAAAGTTCTTCGTCATCCTCAACAAACTTCAGATTAACCACCATCGCTCCAATCTTCATCCACAAGATCATCAAGAAAGCTCAGTATCACCAGATTCTTCAATAATATCCGTCAAGAGCATCGAACATCATCCACATGCAATCTGCTCCAGATCTTCAAGTTCATGTGAGCAGTAGGTGTTTTTGCTTCCAAAGATTGGTGAGCTAATTTTGTGGTTCATTCGTGTCACTGAGCCGAGGAGGTTTGATAGAGAGAATGATTCTGAGAGAAAGGTTGAGAATGAGACCGAGAAAGGGGAAAGACGGAGACGAGGAGAGGAAGGTTCAGAAACGGAGAACGGCGGCGGCGGAGAAAGGATTAGGTTTTTTTTCAGAAATTGAAAGGGAGAGAGGAAGGAGAAGGGTCGTGGTCCCCAGGCCCACAATTTTTTTTGGGGAGACACCTCACGTTTTTTGGCTGTTCTGGGCTTTGGGCCCAATGAAGCTAACTGCCAAGCCCCCAGATTACTCAGCATCACCCCCCTCCTGCGTTTTTTTGAGGAAGAGTGGGCTGGGCCCAATTCTTCAATTTTTATTTTTCTTTCCTGTACATATCCCTTGTACCAGTTACACCCCCAGCCCCTTTTCTTGTATTTTTTTATTTTTATTCTTTTAAAGATTTTGAAAAGAAGTAGAGAAAAATAAAGAAGAATATTTGAAAAATAGAAAAAAGAATAGAGAAAAATATAAAGAAAATATATTTGGAAAAGAAAAGAAGAGAAATAAAGAAAAGTGAAAAAAGAAATATTGTTAAAAAGAAAAGAAAATATTCAAGGAAAAACATATTGGAAAATATGTGAAAAAATAGAGATTTAATATTTTTAAGTACATTTTCTTTTAGGATATCTTTTCATAGAAGTTATTTTCCCGATTTTAGATAGTTTAGAAGCCCATTTGTTAGGGGGCTATTTTCATTCGATTTTTTAGGATAGAATAGGATAGCGTTTCCTAGGAGATTTATTTCTCAGTATTCAACCCATTGTAATCATTTTTCAGAGATTAATAAAACGAGATTTGAGCTGTGGTCCCGAAGTAGCCGAACTACAGCTGCTCTGATTCTTCGTACCAGACGAAGATATGTAGGCATAGGATGCGATATCCTAGCGAGCACACTAACGACTAACTTTTGTTCTCTCGCGGCTGTGCGATCGAGACTTTCCCGCTGACGACTAATTGAGTACCCTCTTTCTCTCTTGCCCGAGTGCATTTGAGACCAAACCATAGTTTTGACCATAGGTTCCCGACCCTGTGAAACCAGTTGTTTTTCTCACTGCTGTGTGAGAATGTTTGTTTAGCCGTAGTTAGCCTGAACTACGTAAAGCTCTGATCTTCCCTGCAGTGTGGAAGTACGTAGGCACAAGACGCGAGGTCTTGGCGAGCCAATTTTCCCCGTAGTCCCGAACTACGTTGACTCTGACTTTCTCTCCTGAGAATACGTAGGCATAGAGTGCGACGCTCTATCGAGTCAATTCCCTTCCGTTTAGATTTAGCAGCCGTAGATAAGATTGTTTTGCATCCAGTAGACAACCCAAGCAAGCGTGGATCCCGTCGAGTACGACGGACGTGAGGGGTGCTAATACCTTCCCCTTGCGTAACCGACTCCCGAACCCAGGCTATGGTTGCGATGACCATACCTTTTCCCCGTTTTTTGCGAGGTTTACTTCGAGCGTTTCCTTTCCCGCTCTGAGGGATAAATAACGCACGGTGGCGACTCTTCTGTCAGCCGGCGCCGATTTTTCGCAGTAGTGACAGCTGGCGACTCTGCTGGGGAGTTGATAGTTTCCTAGGGATCCAACGTCCCGAAAGCGAGTCAATTTTGGATCCAACGTCCCTAAGAGAGAGTCAATCCTAGCGTTCGCTTGCTTGTCTATTGGGGCTCATTTATCAATATTATCTGTTGCTGTTGGGGTGTTACGAGTGTTCTATGATATTGAGAGAAGCCGGACCTGGGCTTGGAGTGCACCTTAGACTTAGAGTGGAAATTAGTGGGCGCGTGCTTGCTTTGTAGGCACTAGTGTCTCATGAAATCCACGCTCAGACGAGGTTCATCCGGTTGGCTTCACTTTCAACCCTTTGGGTTGAGACGGTTGCTGGTTTGGTGAATTGTCGACTCTGGGAACCGATCATTTGGAAGTTAGCTAAGTGAGGCCTCTTCAGGACTTGATGATGCCACTCCTTCTGGGAATCGTATCGTCAGCCTTGAAAGTCTGTGACGCTGACAACCGCATAGGATGCCGTACCTTGTCAGATATAGGTCCACACCTGTGAGTGGGGGGTTTTTTTTGTGCAGGAAACTTGACTTCCAACCTACCCATTATTCTGGTCTTCTCTTCAGAGCAACCATGCTCCGTCAGCAGTGCAGCAGTATTTAGATTGTGTGGGGGCTGTGATCCCGTGTTTGTTGCATTGCATTGCATTTGCATATGCATCTCCGCATCATATTGCATACTATTCGCCAGCTAGTCAGAGCTCTTATCCAGTCGTTATTTTGATTCTGAAGGTGAGTATTGAAGACGACCAAGGGGTTGGAGCAGATCCAAAGTAGATTTGAGCAGAATCGAGCATCGAAGTCAGCTGACAGTTGTTGATAGCTATGTCAAAGAGCAGCTTCCAGTTTGTTGATACCTTGTCAGGTTTCACCGTGACGTCCAATCCTCTGTATGGATCTCCGCGCGACGAAGACTTTCCGCAAGTGAACAACCTTACTGCAGCTCAGTTGGTGCAGCCATCTGTTGAAGACCAAGGTCTGCGTGAGCAGTTTGTTGTCCGAGGTGAACGTTCTCCTTCTGTTGATGTCTCAGACTACCAGGGTTTTGCCTTCCCTGTGCCAAAGCCCCGAAGAGAGGTCCCGACAGCCAAGAATGAAGACCCATTAGCTCCCGTGTATGCTGAAAGGTTTCGTGCATTAGAGGAGAGATTGAAAGCCTTGAAAGTTAAAGACGCTGTTGCTCCTAGTGCTGCAGATATGTGTCTGGTCCCTGGCCTAGTGTTGCCTCCGAAGTTCAGAATGCCGAGGTTTTAAAGGTACAAAGGAGATAGTTGCCCGAAGCAACATTTGGTGATGTTCTGCCGAAGAATGACTTCATTTGTGCACAACGACAAGCTGATGATTCATTGCTTTCAAGATAGTCTGACTGGGGCACCTCTGAGTTGGTACATGCAGTTAGAGCGTGATCAGATCCGATCATGGATGGACTTAGCCAATGCTTTTCTGAAGCAGTACGACTATAATCTTGATGAAGCTCCTATTCGCATGCAGCTGCAAGAATTGTCTCAAGAGATCAATGAGCCTATCAGGAAATATGTTCAGAGATGGAGAGAATTTGCTGGTAGAGTGAAACCACCGCTCCTAGACCAAGAGTTGAAAGACATGTTCGTAAACTCCTTGCAGAGCCCGTACTTCGAAAGAATGCTTGTAGCCGCACCAAATTTCACTGAGTTGGTAAGGACGGGAGAGCACATCGAGTATGGTGTAAAGACTGGAAGAATCCCGTATGTTTCAAAAGGCCAGGCCAGTGAAACTGAATCTCTCTATGGCTCTCAATCTGAAGATGAAGCTATGATCAACGCGGTCCTGACAGATGTTGGATATCCTCAAGTCGAATCGGTGAAATCTGATGGTTCTCCGTCTTCTCAGCGGTCAGTATCTTCTGTGTCCCGTTATTCTGAACAGACAGCCGTACCTGAGGCACCCTATCAGGAATCTTATGTCGCTTCCATCACAAAGCAGCAAACTCGTGGCCGAGGTTATCAAAATCAGCGTCAGAATCAGAATCGACCTCGTAATAACTTGGAACGAAGGAATGCTCCTTTTCACCCAGTGCCTATACCGTATAGCCAGTTGCTACCATCTTTGATCCAGAAGTCTTTAGTGGAGCCGAAAGCTCTTAAGCCAGTTCCAGAACCTTACCCTCCTGGGTACAATCCCCACGTTCAGTGTGGTTATCATGGTGGCTCTCCAGGGCATTCGACGGAAGATTGTAAAGCATTTCAGGCGAAGGTACAGCAGTTGATTGATCAGGATCGCATTTCCTTTCGAGAAGGGTTTCTGTTTGTTCATCCCAATCGCTCAGCTGTCTAAGCTCGTAGACTCGGAAGGTATTCTCCAGCAAAAGCCAGTGGTTCAGACAGGCAGGCGCCTCAGCATTGGCAGTCCTCGGACTTTTTACCATTTTGCATTTGTAGTTTCTTTTTCTGTTAGTTACTACCTGCTTTAAACATTGTATGTTTTGAATGGTGATAATAATAAAGTGATTATGCATTTTTCTGAATTAGTTATGTCGCTGTCGCTCATTTATTGCATTGCACTGACACTTGCATTTTTTTCACTCCACTTTTTCGCTGTGACTAGCAAAGTTAGGAGGGAGGATGATGAAACTGAAACTCATAACCGATGATTGTATGACCTTACCGATGACGTACAAGGCATTGTTTCAAATTCCCCAAACACTGGAGATATAAGGAGTTAGTCCCTTGTTAACCACTTCGAGCCAGGAAGTAGAAGTTTTTTCGGACTTTTAAACCCTCACATCTTAACCCGGGGCAGGGTAGTTGTCAGTTAGCTTGACCGAGCATTCAAGTCTTACAGAGCAGTGTTGTCTTTCGAGGACCAAACAGTTGATACCTTTCAAGAGGTCAAACCTCACCAATCAGGAGTGAGACAGTTACAATCCTTTCGGAGCAATCAAGACAACCAGTGTCACACGACTTTGTTCCAAAAGAAAGAAAGAAAGAAAGCCCGCTAAGTAAAAAGAAAGAAAAAGCTAGAAAGCTAATGCTTAGGCAAAAATCAGGGCATCCCGCTGGACTTTAAAAGAAATCGAAGAATCGAAAAGAACTCAAAATGAGTCAGTCCAGGCAAAAATTAGGGAATCAAAAGAATGAAAAAGAGGGGACATCAAAAGAAAATTTTCCCCAGCAAATCACAAAGTCGTGTACACAGACACCGAAAGCGAAGAAAGAGTAGCTATCACTCTAGAAGAAAAGCTTGTGAACTCCTTAACTGTAGGTCTTACCATTCAACAATACCTCTCGAAGAGGCGAGCGCTTGTGCCAGGTTAACTGAACCTTAGGATCGGAGATCATCACGTAGAAGGGGTGGGTACAAATCAAAATTTGAGCCGAATATCCTTTGTTTCACGAACCGTGAACCCGACCATGATACAACCCTCAAAAGACCTAATTGAGGTAGGGTTAGTCTGAAACGCATTACGATAAGGTTGAGTAACCTGACTCCTTCTTGACTTGCTAGTCACATCCTTGTTGTATTTTTCACTGATCACGTAAGCACTACGTTTGAACTTTGGTTCACTCGTCACTCACAATCATATGCATGTAAACGAGTGACAGCTCAAACAATTTTTTCAAAATCTGCATAACCATTGCATTAAGATTACCATTCGTAAATAGACAATTTTAATTGCAGGTTAGTAATTGGCATGAAAGAAATTCCAGCAGGGAATAATCGAGCAGGACTGAGTAATTCAGCAGTCTGAACCAGAATGGTGAATGTTGTGAAGCCTTGTGAATCAGGGGCATTATCTTCCGGTAAGTTCAGTATCAGTCAGTCTGAGGACCAGTCCCGAAGTTTCAGTTGAGCAGGGGCAGTTTTGTTTGAGAAGCAGTTGATCAGAAGTGAGTCTTCTCGAGAGCCAATCAGGGGCAATTATTCAGAATGCGGAGATTTGAAAGCAGATGCTTCCGGTGGATAATCAGACCGGGTTGAGTCGCTCATCGCTCATTCAGGGGCAAGTCAGTTCAGAAATGATGAAACCATTCAGGGTAATAGGCGTCTAATGGAGATTGAATTCTGTTGTCATACAAATACCGGGGCAAATACTCTCGAAGCCGTCTCGAGGCAAGCTGTTCAGAGCAAGTACTCCCAAGAGTTAGATTGGGGCGAGTTGATTGTACTGGGGCAAGTTTTGCAAGCCAGTCTTTTTATCCCCAGCCGGAGTTGAGTATCGGGGAATCATGTCAATACCCTTATCAAAAACCTTAGCTCTTCGAAAAGGCCGTGCTGTCGTTGGATCATTATCCTGCAGATTAAACCTGTTGCGTGTCAGCAACCAGTCGTTTCCAAAGTCCAGTTCTCGCCTGGCAAGTCGGTAACCAGTTCTCGTCTGGCCTACCCTTTCGTAAGCAACAGTTCCCGTCCTGGTGCAGTTTATTGTAAGCAGCAGTTCCCGTCCTGGTGCAGTTTATTGTAAGCAGCAGTTCCCGTCCTGGTGCAGTTTATTGGTAACCAATTCTCGTTTGGTCACCGTTTCTTCAAGTGTTGTATCAGTTCTCGTCTGGTACATGTCGTCGCGTAACCAGTTCTCGTCTGGTCATCGTGTGTTTTAACCCTATGTGTTATACCAGTTCTCGCCTGGTGTACGTTAGCTTTCAACCAGTTCTCGCCTGGTTGTCTTTACTTCAGTCTGTTATTCCATTCAGCTCCGTCTGATGTTCAAAAACACAAAAATCAATTTTCCTATCAGTTCTCGCCTGGTAGTCTACCTTTGAATGCTAGTTCTCGTCTAGTATTTCCCATACTTCCACTGTGTACATAATCCATGTTTATTCTAAACCAAAAACAAAAAAAAAAACCTAAAGGTATCTGACACAGTATTTCCCAATGACCCGCATGTTGTCATGTTCCCCGATACGAAGCTCGACAGATACCAGCGCTCCGAGTAATGTTTGAATTCCTCGCAGATATTGTCAGATCAGAATTGCCACTCTTCAGCAGATGAAAGTTGCTTATTATCCCCGGAAGAGTCGAGATTGCATTTTACCCCGTATCAGAGTAGGATCAGGAGTATCCTCAGCAGATTAAGATTGATATCCTTGATAGTAAGGGCGTTTCCAGCAGTATGCTGCGCACAATCTCAGTTTGGGGCAATCCCCGCAGAATACAATCAGTTGCCAATGGTTTGAAGAAAGCATCCCCGAGTAGAGTTGTTTTCTTTCCCCAGTGAAGTCGCCAAGCAGGGTTGCCTTTTCATTTCTCCAACAGGGCGATTATCCCCAGCGGATTTGATTTCTCATTTCCAGCATTTATTTTGCTGAGACGATTCTGTGACTTCAGGTCATCCCCAGTAGAGTGGACGTTATCTTCGGCATTTATTTTGCCAAGCGGTTTTCAGACCTGGTGTTCTCTGGCAGCTCGAGCCTGCATTAGCATTTGCATATATAGTCATTGCATCTACCAAACATATAACATTTCCATGCCGTCTGGGCATCACATTTTCAAACAGAACGCATAGCATTTACATGTCATATAGGACATTGCATCGTTATCCAGCATACGCATGTCGAAACATGAACCAGAATGGTTACCTATTGGATTTCGAATTTGTTCACCTGCAGAGTTGTGTGGTTCAGCTTCTCGTTTCCCCAGCGGAGTGATTCTTCACATTTGGTTGTTACATCAGCATCGGAAAAAAAACAACAACAACGAAGATTGACATATATCAGATTTCTGAAGCTGCGGCCTGTTGACAGAATGGGTGCCAAGCAGTCGATTCAGAATTCCCCCAGGAGAATTGTCCTCAAGTTCGCAGTGAACTGTGACTTGACCAGATTTGATCCCATGAGAGAAATGGGAATCAAGTCGTTTGCTTTTCCGAAGCATTATTTCAATACTTGTGGCGTTACACAGGTGTTGAAAAGGAGAAGAAAATTTATCAGAAAATTGACCAGTTGCTGCCGTGACAACCAAACTTCAGCTATTGGAAGCTATTCCTCAAGCAGTTTTGCAGTATATTCCCGCGGTTGGCAAATTTCAGGGTTTCATTTGTATTCAACCGTCATCTACCTTGAATGTTTGAAGGCTGAGCGCTCTTCATCCATTCAGGTCGAAGTCGCTTGAATAGGGGCAGCTGTTGCACCCCAAAATTTGACCAACCGGGTCTCGCATTTGGCTCGATGTTTCGACGCATAATCGCATTCGCATCTGCATATTGCATACATTGCATTGTGCATTGATATTGATTTTATCAGGGATCACAGCTCTCGTCTCGTGTTTCGGGTGTTTTTAATCAGTTTAATAGGTAGAATCGATTTTGGGGATATTTCGGTGCCCGTTTATTTTTACCGATTATTTTTGTGTCGTTCGGTGTTTATTTTTGTTCCCTCGGGAATTATTGTGATTTTTCTGGAGTTTATTGGCATTTTTTAGGGTTTAAATAGCTTTTAAATCATTTTTAGGATTTAATAGGATTTTTAAATAGATTTTTAATCATTTTAGATATTTTTAATAGTTTTAATCCTTTTTAGAATTTTATAGAAATAAATAGCGTTTTTTAGAATATTATAGATTTTATTTTGGTTTAGATTTTCTTTTAATTAGTTTAATAAGAATTTAGACATTTTAGATATTAATATAGATTAAATAGATTTTATCTTTTTAAATAGGATAATATAGATTTTCTTTTATATAATATAGAGTAATATGGTTTTGTAGAATATTAATAGCATTTTCTCATTTTTAGAATATTAATAGTTTTAATAGTTTTTAAAATCATTTTTAGATTAGTGTAGTATATTAGTGAAGTTTTCTTAGCATATTAGATAGAATAATAAAAATTAGGGTTAATAGAAATTAAATAATTGTTTTAGATATAGAGATTAATAGTTTTTTTTTCTTTTAGAGTTTAATAAATAAAAATAGTCTTTTTAGAATTTAATATAGGGTTTATTAGGATTTTTTCTTAGTGGAGTTATTAGAACAGTGTTAGTTTAGAAGTTAATTAAGGTTAATTAGTTAATCATTGGTTGGGCTTTTTAATCCATTTGTACTAATCCACTCTAATGCAGGTTTTTGAAGTTTTTTATCCTATTTCGTGTGGGCCCAATCTCATTTGCAGGCCCAGTTGGTGAATTCAGTCCAGAAAATGTCCAAAAGCTTCCACCATTTTCCAGTTGCGTCTAGAAGCATCTGGAAGCACCCAGAAAGTCTCAGCCTTTATAAGCAACCAGCCACGTGTTAGCTCAGGAGGGTCCCACATCGCTTCACACACACACACGCCACCTCGCGTTCCATTTTCTCTCACCAGGCCACGCGTGGGACACGCGTCTCACATGCGTGTGCCCACCCCACTATCGCTTCCACACTCTCTCAGCCTCACACGTGGAGGCCTGCATGCACACCACCACGCCACTTGTCCCTCCACCATTCTTCACAGGAGTTCCCCACCGGCCGGCCTGCATGGCCGGCGGCCACCGCGCCGTTACCGGAAACCCACAAAAACCCAGAAAATCAATAATCTTCATCTTCCTCCCTAATCTCCATCTTCCACCTGCAACCGATCCAACTTCCGGCCACCGTCTCTCTCCCCAGAAACCACCGCCGTTCCCAGAAAACTCCAGATTCTACCAATGTTCATCCTCCATCATCATGTTCATCATCTATCAACGAGCTTCAACTCTCCAGATTCATTCATCAAGAACTCTCAGAGTCCACGAACAACCTTCAAGAATCACCATCCCAGATCTTCATTCAACGTTCAAGAGCTTCAAACGATTCGTCAGCTTCCTTCAGAACTTCATCAGAAAACGTTTCAAGAAACGTTCAGGTTCTCCAGCTGTTTTCCAGAAGCTCATAAGCGTTCATCAAGTTCAATCATGTTCTTCACAGTTTCCAGTTTCTTCAATAAGTTCTGGAATGCATCCAGCTTCGTTACTTCACCAACCTTCAAGAGGCGCTCAGAAGATCCCCAGAAAGTTCTTCGTCATCCTCAACAAACTTCAGATTAACCACCATCGCTCCAATCTTCATCCACAAGATCATCAAGAAAGCTCAGTATCACCAGATTCTTCAATAATATCCGTCAAGAGCATCGAACATCATCCACATGCAATCTGCTCCAGATCTTCAAGTTCATGTGAGCAGTAGGTGTTTTTGCTTCCAAAGATTGGTGAGCTAATTTTGTGGTTCATTCGTGTCACTGAGCCGAGGAGGTTTGATAGAGAGAATGATTCTGAGAGAAAGGTTGAGAATGAGACCGAGAAAGGGGAAAGACGGAGACGAGGAGAGGAAGGTTCAGAAACGGAGAACGGCGGCGGCGGAGAAAGGATTAGGTTTTTTTTCAGAAATTGAAAGGGAGAGAGGAAGGAGAAGGGTCGTGGTCCCCAGGCCCACAATTTTTTTTGGGGAGACACCTCACGTTTTTTGGCTGTTCTGGGCTTTGGGCCCAATGAAGCTAACTGCCAAGCCCCCAGATTACTCAGCATCACCCCCCTCCTGCGTTTTTTTGAGGAAGAGTGGGCTGGGCCCAATTCTTCAATTTTTATTTTTCTTTCCTGTACATATCCCTTGTACCAGTTACACCCCCAGCCCCTTTTCTTGTATTTTTTTATTTTTATTCTTTTAAAGATTTTGAAAAGAAGTAGAGAAAAATAAAGAAGAATATTTGAAAAATAGAAAAAAGAATAGAGAAAAATATAAAGAAAATATATTTGGAAAAGAAAAGAAGAGAAATAAAGAAAAGTGAAAAAAGAAATATTGTTAAAAAGAAAAGAAAATATTCAAGGAAAAACATATTGGAAAATATGTGAAAAAATAGAGATTTAATATTTTTAAGTACATTTTCTTTTAGGATATCTTTTCATAGAAGTTATTTTCCCGATTTTAGATAGTTTAGAAGCCCATTTGTTAGGGGGCTATTTTCATTCGATTTTTTAGGATAGAATAGGATAGCGTTTCCTAGGAGATTTATTTCTCAGTATTCAACCCATTGTAATCATTTTTCAGAGATTAATAAAACGAGATTTGAGCTGTGGTCCCGAAGTAGCCGAACTACAGCTGCTCTGATTCTTCGTACCAGACGAAGATATGTAGGCATAGGATGCGATATCCTAGCGAGCACACTAACGACTAACTTTTGTTCTCTCGCGGCTGTGCGATCGAGACTTTCCCGCTGACGACTAATTGAGTACCCTCTTTCTCTCTTGCCCGAGTGCATTTAAGACCAAACCATAGTTTTGACCATAGGTTCCCGACCTTGTGAAACCAGTTGTTTTTCTCACTGCTGTGTGAGAATGTTTGTTTAGCCGTAGTTAGCCTGAACTACGTAAAGCTCTGATCTTCCCTGCAGTGTGGAAGTACGTAGGCACAAGACGCGAGGTCTTGGCGAGCCAATTTTCCCCGTAGTCCCGAACTACGTTGACTCTGACTTTCTCTCCTGAGAATACGTAGGCATAGAGTGCGACGCTCTATCGAGTCAATTCCCTTCCGTTTAGATTTAGCAGCCGTAGATAAGATTGTTTTGCATCCAGTAGACAACCCAAGCAAGCGTGGATCCCGTCGAGTACGACGGACGTGATGGGTGCTAATACCTTCCCCTTGCGTAACCGACTCCCGAACCCAGGCTATGGTTGCGATGACCATACCTTTTCCCCGTTTTTTGCGAGGTTTACTTCGAGCGTTTCCTTTCCCGCTCTGAGGGATAAATAACGCACGGTGGCGACTCTTCTGTCAGCCGGCGCCGATTTTTCGCAGTAGCGACACTTAGGCTTGCACACTGAGTCCCAACTAACCCACACCATGCTTGTTGTGTCAGCTGAGCCAGACCACAGAAACCTCCTATAAATATATACCAATTTCTTGACTACTTTTACTAGAGCTTTGGAGAAAGAGAGATGATATACCGACAGATTCACTAATACATAATTGATAAGGGTAACCCTTCCCCCAATTGATAGAATCATCCCTTACCAAGTAGATAGCCTTGACCTGAAGCAGGAAGGGATAGGTTTCTAGAATTCAACATGTCTAGGATTTCCTCCTACTGATAAACCAAGAAATTTGAAAGGTAGATGTCCAGATTTACAAGCCATGAATTGCGCAGCAGCCGTCATGAATGGTTCCTCGACCCGCACTCCATATACCAACTCTTCCAAAAAATTATTTTTAACCCCGAAATCATTTCAAAGCCTCTTAGGATAGACTTAAGAGGATAGACTTAAGGCCCCAAATATTAGTCAAAGAGCCATCACACATTATTATTGTGTCATCAACAAATTGAATTAAACTAATAGACTTCTCCTCATTTAATTTAAAACCACTCAGGATATTCCTGTTAACCGCTCTCCTCACCAATAGAGCCAGACCTTCAGCCACTAAAGAGAACAAGAATGGAGACAAGGGGTCACCTTCTCTTAGACCCCTTAATACCTTGGCGTCTTTCGTTGTGCTTCCATTCACCAATACAAACAAGTAGCTATTGAGTGACCCTCCTATAATCCATTACAACAAAATTGATCGTAACCAACACTTTTTCTAAGAACTCCCGGTCAAATTGCTAATCTTGATACTAACTACATATAAATGATCGAGATTTCAACAACAAGTTTTATTCCATTAAATATATCTGATCAATACGAAAGTTCCTTTCTAATTTAAATAATGAGTCTAATTTTTAAAAAATATATAAATATAATAATTAAAAATAACGCGCATATATATATATATATATATATATATATATATATATATATATATATATATATATATATATATATATATATATATATATATATATATATATATATATATATATATATATATATATATATATATATATATATATATATATATATATATATATATATATATATATATATATATATATATATATATATATATATATATATATATATATATATATATATATATATATATATATATAGACACACACACACACACACACACGCACACACACGCACCCACACGCACGCACACACACACACACACACACACACACACACACACACACACACACACACACACACACACACACACACACACACACACACACACACACACACACACACACACACACACACACACACACACACACACACACACACACACACACACACACACACACACACACACACACACACACACACACACACACACACACACACACACACACACACACACACACACACACACACACACACACACACACACACACACACACACACACACACACACACACACACACACACACACACACACACACACACACACACACACACACACACACACACACACACACACACACACATATATATATATAAAAAAAAAACACACACACACACACACACACACACATATATATATATATATATATATATATATATATATATATATATATATATATATATATATATATATATATATATATATATATATATATATATATATATAATTATTTTAATTTTTTATCATAATATTTTATCATCATAATAATTTTTAATTTATTAGGTTTTTATTATTATTTTTTATATTTATTAATACTAATAAAAAAGTGTCCCAAAATTTAGGATTCAGTAGAATTTGTTGTTCCTGAAAAGGATCGGCCATGCACATATATCAATTATATCATAATATTTTATTGAACATCATATTTTTTCAACTCCTAAAGTTTGAGATTTTTTTAATAGATTCTGTGATTGCTCTTTAGATTTTTTTTATTCACACCAAAAGTTTTTTTTTTTTATTTGAAAAATCATTTTTTAAGATTGTCATGTCTAATCTTATTTTGTTCCGACTTAAAACATATTTAACACATCATGTGTTAATTCTTTGCCGCTAAACATTTTATTTCCTACAATATCTTTGCTTCAATAAAAAATTTCCTTTGATATAAAAAGTATTTTTATGTCACATAAACACTTGACTTAACGAGCTTATTGATTTCTACTGCTCAACTTGAATTCAATAAATTAGGTCAGATTATATTTCTATTGATATTATGTAGTAAAGACCTAAAATATTTAAACATCCTAATTTCAGATATTACATTATCTTCAACTTACTTTCATTTCATGGATTTAATGGCTTTAGTAGCCCTACCCTTAGGAAGGGTCCAATGTCCATTTATTAGGGAAGTTGTTAGGTCTGAGTTCTTTGAGAAACAAGACCACAAAAGGAAAGTCTTCATGGTAACACAACTAAAAGTGGATAGATTTGGAATCAATCAAGGGTATAGTAGGGTCACCATTAACCTTCAAGCTAACAATCCTAACATGCATTGTTTCTGGACAACTCATGTAATACTCCTTTTTAGCTGGTTTGGATTTTGCCTTCCAATAATATTCTTTCCATTAAATTATACAATACCTTTTTAACTACTCATTATTCTTCATTATAATTGTTTTTTATCCAAGATTATGTGTATCTCAATGTTTTCAGTTAAGGACTGATTATTATCGAAATTTTGATTAGACAAATCAGTTTACTATTCGGATTTTGAATTGCCTACAAAGGGTCCATCTCTATTTTCCACTTAAATATTTTGAAGAGTTTCAAAATGATTGAAAATTTGAAATTTTATAAATATTACATACCATTGATAATTTAACAAAAGATGGATTTAGAAAAGAAAATTAGATTAATATTGTACAAAAGATGGATTTAGAAAAGAAAATTAGATTAATATTGTACAAAAGTTAAATATAAAAAATTGTTTTTAATCATTATTTTAGAAAATGCTTGACCATTTATTAGGCATTGTCACATAGTTATAGAGTAGGTGTTCAAACCAAAAAATTAAGAGTTAAACTTAATATGTGTATGAGTCCTCTCACTTATAAAATGTTCAATCTCTATTTTTAAGCAATGTGAGACTTAGAACTCACACTTATTTCTCAACACAGCTCACACTTGTTTCTCAACTACAGTCTCCCCCTCAAGTGTGAGTTCATCCAATATGCTCTCCCTCGAGCGGAAGCTCTTTCATCCAGAAACGTGTACCTCCGTTGAAAGACACCATTATCTCGTCATGGATACTTCAATGGGACGTGACACCTAACCACCATGCCAGTAACACTTTCGACCCAAGGAGTTAGTCTCTTACTCGAACCAAACTCTAATACCACTGATGGGTCATCGTGAGGGGGAATCATTCACATTAAGTCAAACACTCACATTAAAGTCAAAACTGACTCAAACAAGTGAGAGAGAGAGAGAGAGAGAGAGAGAGAGAGAGAGAGACCGCATATTCACCTCAAATCTTAAGGTGATAGGTGTATGGATCCTCTCATTTATAGAGTTTTCAACCTCTACTTTTCTAAGCAATCTGGGAGTTAGAACTCACAATTGTTTCTCAAAACAAATCACACTTGTTTCTCAACAACCTCCCCCTCAATTGTGAGTTCATCAATTATGTTCTCCCTCAAACGAAAGCTCTTTCATCCACATGTTTGTACCGTCATTGAGAGACACCTTTATCTCGTCATGGGCACTTTAACATAACACATCATTTGACTACCATGTCAGGAATACTTTTGACACAAGGAGTTAGTCTTTTACTCGAACCAGACTCTAATACCACTTATGGGTCATCATGAGGGATAATCATTCACATTGAGTCAAACACTCACCTTAAAGTCAAAGAGTAACTCAAACAAGAGAGAGAGAGAGAGAGAGAGAGAGAGAGAGAGAGAGAGATACTACATATTCACCCTAAAACTTAAGGTGATATGTGTATGGGTCATCTCACTTATAAAGTGTTCAACCTCCACTTTTCTAAGCAATGTGAGACTTAGAACTCACTTGTTTCTCAACACGGCTCACATTTGTCTCTCAACAACTTCCCCCTCAAGTGTAAGTCCATCCATTATGTTCCCTCTCAAGTATAAGCTCTTTCATCCACATGCATATATCGCCATTGAGAGACACCTTTATCTTATCATGGGAACTTCAATAGAACATTCCCCCTAACCATTACTCCAGGAAGACTTTCGAGACAAGAAGTCGGTCACTTTCTCAAACTATCGAGCATGATACCACTAATGAGTCATCATGAGGAGGAAGCATTCACATTGAGTAAAACACACAGCTAAAGGTCAAAGACTCAGTCAAACAAGTGAGAGAGACACCACATATTCACCAAAAACTGTGAGGTGATAGGTGTATGGGTCCTCTCAATTATAAAGTGTTTAATCTCCATTTTTCTAAGTAATGTGGGACTTAGAACGCATGTAACACCATTTTCTACCCCACAAATATAATGGCAAATCAATCACATTTATTAGAGTAAAATATTAAACACAATAAAAATCACCTCAAAGGGCGTACATTTCTCAATAACTCAAATAAAAGTCAATGCTCCGTGTCGCTACTGCGAAAATCGGCGCCGGCTGAACAGAAGAGTCGCCACCATGCGTTATTTATCCCACGGGAGGGAAAGGAAACGCTCAGAGTAAACCTCGCACAACACGGGAAAGGTATGGTCGTCGCAACCAAAACCTGGATTCGGGAGTCGGTTACGCAAGGGGAAGGTATTAGCACCCCTCACGTCCGTCGTACTCGACGGGATCCACGCTTGTTTTCGGGTATGGATTGTTATTCTATCTACTCTACAGGTCAGGGGTTAAAAGAAAATAAAATGAAAAATAAAAAATAAAAATGACTCGGCAAAGTATCGCACTTTATGCCTACGTATTCCCGCCTGGAACGAGAAATCAGAGTCAACGTAGTTCGCCTACCTATGGGAAAGGAGGGGAAGGTTGCTCGCTAGGATATCGCATCCTATGCCTACGTACTTTCACACGGCATGAAAGATCAGAGCAAACGTAGTTCGGGCCACGTACGACACAAGCTTGTCTTGGTTGATTTTATTCCTTCTGAAAAAGGTTTTTCTGATTAACAGTCCCGGCGGACAAAAATTACGTCTTTGATGAGTTCACATTCTTTTACGGAAGAAGTGTCTTTTATTGTGTTTGAAATCTTTATGTGTTTTTCTGTTTGTTTTGAGAAAGAAAGAGACAGAACTCTAACCTACGGTTGCGAAGGGAAACAAACTAACCTAATGTTATCATGCATGGGTTAAGACCTAGTGTCTATCATGCTCCTCTCTTGCACAGAGAGAAACAGAGATCCTACGGGATAGGCAGAAACAGAAACAATAACAGATATAATAAAGCGGTAAAATGCATGGATGCAACAGTACAAGCGAGGCAAGGGAGTCCCACTCAACCTCGAACCTAGAAAACAATAGGCAAAAGTGAACAGGCTTCACTTTCAACCCAACAGGGTAAACAGCAAACAATATAGTCCAGAAAACCAATCAATACATCAGAAATGAAATACAACAGCAAAAGAAACAGCATCAGCAGCTCTGAATCAACATCTGGCTCCAAGTAATCTCCAATCAGCTACAGGCTTCAACAAGCATCAATCTCCATCTTCATGACCTTCAGGCAAGGGCTTTGATCATCAGTCTTCTATCTGCAATGGCTTTTCTTCAAGTTCAAACCTCCAGGATGAGGAATTAGTCACAAGAGCGAAGTGGGTGTTAAGCAATCAGTTGACTACCAAGGGTGGTGAACAGACTGCTTCTAACACAAAAGACAT
Organism: Lathyrus sativus; assembly: GCA_963859935.3. Lineage (NCBI taxonomy): Eukaryota > Viridiplantae > Streptophyta > Magnoliopsida > Fabales > Fabaceae > Lathyrus > Lathyrus sativus. The sequence continues at coordinate 575,325,929 of OZ012735.1, read as the reverse complement.
TTTCTCTCAAGAGTTCTATCTCTTAGACACTATCACCAAGCCTTCCAAAGGAAGGGGGTGAGTGTCTTAGGGAGACTCTGAATCACAGAGAAGAATGGATGCAGACAAGGCAATCCATGTTTGAGAAACAAGCTTTCTAATCTAGAGCTCTGCCTAGCTCCTAAACCCTAGTCTCCTCAGCAGCTGCTAGCAAGAACCTCCTCTCCAACTCTGGCAGTTGATCTTCAATCTCTGGATCTCCAATGGTCTTCATCTCCTCAAGTCTTCAGCTCTCCCAAGTCCCCAGACAATCCCAATACCCAAACAATCAAGCAATAATCCCCAGAGGGCACACCACACCAGTCAATCAGACATACACAGAGTATTAATAGCAGTAGGGGAGTCCTGACTTTTTCTAAGGGGATCTAATAACTACCCATAGCCCCTATAGTCCCATAGCTAATCTAGTTAAACCCTTGTTGCGGTGGAAATAGGATCACAAACTATTAATGAGTTTGAATCGCAATTCAATTCACAACCGCTCTTTGATTTATCCGAAGGAAAAGGTCAAAAGAGGGAAAACCTATTTTTGCATCGTAAACACAATGCGGGGAAAGATCTAGGGTTCGGGGGTTGGTTAAGATTAGGGAAGGTATCAGCACCCTAAACTTCTGTAGTACTCTACAGGAACCTTTCGTTCAAATGTTTACTATCTGCTTTATTTACTTGCTTAAGGTATATGTACAAAGATTAAGAGTGAGAAAAGAGACCTAAGGGGTTAATTCTAAGTTTACTCGGCAAGACATCGCATCTTGTGCCTACGTATCCTTACGGGAGTGGAATCAGAGTAATCGTAGTTCCCCTCAAAAGGGAGGTTAGAGACTTCTTGACAGTGGTCAAGGTCTCAAGGGGAATAAACGCATCTTAAGGACACGCTTACGTGGAGTGTAGAAACTCCAAATCTACGTTGAAATGTTAAGTTGTAATTAGGGTTAGGTTAGGGATTCCACGGCGGGAAACCCTAAAATGAGCGCGGCGGCTCTTTGACCTAATGCTAGGGGTAAAATTGTAATCTTGCCTGCGGCGAGGCGTTTATGAAAAATTAGGGTTTGTGAGGTTATAAGGGTTTGAAATTGAGGACTATTGGCGCGGCGACCAAAAGCTAGACCTAATTCCTTCGGAGGTGCGTGCAATGTGACAAAATAATAGTAATGACAGTGTGAGAAATCATACATCAGCAGAAATTTAAATGCGGAAACGTAAATGCGATTGTTAAGATTCGCAAGGTTACAGAGGATGAACAGTTACAACAATATGATACAATTCAATTTTAAGAACGCGAATATAAAGAAACAACATGGTAAGCTGCACAGTGAACGAACTAGGTTAGTAAACACAATTATGAAAACAGAAGCATGAGGCTATGAGACGTTTTTTTGTGGTTTCTTATTTTATGAGAAGCTTAATATGAGTCTAAGCTTAATTTTTTCTTACTTGATAATGAATAAATAGAAAAAGAAGATCTTAACCTTTTTAAAAAAATTATTTCCTCTTGGTTTTAAAAAAAATATATTGATTTTAATATTTTAAAAAATGTTTTAATTTTAATATTTTAAAAAATGTTTTTTGATTTTAATACTTAAAAAAAATGTTTTTTATTTGATTTTAATATTTAAAAAAATGTGTTAATTTTAATATTTAAAAAAAACAAGTTAAATATTTTTTTTTTAATTTGATAATTTAATTAAAAAAGAAAAAGAAAGTAGAAAAAATAAAAAGGGTTGGGCCGGTCATTACCTCCGGACCCAACCCGGTCGAGGTGATTGTAATCACAAGGTTACTTAGGGTTTCAGAACCCTTTGGTTCTTCGCAGTGCCGTTTACACTTCATTCTTCATCTCTCTCGCCGCGATTCCCTCTGATCTTCCTCATTCCTGAAACAAAACATGAAATCTGTGATGAAAAACATCCCATGGCTTACATTTAAAGCGAAAACGGCCGATGATGAAGAGATTCTGAGGCTGAGGCGATTGATTGCTCGTCGTTTGGTTAAACGGCGCCGGTGGTCCTTCGTGTGATGACTTTGGTGGAAAACTTCTTCTTCTTCTTCTGATGTCGCGGTCGTTAGGGTTTCTCGTTCGGTGATTTTTCTTGGCCCTCCAGTTAGGGTTCGTACGCGATTTCTCCTTTTGTATCAGGTTGTATCTCTCTCTTTATATACGCTTTACTTTTTGGGCTTTCAATCTGTATTGGATTTGTATTGCTCTGAGATTTGATTTCGTGTTGATGCGATTTGATTTTGATTTTCCAGATTGAGTTCTAATGCGATGCTTTCTGAGACGATTGGGATCTCAATTCCTTTTTCTGGTATGAACTTGATACTAGTGCGTTGATTGATCCAAAATACATTCCACTGGGATATGATTTGGTTCTTGCTGATACATGATTGGATCCTATTTCTCCTTTTAGGATTTGATTGGGATTTCTCTTGATATGATTCTGAACTCGTTTTGATTCACTTGATACGATTTGTTCCGTCCCTGATTTGGAATTGATATCGATGTCAAATTTGTTTTCTGTTTTTCTCTGATACAGTTTGCCCTACTCCTTCCTTTTCCAGAATTCCTAGATTGATTCGATTTTGTTGGATTTTTGCAGATGGATTGGATTGCCTTTGGATTTCTGTTGACCTGTTGGATATCTGAATTAATTCGAACTGATTTGCTTGATTTCGAACTGATTTGTTTTTGGACTGATTTGTTTGATTGATTCAGATTGGGAATCAAAATCTTTCTATTGTTTTTCTGATATGATTTGCTTTCAGATTGGATTGATTGATATCTGATTTTGATTCACAGAATTCCTTGAAGGATTCGTTTTTCTGCTCTGTTATCGATCTCGAACTGATTCATTTTTGATTGATTCGTTTCTTTGATGCAGCTCAGATTCTTTTCCTCTTCTTCTTTCAGAGAGGGCTTGATGTTGTGTTGGTCTTAGCCGCCGAGACGGGTACGCGGTAATGATGACGCTGAGTCTGAACCATTTGGAGCAGTATGCTATAATCCTAGTTTTTCGCTTATGTTACTGCTTCTGATTGAATTGGTGGGGACAATTAGCTATCATGTTGAGCTGAGCCGTGTATGTGTTCGTTTGTGGCTACCCCTGTGATTTTGCCGTACATCTGTTTCGTCTTGGTTAACTGGATTTTTAGTCTGATTCCATTTGAACGGCTTCGTGATATACTGAAACATGCTTCTCTGATTTGCTCGAACTCAATTCTTCTGATAAGGGTTGTCGTGTTCGTAGCTCGCCTCGCTTGCTACCTGTTTGTGACTGATATTGATTGTACCGCTGTTGGTGTTACTAATGGTTGCTCTTGAAATTGTTTGCAGATGCTAGTCGACTTGTTTTGCTTGCAATTGATACCTGCAGATGTTGAACTGGTGTTGCTCGCTGCGTTGTTGTTTGCAACTGATATCTGTTGCTGCTATGGTTTGTAGCTCAGAAATTGCTATTGTCGGGGGGAACTTGAAACGGTGATGATGATTCGTGAATCTGAACCGTTTGTTAGAGGCTATTGTTGCAATGTTGGTGCTTGCGAATGATGCTTGCTCGTAGCTGATATTGTTGATGTGAAAAACTTGTTGTTGTTGCACTGTGATGCTTACAGCTGATACTACCCTGTTATTGCAGGTTGTGACTCGTGTTGTTTCTCTTTGCTTGCTGTAGTTGATATTGGTTCTATGGTTTTGTTGCCTGTTTCTTGAACTGAACTGTTTTAAACTCTGTTATGAAATTGGGGTAATGAATCTTTTGATACCTTGTCCTATGTTATCTTGCCGCAGCTTGTTGTGTGTCTCATTCTTCTGCACATGGTTCAGAACTGATGCTGCTCATGAAATATTTAGGCTTTGAATTCCAAATTCTGAATTTGACATTGATGCGTTTGTGGCTTTTCAGGTGTTGGAAACTTCGGAACCAAAGCGACTCAGACCTGCCGGCATCCGGGTCTGAGTCAAAACTTGCCTATGTTGCCTTATTCTCGTATCAGTTTGGAAATCCAATCGCGGCAAAACGAATCAGCCCCACTTCTTTTATTTTTCTATCTCTCGGATGTCCCGTATCGATAAGAACAAGCATTACCTGATCTGATGCCCACGGCGCGGCTCGGTAACGGGGGTAGGACGCAGCTTCGGTTGTGCCACTCCCGGCACTCGATGATGACACTGTTCTGAGAGTGTCAAAAACAACTTCTAACATTTTTTTCTATACTGTTTGTTCTGTTTTGATGTGCAGGTGAATTGGAGATTCTTCGGAGAAGCTCAAGGACATCACGAAGACATTTAGAAGTCTTTAGGATTTAGGATTTAGAACTTCTAGAATTAATGTAACTCCTTGTAACAGCATTTTGAAATGTGAAGTATTCTTTACTTCTTGTATGATGAGATTCTTTTATGAAATAAAATTCCCAAAATTTGAATTCACTTATTTTTATTCTTAGTTAAAAATATAAACATTTGTGAATAAATCCACAAGTATTTAATTCATTAACATAGGCATAAAACATGAACACTCCCAAGTGATATTCTTATTTGTGGACTCTTCTCATTTGTAATCCTCATCTCATCATCCGATTAAAATCCCTTTTAAATGTTAACCAACCATTTTGTAACCAAATGCGTATGTGCACCGTAATCACGACAATTTCAGCATCAACAACAAAACTAATCGTAATTAAATTCCCCTGACCAAACGCCGAGAGCCACAAATCAACAATACCCAATTATGACTGTGCCTTAATAACAGAGCGGAAGCGCTTAGGAAATAAACCATGAGCGATGGAATGGATCTTAAATCCAGTTGTGCTTAACAAGTTTTAATACCGACCACATCAAATTGGCACCTTAATTCAATCAGACCTGGGGATAAGTAAACGCCTCTAAAATAGTGTATCAAACGCCTCATAACTTAATAACAGCCCGTCTTCAAGGAATTAGCAGTAGTTGTGTAAAATGACCGAAATACCCCCGGAACCAAATCTGCAAAACAAAAACCTCCATAACTGGTTAGCGGTTAGCGATGTTCATATGAGATGATATGCGAAATGACTGGCTAATTATAAGGGTAAAATTTGGGGTATTACAGTTGCCCCTATTTAAATAGCTACACCGGGCGATTTGAGTGACAGAGACTCGAGGAATCGTGGTGGAGAGATTTAAATATAGATAACCGAAAATTTTGCCCTTATATGCGACAGTATGCAATGCCATGGATAAAACGGGAATAGCTTAACGCAGATGATGCCGTGGACATGATATGTTGCGTATGTTGGAATAATGAATGCGGAAATGCTGACGAACATGACGACACCGGGGCAGACGCCACGAGAAGAATTCACTGGGGAAAATGACGCGCTGAGATATGGTACAACACTGGGGAATTCTAAAAATGATAGTCAACTGGTGCGAATGACCAATTGTCATATTTAGAAAAGGACCGAGATCCTTAAATGAGGATGGTACCTATGAGACGGCCTCCACTGGGGAATCTAAAAATAAAACTGGATCACGTACGATGGTAAGATCGATTACAGAATGCTGGAGCATTGAGCAAAGAATAACATTCAAGCTTCTGTAAACTACCCCTCGTGACAGGATCAAACGGACTTTTCGGAACTCCGTAGCAAATATACAGGGTAAAAAAACTGACTGTATGCCAAAATAAATGGACTTTGATGGGAAGTGCCCTGATAAGCTTCTCGCGGGAGAACTGTCACTCATCGTTGGAAGGGACTTATGTGCCAAAATGGATAAGCACTCAAATAAAGAGGATGCTGCTTATCTGATAAATAAATCTTCTCGCATTTTAAGGTCGGCGCCTGGAATGCGATTCTGAGTTTTCTCTTACTGAAGGATAAATAGACTGCTTCAAGATCGTGCTCTCCTGAACATGAAACGGGTAAACTGAACTTCTTCATATTTCAGAATCGTGCTCTCCTGAATATGATACTGGGTGACTGAATTTCTTCATATTTCAGAATCGTGCTCTCCTGAATATGATACTGGATGACTGAATTTCTTCATATTTCAGAATCGTGCTCTCCTGAATATGATACTGGATGACTGAATTTCTTCATATTTCAGAATCGTGCTCTCGTGAATATGATACTGGATGACTGAATTTCTTCATATTTCAGAATCGTGCTCTCCTGAATATGATACTGGGTGACTGAATTTCTTCATATTTCAGAATCGTGCTCTCCTGAATATGATACTGGATGACTGAATTTCTTCATATTTCAGAATCGTGCTCTCCTGAATATGATACTGGATGACTGAATTTCTTCATATTTCAGAATCGTGCTCTCCTGAATATGATACTGGATGACTGAATTTCTTCATATTTCAGAATCGTGCTCTCCTGAATATGATACTACTCAAACCTCCCCGTAACTCAAGATCGTGCTCTCCTGAATACGATTTGGTTCGAACCTCAAGACGGCAGGGGAATGGAAGCCCAACTGCTCCATGGAGATGGTCATTTGCTGCGAGTCATAACGAGGATATGATCGACTTCTAAAGTGAGAAATGTCGTGGTTGATGTTGTAAAATGTAAAGTGTAAAGGGCTGTAACATGTAGGATTGTAAAGTGTTGTACTGATATATTTCCCAGGCGTGAACTGGCGTGTATTTGTAAATGATTGTAGTCGATTTTTTTTGAAAGATAGTGCAAAGTAAATGCACGTCCGGGTACAGTAATAACCTTCTCGGGCGAGAACAGTCGCGTATCCGTTATGGTATGGTGAAAATCTTTAGATGGTGCAAAATAAATGCACGTCCGGTTGGGCTCGACGACCGACAAGACTGAGATTCAATCTAGGATCGAGCTAGAAAGAAGACTGGTAATCAAGACTCCATCGAGGGAATGAACTCGAAGGGTAGATATCTTATCCTGACGAGGAAAGATAGCTGAAGTAACCGTCATCCACGAGGATCGATCTCTGTGGGGAAACTGGAAACACCTATGTATTTTATGCTTAGGGCTGACAATCTATTTGGAGAGGATGGACGAACCCAGTTACTCGGCGGTAACGACCAAGGATAGAGACGCAATGAACCTGTGAATGCTAACGCATATGTGAATGTATGTTAATGTCTATGTATGTAGTTAAATATGCAGGATGTTATGAAATGAGTATGTAATGAGTATGCGAAATGAGTATATGACATAGGCATGTGATGCTTATGCCCCTGCGTATGCTGACGAAACAGACTAGAGACAGGACGAGAGATGAAATAAACATCTCGACGGAAATACCCTGCGTTCTCTGCAACCAATACGTCAATCATGGGCAAGAAAGATCAATGGTAGAACCAAGTCTGGTTTTAAAGTTCTGAATTCTCTGGGGGAGAAGGTAATCTGCTTGGGTGTACAGTATCACGTCTTCATATGGGGAGAAGAAAACCTGAGGGACACTTTTAAGTTACCCCAAGAAGAAGTTGTCAGCTTATAGTCTCTCTGGGGACTATCACTGGGCAATGGTTTGAAAGTGTTTCTGCAATAATGATATTTCCGGGGAATGAAGAGATCCTGTCGGAATTTCCACTAGTCAAAGCGATTTACTACATTTCAATTTTGTTTTGTTTTTTTTGAAAAATAGTTTTGAAAAATCTACAATGCACCTTTCATTTTCAAATTTTAAGAATAAACGCATTTTGCATAACAATAGAAAATAAAGAGCAATGCACCAAGGAATGTAAGTAACGAGATGGTATCTTTTATTAAAGGGTGATAGCTTGCTGAAGGCAGAGCTCCACAGATGATTACATTTTGAGATTGGCAACATGGGAAAAGGTTACATCGAATCCAATAACACCTACTGACACTAATAACTAAGACTAATCCAGAATCCTGCTTTGGGCAAGGATGAAAGAAACTGAAACATGGCTCTTATGAGATAATCAGTGTCTTCTGATGCAATGAAATGCCTTTGCCCCTAACTTTTGCCTGGACCGCCCTTTCGGGTTTTCAATCCACCGGGACGCTCTTTTTTGCCTAAGCCGCCCTTTCGGGTTTTCGTCTTAGCGAGCTTTTTATTATTATTATTTTTTTTCAACCCTTACTTTTGCCTAAGTCGCCTTTTGCAGGTTTTCGACTTAGCGGGTTTTTAGGCATAATATTTTCGGACTGCATCAGAATTCACGGGATGTGCTAGTTCCTCACCGTCCATTGTCGTAAGTATTAGAGACCCTCCGGAGAAGACAGTCTTTACAACGAACGGGCCTTCATAATTGGGCATCCACTTTCCACGCATATCTTTATGTACTGGTAAGACCTTTTTGAGTACGAGCTCTCCTTGACGGAACTCACGGATACGAATCTTCTTATCAAACGCTCTTTTCATCCGTTTCTGATATAATTGCCCATGGCACATGGCTGTCAAACGCTTCTCGTCAATGAGATTCAACTGATCCAATCTGTCTTGAACCCACTCAGCTTCCTCAAGTTCAGCCTCCATTAACACTCTTAGCGAAGGTATCTCTACTTCGATGGGGAGCACGGCGTCCATTCCATACACCAATGAGAAAGGTGTTGCCCCTGTCGAAGTTCTCACTGAGGTTCGGTATCCATGCAAAGCAAACGGTAACATCTCATGCCAATCTTTGTAAGTCACAACCATCTTTTGCAAGATCTTCTTGATATTCTTATTCGCAGCTTCAACGGCCCCATTCATTTTAGGACGGTACGGAGAAGAATTGTGGTGAGTGATCTTGAAGTTGTCACACAGCTCTTTCATAGTCTTATTATTCAGATTGGTGCCATTGTTAGTTATTATCCGGCTTGGGACTCCGTAACGGCAGATGATTTCTTTCCTGATGAAGCGGGCGACCACTTGCTTGGTCACGTTGGTGTAGGAGGCAGCCTCTACCCACTTGGTGAAATAATCTATAGCAACGAGGACAAAACGATGTCCATTAGAAGCTTTCGGCTCAATTGCCCCAATCATGTCAATGCCCCACATAGAGAACGGCCATGGTGAAGACAAAACATTCAACGGTGACGGAGGTACATGCATCTTATCAGCATAAATTTGGCACTTATGGCATTTTCTAGCGTATTGGATACAATCAGCTTCCATGGTTAACCAATAATACCCAGCCCTTAACATCTTCTTGGACATAGCATAACCATTGGCATGAGTTCCGAAGGTCCCCTCATGAATTTCCTGCAGTAACATGTCCGCTTCCCGTTTATCAACACATCTGAGCAGGACCATGTCGTGATTCCTCTTGTACAACACACCATTACTGATAAAGAATTTGGACGCCAATCTTCTCAATGTCTTTTTGTCCAGACCAGTAGCACCATCGGGATATTCCTGCTTGACGAGATAGTTCTTGATATCATGAAACCAAGGCTTTTCATCCACCTCAACTTCTTCGACCATCTGACAATAAGCGGGCTCAACCTTGCGCTCAATATGGATAAGAGGTGCTTCATTAACGAATTTAACTTTCCACATAGATGCTAACATGGCTAATGCATCAGCTACGTGATTCTCGGATCTAGGAACATGCTCGAATTCTATCTCGTCGAAATACTTGATCAGCTCAATAATATAGTCCTTATAAGGGATTAACTTCTCATTCTTCGTCTCCCATTTGCCTTGTACCTGGTAAATAACCAAGGCTGAGTCACCACTTACTTTAAGAAGTTTGATTCGGAGGTGAATTGCTGCTTCGAGGCCGAGGATACACGCTTCATATTCTGCGACGTTATTAGTACACTCAAAGTCCAATCTTGCTGTAAATGGAGTGAATCCACCCTTTGGGTTCATCAAAACGGCGCCTATACCGTGCCCATTGAAATTTGAGGAACCATCAAACATCATCTTCCACCAAAGACCTGGTTCTGGACCTTCGCTCGGATCTGGCTCTTCGCAATCTCTTTTAATCAACAAAATATCTTCATCAGGAAAATCGAGCTTAAGAGGTTCATAATCTTCAACTGGCTGGTCTGCAAGATAATCAGATAAAATACTACCCTTAATCGCTTTCTGGGGTACATACTGGATGTCATATTCGGATAACAACATGTGCCAACGGGCTAGCCTCCCGGTTTGAGCAGGTTTTTCAAAGATATACTTGATCGGATCCATTTTAGAAATCAATAACGTGGTATGACAGACCATATACTGCCGGAGGCGCTTAGCGGCCCATGCCAATGCACAACAAGTTTTCTCCAATGGTGAGTATCTGTTCTCGCAATCGGTAAACTTCTTGCTCAGGTAATAAATCGCATGTTCCTTTTTCCCAGTCTCATCATGTTGTCCAAGCACACAACCCATAGACTTCTCAAGAACAGTAAGGTACATAAACAACGGTCTTCCAGGTACGGGCGGGATCAGAATAGGGGGATCTTGCAAATAACCCTTAATCTTCTCAAACGCTTTTTGACAATCAGGGTTCCACTCAACTGTCTGCCCCTTGCAAAGCAACTTGAATATTGGTTCACAAGTGGCGGTCATATTAAAGATAAACCTGGAAATGTAATTCAGACGTCCCAGAAAACCCCTAACTTGCGTCTCGGTTTGCGGAGCCGGCATATCTTGAATGGCTCGGACTTTGTCAGGATCTACCTCAATCCCTCGCTGGCTAACAATGAAACCAAGCAATTTTCCGGATCTGACACCGAAGGTACATTTTGCAGGGTTCAATTTCAACTGATATTTCCTGAGTCGTTCAAACAATTTCACCAAATGGTCTAGATGTTCCTCTTCACTCTGAGATTTGGCTATCATATCGTCCACATACACCTCAATTTCTTTGTGCATCATATCATGAAAAAGAGTGGTCATAGCACGTTGGTAAGTTGCCCCTGCATTCTTTAAACCGAAGGGCATGACTTTGTAGCAGAAGGTTCCCCAAGGAGTAATGAAAGTAGTCTTCTCTCGATCATCGGGATCCATCTTGATCTGATTATAGCCGGAGAAACCATCCATAAATGAGAACAACACAAAACTGGTTGTATTGTCTACCAGTGTATCAATATGTGGCAGAGGGAAATCGTCTTTCGGACTTGCTTTGTTCAGGTCCCTGTAATCCACACACATCCTAACCTTACCGTCCTTCTTAGGTACTGGCACAATGTTGGCAACCCAATCTGGATATTTTGCGACTGCCAAGAATCCTGCATCCAACTGCTTTTTAACCTCATCTCGAATCTTCAAAGCCATGTCGGGTCTCGTTCTTCGAAGCTTTTGCTTGATAGGCGGACAATCTGGCTTAAGCGGCAACTTGTGAACAACAATGTCCGTGTCTAGGCCCGACATATCTTGATACGACCACGCAAACACATCAATATACTCTTTTAACAACTCAATCAACCTCGGCCTAATCTCCGTCCCAAGCATTGCACCAATCTTGACCTCTTTCCTGCTCTCCTCTGTACCGAGGTTAATTAGGTCCACCTGCTCTTTATGCGGTTGAAGCTCTGTGTACTCGTACTCAATCAATCTTGTCAGTTCCGCGGGTATTTCAAAATCCTCTTCACCCTCGTCCTCAGCTTGATTGATGGGTGCATCCCAGTCAGGAGTGTCAGTAAAGTCATTGGATCCAACAAGGTTTACGATATCTCTGCATGATGGAAGGCTTACTTAATTAAAATGCTCGAAGACATGTAAGAATGAAATGCTGTTTTTTTTTTTATTTTTGGAAGAAAGGTTGCCAATTTCATTTTTAAAGGTGAAAACGAAAAACGCAAATGAACCAAAGTGGAATTGAACAAAATGCTTTTATTAATATCTTTTTAGAAATGAAAGGTGGCCCGACAAAACAACCCTATAGCCTTGGGCAGAGCTACAGATTTTTATTTGAAAATGTAAATGAAACTTAAAAAACAATTACTTTGACAAGGGAAAAATAACAGGGATCTCTACGGCCTCCCAGTTGTTCAAAACTGCATCACCCTTAAACACCAGGTTGCTCAGCTCTTCATTTTCTTCACAGTTGCTGATGGCATTGATTTGGAAGCCTCTGCTGACAAATACTTCTTGGATAACCTTCAGACGCCCTTCGACAGTGGTGGCAGCTCCATTCTGAGTTGGTTTGTAACCCAACCCAGAGCGATCAGTCTTGGTCTTGACATCAATTACCTCTCCCCAACCTTCAGGAATGCCCCTGTCAATTGTTGATTTGGTACTCTTCAGAGATGCAAAAGATGGATTACCCTGACCCACTGTCTCTTCGACTTCCAGCAGAACAGCATTGGCGATCTCAAGTGCTTGAAAGGAGATGTCTAAAGCATTCTCATCGGCCTCGATGTAACGGAAAGAAGACAGGTTACTGACCATCAGATCTTCCTCACCGTGTATAATAACCAACTTTCCCTCGATCACGAACTTCATCCTTTGATGTAACGTTGAGGTCACTGCCCCAGCGGCATGAATCCACGGCCTTCCGAGTAAACAGCTGTAGTTGGGATTAATGTCCATGACTTGAAACGTGATATTAAAAATTTGCGGACCAATCAGGATAGGAAGCTCAACCTCCCCCATTACCGATCGGCGAGAGCCATCGAAAGCCTTGACAACCAAAGGAGTAGGTTTCAACACGGTCTCTTTACAAGTCAACCTATCAAGAACCCTCTTGGGTAGAACATTCAGAGAAGAACCGGTGTCCACTAGCACTCTCGCTAAATTGTCCTCTTGACATTTTACCGATATATGTAAAGCACGATTATGGTTCGGACCCTCCTTCGGTAACTCTTCATTGCTGAAACTGAGGGTGTTACAAGCGGTTAAATTGGCAATCACACTATCAAACCGACTGGTGCTAATATCTTGATCCACATGTGCTTGAGTCAAAACCTTCTGCAAGGCCATCCTATGAGCGGGTGAATTCATTAACAGAGATAGAATTGAGATCTTGGAAGGAGTCTGATGAAGTTGGTCGATAACTTTATAGTCGCTTCTCTTGATGATCCTCAAAAACTCAGCATCTTCATCATTCGTAACGGCTCCCTTACCTTTGTCTTTGGCAGGCACAGGGATATTAGTGGTCTCCTTAGGTGGATCCTTATTAGGATGGGGAGTATACACACGGCCACTGCGAGTCATCCTGCTTACCTCTGCGATATTGGTCACAGTGTCCTTAACCTCTTCATTTGGAATAACCTTCCCAGACTCCTTGTCAATCATAGTCACGTCATATTTCCAAGGCACAGCTTTAGGATCACTGAAAGGAAACGGACTCGGTCTTCGAATAACTATAGGCTTAGGCTGATTCACTTCAGGGATATACGACCTTGGTATATCGAACACGAGGTTGGCGGAGCCTGCCCCTGATAAATTAAACACGGGTACCTTACCCTTTGATTCAGGCTGATGGAAAACAGGCTCAACCACAGCGACTATATCCTTCTTGGCTTGGCTTGTCACTTGTAAAACACCCTCATTAATCAGCCTCTGAACATCATTCTGAACCAACATGCAACCCTTAACACTGGCTTCGCAACTTGCGCATGCAACGTGGGAAGTATCTACTAAACCGGCTTCAAACAGTTTCGAATGGAACATTTTGAGAGGAGTCTTAATTTGTTCAACATCAAGGGCATAACCATCGCCCGAATCAATACTAACGGCATTGACACTCTCATGGTTAGGAAAAGGGTTCTTCTTAACATTTGGTTGAGGATCTTCAAATGACAAAATCTTCTTTTCCAATAGATCCCTGACAATATTTTTGAGAGCATAACAATTCTCCAGATCATGGCCAGGCGCGCCCTCATGAAATAAACAATGAGCAGCGGCGTTGTAATTGGCGGGTAGAGGATTAGGAGGCGGACCCAAAGCCCGAGTAGTGATGAGACCCTGCTTGACCAAAGAGGGATACAACTCGGTGAAGGTCATCGGAATCGGCGGACAGGGCTTATACGTTCTTCTGTTCGGAACATTCTGGCGAGGAGCCGGACTCTTTGGCTGTTGAGGAGCAGGAGCGTTGGGTGCCTGTAGGTAGTTGACAGGAGGCGGATAAACAGGAGGTTGTCGCACAGGTTGATACATGGGAACCTGTTGATTGAAAGAAGGTGTAATAGCTGCCACATAGGGTTGTTGAGCATACTGGACTGGGTACCCTTGAGGTTGAGCATAACCTTGCGGATGCCGATAAAAGCGTTCCCTTGGTCTACCAGAGGATATAGCATTAGTCTCACTCTCCTTCTTTTTCTGGGAGCTATACGGAGGTTTCTTCGGCTGATCCTTAGAAGCGCCATGATTATTTGTCATTTTACCACTCTTCATACCCAATTCAATCTTGACACCCACAGCAACGATGTCGGAGAAATTTGAAGTCACACTACCCACCATTCTTTCGTAAAATTCTGGACGGACCGTGTCGACAAACCAATCAGCTAACTCTTTCTCGGTCAAAGGAGGTTCTACCTGTGAAGCAGTCTCTCTCCACCTTTGAGCATACTCTTTGAATGACTCAGAATTCTTTTGTGACATACTCAGCAACTGTCTTCTGTCAGGAGCCAGATCCATATTGTACTTGTAGTGTTTGATGAAAGCGTCGGATAAATCTTGAAAACTCTTAATGCGAGACTGGTCTAAAGTTAAATACCATTTGGAAGAAGCACCCTTCAAACTGTCTTGGAAGCAATGAATCATCAGTTTATCATTCTCAACATGGGCAGCCATTTTGCGATAATACATGATCAAATGACTCTTAGGACAGGTGGCACCTTCATAACGATCGAAGTTCGGAGTTTTGAACTTCGGGGGAATAACCAAACCTGAGACCAAACAAACATCTCTTGCAGCAGTCCCAAAAATCTGATCACCCTCTACCTTTTTCAATCTCTGGACGATAGTGTTTACTTCTTCACGAAGCTTATCATGTTTCTCATAACCCTCAACATTCTCATCAAGATCATCAAAAACTGTCTCATTGAAGTACGGTTGCGCGCGAGTGTGTACAACAGGTGGTGCAAAGATAGGAGCCCCCCTAGAAACTTCAGAAAACAAGGGCACGGCTTGCTGAACAGGTTGATTAATCGGAACAGTGGCTTGAGGAGGCACAAAACCTGGAGCAAGACCATAAGGTGGGTCCTTTGCTCCAGTCACACTTGGTGAAGGGTCCACAGTAACGCCGGTAATCTCAGAAACAACAGTGGGCTGGGTATCCATCTTAGCATTCATGACATGTAACAATTCCATCATTCGCCCCATACCCCCTCGAAGGTCTTCGAGTTCATTGCTAAGGCGATCAATCTCTTTTGCCTGATCCTCCATTCTTTTCCGAGTTTGAGCTCTGGTGTTGTACTGATGCCGAGAACTCAGGGTGACGAAACTGGAAGGTGAGAGAACCGAGTGTGAGAAATCGGGAGACACATGCAATGCAAAAAAAGTGAATGATGCTAGAATGTGAATGTAAATGAAGATTTCATGGAATTTAAAACATTTACGAAGGTCGTGGGGTACCAAAGAAATCTTTTTCTTGTTTTTTCATTTTATATATTTTTTTTATTTATGGTATCCCGCGATATCCATAAATGGTGTTTGGACTCCATGAAATACAATGCGATGAGATGCTTAGTGGATGCAATGCATGAAAACACACAAAGTCCTAGGTTAAAGGCTTGCATGAGGTTTAAAGGCAAGTACCCTCCCCTGAAGTTAGATGGTTCATCCTGTCCTACAAAAGTAACCAGGTTCTAAGGGATCTCAATATCATTGATCCTTCACAAGGGTGGTTGTTCAGAAGGCAACTTACTTGCCAACCAAAACCCTCCAAGTTTAAGATCTCAATGAGCGTAGTATCGAGTGTCAACCAACTTCAGTCTGCACCAAAGCCGGTTACCTCACTACTTTCTAAAGGCCAAGATGAGTTAACTAGGGTTCTAAAAGTCAATTAGTGCATGGACAACACATGGCAGCCTCAATATTATCCTCAACTTGACTTAAGGAATATAAGTACCAACCAAGAAGTCGCACTAACTATGGCCACCAGATCAACCGTATCGATATACGTCGTACAGTTTCCTTGGTCTATTGCCATTTACCTAAGGTACACTAGATCCGGGTTAGGACCTATCTCACAGCACAAGGAACAGTCCCACAATCAAAGCGCAAATATATACATGCAAATGAATAATAACACAGATAGTAATAAATATGAACAAGTTAGGGATAACCCTCAAATGTTAAGACATTCCCCAGTGAGGTCGCCATTTTCTGTTGCGGTGGAAATAGGATCACAAACTATTAATGAGTTTGAATCGCAATTCAATTCACAACCGCTCTTTGATTTATCCGAAGGAAAAGGTCAAAAGAGGGAAAACCTATTTTTGCATCGTAAACACAATGCGGGGAAAGATCTAGGGTTCGGGGGTTGGTTAAGATTAGGGAAGGTATCAGCACCCTAAACTTCTGTAGTACTCTACAGGAACCTTTCGTTCAAATGTTTACTATCTGCTTTATTTACTTGCTTAAGGTATATGTACAAAGATTAAGAGTGAGAAAAGAGACCTAAGGGGTTAATTCTAAGTTTACTCGGCAAGACATCGCATCTTGTGCCTACGTATCCTTACGGGAGTGGAATCAGAGTAATCGTAGTTCCCCTCAAAAGGGAGGTTAGAGACTTCTTGACAGTGGTCAAGGTCTCAAGGGGAATAAACGCATCTTAAGGACACGCTTACGTGGAGTGTAGAAACTCCAAATCTACGTTGAAATGTTAAGTTGTAATTAGGGTTAGGTTAGGGATTCCACGGCGGGAAACCCTAAAATGAGCGCGGCAGCTCTTTGACCTAATGCTAGGGGTAAAATTGTAATCTTGCCTGCGGCGAGGCGTTTATGAAAAATTAGGGTTTGTGAGGTTATAAGGGTTTGAAATTGAGGACTATTGGCGCGGCGACCAAAAGCTAGACCTAATTCCTTCGGAGGTGCGTGCAATGTGACAAAATAATAGTAATGACAGTGTGAGAAATCATACATCAGCAGAAATTTAAATGCGGAAACGTAAATGCGATTGTTAAGATTCGCAAGGTTACAGAGGATGAACAGTTACAACAATATGATACAATTCAATTTTAAGAACGCGAATATAAAGAAACAACATGGTAAGCTGCACAGTGAACGAACTAGGTTAGTAAACACAATTATGAAAACAGAAGCATGAGGCTATGAGACGTTTTTTTGTGGTTTCTTATTTTATGAGAAGCTTAATATGAGTCTAAGCTTAATTTTTTCTTACTTGATAATGAATAAATAGAAAAAGAAGATCTTAATCTTTTTAAAAAAATTATTTCCTCTTGGTTTTAAAAAAAATATATTGATTTTAATATTTTAAAAAATGTTTTAATTTTAATATTTTAAAAAATGTTTTTTGATTTTAATACTTAAAAAAAATGTTTTTTATTTGATTTTAATATTTAAAAAAATGTGTTAATTTTAATATTTAAAAAAAACAACTTAAATATTTTTTTTTTAATTTGATAATTTAATTAAAAAAGAAAAAGAAAGTAGAAAAAATAAAAAGGGTTGGGCCGGTCATTACCTCCGGACCCAACCCGGTCGAGGTGATTGTAATCACAAGGTTACTTAGGGTTTCAGAACCCTTTGGTTCTTCGCAGCGCCGTTTACACTTCATTCTTCATCTCTCTCGCCGTGATTCCCTCTGATCTTCCTCATTCCTGAAACAAAACATGAAATCTGTGATGAAAAACATCCCATGGCTTACATTTAAAGCGAAAACGGCCGATGATGAAGAGATTCTGAGGCTGAGGCGATTGATTGCTCGTCGTTTGGTTAAACGGCGCCGGTGGTCCTTCGTGTGATGACTTTGGTGGAAAACTTCTTCTTCTTCTTCTGATGTCGCGGTCGTTAGGGTTTCTCGTTCGGTGATTTTTCTTGGCCCTCCAGTTAGGGTTCGTACGCGATTTCTCCTTTTGTATCAGGTTGTATCTCTCTCTTTATATACGCTTTACTTTTTGGGCTTTCAATCTGTATTGGATTTGTATTGCTCTGAGATTTGATTTCGTGTTGATGCGATTTGATTTTGATTTTCCAGATTGAGTTCTAATGCGATGCTTTCTGAGACGATTGGGATCTCAATTCCTTTTTCTGGTATGAACTTGATACTAGTGCGTTGATTGATCCAAAATACATTCCACTGGGATATGATTTGGTTCTTGCTGATACATGATTGGATCCTATTTCTCCTTTTAGGATTTGATTGGGATTTCTCTTGATATGATTCTGAACTCGTTTTGATTCACTTGATACGATTTGTTCCGTCCCTGATTTGGAATTGATATCGATGTCAAATTTGTTTTCTGTTTTTCTCTGATACAGTTTGCCCTACTCCTTCCTTTTCCAGAATTCCTAGATTGATTCGATTTTGTTGGATTTTTGCAGATGGATTGGATTGCCTTTGGATTTCTGTTGACCTGTTGGATATCTGAATTAATTCGAACTGATTTGCTTGATTTCGAACTGATTTGTTTTTGGACTGATTTGTTTGATTGATTCAGATTGGGAATCAAAATCTTTCTATTGTTTTTCTGATATGATTTGCTTTCAGATTGGATTGATTGATATCTGATTTTGATTCACAGAATTCCTTGAAGGATTCGTTTTTCTGCTCTGTTATCGATCTCGAACTGATTCATTTTTGATTGATTCGTTTCTTTGATGCAGCTCAGATTCTTTTCCTCTTCTTCTTTCAGAGAGGGCTTGATGTTGTGTTGGTCTTAGCCGCCGAGACGGGTACGCGGTAATGATGACGCTGAGTCTGAACCATTTGGAGCAGTATGCTATAATCCTAGTTTTTCGCTTATGTTACTGCTTCTGATTGAATTGGTGGGGACAATTAGCTATCATGTTGAGCTGAGCCGTGTATGTGTTCGTTTGTGGCTACCCCTGTGATTTTGCCGTACATCTGTTTCGTCTTGGTTAACTGGATTTTTAGTCTGATTCCATTTGAACGGCTTCGTGATATACTGAAACATGCTTCTCTGATTTGCTCGAACTCAATTCTTCTGATAAGGGTTGTCGTGTTCGTAGCTCGCCTCGCTTGCTACCTGTTTGTGACTGATATTGATTGTACCGCTGTTGGTGTTACTAATGGTTGCTCTTGAAATTGTTTGCAGATGCTAGTCGACTTGTTTTGCTTGCAATTGATACCTGCAGATGTTGAACTGGTGTTGCTCGCTGCGTTGTTGTTTGCAACTGATATCTGTTACTGCTATGGTTTGTAGCTCAGAAATTGCTATTGTCGGGGGGAACTTGAAACGGTGATGATGATTCGTGAATCTGAACCGTTTGTTAGAGGCTATTGTTGCAATGTTGGTGCTTGCGAATGATGCTTGCTCGTAGCTGATATTGTTGATGTGAAAAACTTGTTGTTGTTGCACTGTGATGCTTACAGCTGATACTACCCTGTTATTGCAGGTTGTGACTCGTGTTGTTTCTCTTTGCTTGCTGTAGTTGATATTGGTTCTATGGTTTTGTTGCCTGTTTCTTGAACTGAACTGTTTTAAACTCTGTTATGAAATTGGGGTAATGAATCTTTTGATACCTTGTCCTATGTTATCTTGCCGCAGCTTGTTGTGTGTCTCATTCTTCTGCACATGGTTCAGAACTGATGCTGCTCATGAAATATTTAGGCTTTGAATTCCAAATTCTGAATTTGACATTGATGCGTTTGTGGCTTTTCAGGTGTTGGAAACTTCGGAACCAAAGCGACTCAGACCTGCCGGCATCCGGGTCTGAGTCAAAACTTGCCTATGTTGCCTTATTCTCGTATCAGTTTGGAAATCCAATCGCGGCAAAACGAATCAGCCCCACTTCTTTTATTTTTCTATCTCTCGGATGTCCCGTATCGATAAGAACAAGCATTACCTGATCTGATGCCCACGGCGCGGCTCGGTAACGGGGGTAGGACGCAGCTTCGGTTGTGCCACTCCCGGCACTCGATGATGACACTGTTCTGAGAGTGTCAAAAACAACTTCTAACATTTTTTTCTATACTGTTTGTTCTGTTTTGATGTGCAGGTGAATTGGAGATTCTTCGGAGAAGCTCAAGGACATCACGAAGACATTTAGAAGTCTTTAGGATTTAGGATTTAGAACTTCTAGAATTAATGTAACTCCTTGTAACAGCATTTTGAAATGTGAAGTATTCTTTACTTCTTGTATGATGAGATTCTTTTATGAAATAAAATTCCCAAAATTTGAATTCACTTATTTTTATTCTTAGTTAAAAATATAAACATTTGTGAATAAATCCACAAGTATTTAATTCATTAACATAGGCATAAAACATGAACACTCCCAAGTGATATTCTTATTTGTGGACTCTTCTCATTTGTAATCCTCATCTCATCATCCGATTAAAATCCCTTTTAAATGTTAACCAACCATTTCGTAACCAAATGCGTATGTGCACCGTAATCACGACAATTTCAGCATCAACAACAAAACTAATCGTAATTAAATTCCCCTGACCAAACGCCGAGAGCCACAAATCAACAATACCCAATTATGACTGTGCCTTAATAACAGAGCGGAAGCGCTTAGGAAATAAACCATGAGCGATGGAATGGATCTTAAATCCAGTTGTGCTTAACAAGTTTTAATACCGACCACATCAAATTGGCACCTTAATTCAATCAGACCTGGGGATAAGTAAACGCCTCTAAAATAGTGTATCAAACGCCTCATAACTTAATAACAGCCCGTCTTCAAGGAATTAGCAGTAGTTGTGTAAAATGACCGAAATACCCCCGGAACCAAATCTGCAAAACAAAAACCTCCATAACTGGTTAGCGGTTAGCGATGTTCATATGAGATGATATGCGAAATGACTGGCTAATTATAAGGGTAAAATTTGGGGTATTACAACCCTAAGTCCTAAGGGAAATGAATTGATTCTCCTAAGTCATCACCTAAAAACCCTAATTTGTTCATGTTGTTCAAGCCTACATTAAGCACCTAAAATTGATTTCTAAAAATGGGAACTAAATTGTTTCTACAAGTTCAATATCTCATCTAAGCAACCTAAAAAGAATGAACAAAAAATATGAAAGTATCTAATAGAACAAAAATTAACAAAATCATGCATGAAATGAAACTATTTAAAATGTCATTTATTTAGAAAATATGGGAAAAATATAAAATAAAAATAAAAATGCAATTTTATTTAATGACAATTTTCTACACAGAACCAAGAAAATATAGAAAAAACAACCACTAAAAAAGAGTTAATTTCCTATTTTATATGGTTTTTTAAAGTTGGCAAAAATTAAAATGAATTAAAAAACTAAATCAATTAAAATGAGAGGGGGGGGGGGGTACTAATAGCAGATGCGCTCAGTTGTAATCAGGATGGGCCAGCAATGGTGGGGTGCGCGTAGCAAGTTGTATTAAGCCCAGAACAAGTCAGAATTAATGAAAATAAAAGAAAAAAGTAAGAGGAAGCAGGGGGTGTAAATAGAAATGGATTCACGTTCAGATTGAACTGGGCTCAGGTCACGGGGGTGTGGGTAGCGATCAAAGCACTAAGCCCGCCCGTTTCATTAAATGAAACGGCGCGTTTTGGCTTCTACATCTCTCCCTCTAAATTTCAGAATTAAACTCCAGCCACACGATGGGCTCTTTGGTCAATGGTCCAACAAGCAATGGACGGTTAGGATTATATCTTCTACCTCCTGCCATGAAAGCTAGGGTTTACCTCCATGAAAACTCCATGCACGTACCACTTTCAACCTCTCGGTTCTCACTCCACACGCCATGAAAGGTCACGATGTAAACACGAAAAACACTCCAAATCTCTCCCTCTATACGCCTATGATCATAGTTCATTCTAAATCCCAATGAATCATTCAAACCGATCGAGACAAGTCTTGACTCCATGAAAATACTCTGGTATGCATCATCAAGATTCTCACTCAAACCTGTACTAATCTACTCTATGCCTAATGGTGATTATTCTAATCTATCAAACTAACATTAAAATGTACTATGCTGTGAGTTCTAAATCCTAACAGTTTCAAGCACCTGTCACGAACTATCACCAAACAGCACCAAACTCATCCTAATCGTTCTACTAACAACCTAGATCACATCTAAACTAATAAAACTATGTAAATCTATCCATATCAAGCTATGGGAGAGAAAATGCACCTGATGCAAAATCTTGTGGATGATGATGAAGTTCGTGGATCTGAGAGCCTTGATGCTTGGATCTGGATCTACTCTTGCTATATTTGATTCTGTATGCAACACCTTGATGAATTTGGCCTTGGATCTTGAGTTCCAATGGAAATTGCAATTTGAATGTTGTTGATGAAAGTGCACGAAATTGATCAATATCCACCAAATCTTTGATTCAATTCTGATCCATGATGATGGTGAAATGTAGGAGGATCAATGTTGATGAGAATTGATGCTGAATTTGTGAGATTGAAGTGAACTTGCAACTTGGAGAATGAGAGAACTTTGGGAAATTTTTGGTGAAAAATGAATCCAACCCTTGCTCAATTCTGATTTCATGAATATATAGTGCTCAAATGAATCTTCTAGAACCATCTTGCAACTTCCCTTGCATTCCAAATTGAATCCATTTTGGTTATGTTTCTTCAAATGCAAGTAACCATAAATAACTTTTATTTTTTCCACTAAGCTCAAAAATGTACTTGAACCATTGTTCTTAGAATGTGTTTTGGACCCAAAATCATATATGGGAAGTCTCCATTTGGACTTATAAATCTCTCAAACCATTTTTCACTTTGACTTTATTTAAGTTAT
Organism: Lathyrus sativus; assembly: GCA_963859935.3. Lineage (NCBI taxonomy): Eukaryota > Viridiplantae > Streptophyta > Magnoliopsida > Fabales > Fabaceae > Lathyrus > Lathyrus sativus. The sequence goes on along the minus strand of OZ012735.1, from coordinate 575,303,144 downwards.
AAGCCATTTTAGTTCAAATTTGACCAATCATGCAACTTCATGTTATGAGCTTTTCCAACAATTTGTGACCTTCTTTCTAGACTTAAAATCACATTTGGAGCACGTTTTATGTTGTAAGTTTTTCCATTTGAGGCCTCCTTGTATGAGTTTTGGACATAGGTTAAAATGACCTGTAATTCACAAATGACCAAAATACCCTTTGCTTGCCAAGACCATAAGTTGAGCTCCACACATCATATGAGGGCATGCTATACCATTCTAGAAAGCTAAGACAATGAGGAACAATTCCTATGTTGACCAGAAATTCATTTGAAATCTCCTTGAGGGGTAAAAATTGCTTGGAAGCCAAGTCACTTTCACAGACAAAATTTCAGATACCTCAAATGACCTGTAACTTGCAAGGACCATAACTTGAGTTCTATAAATCTCCTTGATGTCTTCCACCACTCAAATTAAAGGTATTGAGATCCTCTACAAGTTTCATGTTGTCCAAGGATACATTTGAAGCTAGCATTTTGACTTATCTTGCTTGGAAATTTGACCTAAACTAGGGGATTTTACACAGAAACCCTAATTTAGAAACTCCTCTTCTCCTTGATTTCTCTTGAATTCTTCTTGGCATATCTCCATATCCTTCTTTATATGTCCAATGATGAACCCCACATCTCTCCACTAGACTTGAATGCCCCTTAAATCAGTCAATTGACCTAGGATTGACCTAGGGTTGACCCAGATGAAACCCTAGTTGACTGCCTTCAGCTATAGCTCTTGTGCTCTCATCAATGACTTGTCTCCTTCTTTAAATGACTTTCTAAGTCCCTCGTAATGTCTAGATACTCTCCATGCCTTCAACTCACAGCTCACAACCCTCTTGTTGACCCTCAGATACCCTCAGCTAGGAGATGGACTCAAGGCTTGATCTGCTGAACTCTTTGCTTTCAAATTCTTTCCTGATGACTTGAATGAGATTGAATTGGGATAATAACCTCTTGACAGGCTTCTAGAGATGAGAATAATGATTGGTCCCCCTGTTGTATGACTTGCTATGCTTATGCTATGCAGATGATTAGACTATGCACATGACTCTATATGCAAATGCTAATGACATTGAAACATAAACCAAGTGAATAAGGTTGGGCAAATTTTAGGGTGCAACAGCTGCCCCTATTCAAGCGGCTTGGACCCGATTGGGTGAAGAGCCCGGAGCCTTCAGACATTCGCGGTACGAGACGGTTGAATACTAAGAACCCGGAAATTTGCCAACCGCGGAAATGAACTACACCACTGCTTGGGGAACGACATTCATCCACTGAATCTGACTGTTACAGTAACCCACTGATCTCGTGCGACCGTGCTGGGGATTGTCTTCATCGTTCTGAAGAGGATTCTGTCATAACAGATTGCTTGCTTGTCCACATTAGGACTCTGTCTGTCATCGATACGAAGAAATCTCAACTAGAACCTGTCCACGTTAGGACTCCACTTGCTGTTAACCCAGAAAAATCTCGGCAACTCCGCTGGGGATAATTCGTCTGCATTTCTATAAACTGAATCGTCCACGTTAGGAATAAAACTCTTCCACGTTAGGAGTAACACCTGTCCACGTTAGGAATCATTTCTTCTGTATCTGTCCACGTCAGGACTAACCCTTTCATCTTTCCACGTCAGGAAGCAATCTTCTTTCCACATAAGGAGAACTATATCAATCTGTCCACGTAAGGACTCCAATACCACTTGACATGTCCGCGTCAGGACTCTAATCTTTCCACGTAAGGAATTCAACTTTGGTTCTGAACCTGTCCACGTCAGGACTCAACTTTCCACGTAAGGAGTACATCATTCTTCCACGTCAGGAATCAACTTTTCTCGAATCTATCCACGTAAGGACCCCAATTTTTCCACGTAAGGAATAAATCTTCTTTTGAGTCTGTCCACATCAGAACTAAACCCCTTCCACGTCAGGAATACACTCTTTCTTTCCACGTCAGGAATACAAACCTCTTTCCACGTAAGGAATGCTATCCGTTTTCCACGCAAGGAAACATAACTTTTCCACATAAGGCAACCAATTCTTTTCGATTTGTCTGCGTCAGGACTACATTTTTCCACGTAAGGAATGCCATCTTAATCTGTCCACGTAAGGACTCCACTCTTTCCACATTAGGAATCACCTCTTTCCACGTAAGGAATCCTCTTCTGATATGTCCGCGTAAGGACTACATCGTCCACGTTAGGACCCACTTCTCCACGTTAGGAATAATAATTTCTTTGATTTGTCCACGTCAGGACACTGATCTCGTCTTGATTTGTCCACGTTAGGACTCAGGCGTCTTCGACCTGCTGAGGAAATAAGACTTGTCCACGTAAGGACTCACACGCTTGTCTGATCTGTTCACGTCAGGGCACCAACACAAAGAGTAATTACTTTTGTCAACGTCATGACCTCCCATTCCACTAATTTCGAGAACCCGAATCTGCCCACGTTAGGACTAACACACCTCACCAATCCGGGGAAATAAACCTGTCCACGTTAGGACGCCCACTTCTGAAGGAATCCCGTCAATCTAGGAGTAAATTGTCCGCGTCAGGACTTAGTTCTCCAATGATCCTCACCCACAAACTCCTCAGCACCAACGTGACAGCGACTTTGTGGCGGACTCTACTGGGGATGTCTGGAAACCAACTATCGAACGCCTGCTCTGATAACCGGCGGTGGCCTCTGAAATTCTGATTCATGGAACCCCTGATGACAACTAATTCTGCCTGGGAATAAAGAGAAACTTATCCTGGTAACTCTGTGGGGAATACTGTCGAAACTGACATTATCATTGAATATCTCATGCCGAGATCTTGAATGTTTGGTTGTTCATTTAAGCAAAAGTTCTCTCCACCTGAACTGCTAGAGTACAGAAACTGTTTCAGCAAAATAAATGCTAAAGATAATGCCGACTCTGCCGGGGATAGCCAGATGCTACAGAATTATTCCAGCAAAATAAATGCTGGAAGGGTGAAGTCAACCCTGCTGGGAAATTGGGAACTCAAACCGAGCACCCTGTTGAGGTAACCCCCTGCTGGGGAATATAACTTTGCTGGGGGATAGCAGATGTGCACGGTATGATCGGACTTTTTGCTGGAGAGTGAACTGATATTACACAGTATCCTTGACAAAATAAATGACAGGACCCACCATCAACTCGGCTTGGGAGAGTCTTAATCTTCGAGTTCCACTGGAAGGAATGAAAACACTTGCAAAGAGAATTCTGCTGGGGATGGGATGATTCTCTTGGGGAAAATTAACTGACTCCACTGGGGGAGAGTGCATGACCCTGCGGGGAAAGATGAACCTGTCTGAACACAGCCTTACGATCTTGGAATCGTCAATTCCCTTTGCACATGCTACGACTAGCTGGAGAGCTCGATCCTTCTTCAGGAAGAACCTGCATGACCTGCGTGAAGACTGAGTCTTTCGTTATTGCAATCTTTCGTTTATCTTTCTCGTACGGTTAGGAAACCTGCAACAACACAAACAAGACAAGACAAGCCTATGCAACCAAATCAATTCAGGTTAGTGACGTTACACTCAGTTAATTCAAAGCTTTAACAATTGTTGGCAAGGGCCAGTGATGTTATACTCATGCTAGCTTCACTAAACTTAGGCGTTTTATCATGCACAAAACAGTAAAGAACCAACATCAAGTACTGAATAACATATTTTATTGATTGGGCCCCTGAATGGGCGGAAAATTTTTTTGTACACGGGATGTAACTCCTGAAAAGAGGAAGCTACGCAAAGCAAATATACAGGTATGCAAGTATGCACAAGAAGCATGAATATTGACAACTTAAATTTGTACACATGTCGGCAACGGGATGCAGATGAACACCACGAACTGATCCTCCCATGACTCGCCCGACTCTAATGCTTTCCCGGTATCCCCACTTCCGAAGAGATTGTATCTGATAACTGGCTCCTCAAATATATTCTCCCGCATTGATGCTCATTGCAATTATCAAATTCGGACCGCAGTCATTTGCTTTTCAAATCCCTAACTTTTGCGTGAACCGCCCTTTACGGGTTTTCAGTTCACCGGGATACCCTTTTTTGCCGAAGCCGCCCAGTGTAGGTTTTCAACTTCGCGGGTGTACATTTTTCAATTTTATCCCTAACTTTTGCCCGAACCTTTCATTCTGTTTTTGGTTCGCCAGGATGCCCCATTTTTGCCTGGACTCTCTTTTTCTGTCCAGCGGGTCTATTTTAAGCAAAGTATTTTTTAACTGCGTCCGAATTCACAGGTGACGTGTAGTCTTCTCCGTCCATGGTGGACAACAACAACGCTCCTCCTGAGAAGACTTTACTAACAACGTATGGCCCTTCGTAGTTGGGGGTCCACTTGCCCCTGTGATCTGCTTGCGGCGGGAGAATCCTTTTCAGCACAAGGTCGCCCGTCTGAAAGCTTCGCGGATGTATCTTCTTGTCGTACGCTTTCTTCATTCGGCTCTGGTACAAACGACCGTATGCTAGGGAAGCTAGTCTCTTCTCGTCCATTAAGCTCAGTTGGTTCAATCTATTCGTTACCCATTCTGCCTCGTCCAGCTGAACGTCTCGCAATACCCTCAGAGAAGGGATCTCAACTTCCAATGGTAATACCGCTTCCATTCCGTATACCAACGAGAACGGAGTTGCCCCGGTTGATGTGCGTACCGTCGTACGATAACCGTGCAAAGCAAAAGGTAGCATTTCATGCCAATCCTTATAGGTCACCACCATTTTCTGAACAATTTTCTTGATATTCTTATTGGCCGCCTCAACAGCGCCATTCATCTTGGGTCGGTAAGGAGAGGAGTTGTGATGTTCGATCTTGAAATTCTGACAGAGCTCCTTCATCATTTTGTTGTTCAGGTTTGATCCGTTGTCCGTAATTATCCGCTCGGGGATCCCATATCGGCAAATGATATCTCTTTTGATGAATCCGGCCACCACTTGCTTCGTTACATTCGCGTAAGACGCTGCTTCCACCCACTTGGTGAAATAATCGATTGCTACTAGGATGAACCGGTGCCCATTAGAAGCCGTCGGCTCGATCTTTCCAATCATATCAATTCCCCACATCGAGAATGGCCATGGAGATGACATCACATTTAGAGGACTCGGAGGCACGTGTATCTTGTCAGCATAGATTTGGCACTTGTGGCACTTCCTCGCGAACTTGAAACAATCAGTTTCCATCGTCAGCCAAAAGTAACCTGCCCTCAGCAGCTTTCTCGTCATAGCATGCCCACCAGCATGCGTACAAAAGGTACCTTCGTGAATTTCCTCCATGAGAAGCTTTGCCTCTTTCTCGTCTACACAACGCAACAATACCAAATCGTGGTTTCTTCTGTACAAGACGCCATCCGGATTCAAGTAGAAATTGCCCGCTAATCTCCTGAGAGTCTTCTGATCTTTACTGGATGCCCCAGCCGGATACTCTTTATTCTTCAGGAAATTAAGGATATCAAAATACCACGGTTTGTCGTCAGATGCTTCATCAATAGCAAATACATAAGCTGGCCTGTCCAACCGAGAGATAGTGATTTGGGGAGCTTCGTTCCAGAAGTTGACCTTGTACATGGAGGACAAAGTGGCAAGGGCGTCAGCCATTTGATTTTCTGCCCGCGGTACATGATGCAATTCAACCTTGTCGAAGAAAGGCAACAATCTCCTTGCATAATTCATGTAATGTATCAAATTAGGCTGCCGTGTCTCCCATTCCCCTTTTATATGATTCACTACCAGAGCTGAGTCTCCGTATACGTCTAGATGTTTGATTTGCAAATCAATGGCTTCTTCAAGCCCCATTATACAAGCTTCGTATTCGGCCTCATTGTTGGTAACGGCAAAGGTCAATCGGGCAGTAAACGGGATGTGCGACCCGTGTGGCGTGGTGATGATTGCCCCTATTCCGCTACCGTAAGCATTCACGGCTCCGTCAAATATCATCTTCCATTTGGACCCCAACTCTGGTCCCTCGTCTGGCAACGGTTCTTCACAATCCTTCATCTTTAGGTACATGATATCCTCGTCAGGAAAATCAAACCTCATCGATTGGTACTCTTCAATAGGCTGCTCCGCCAGATACTCAGACAGCACACTCCCCTTTATAGCCTTTTGCGAGACGTATTGGATATCATATTCAGTCAAGACCATCTGCCAACGGGCAATTCTACCCGACAACGCTTGCTTTTCGAATACATATTTGATAGGATCCATCTTCGAGATGAGCATGGTTGTATGATTCAGCATGTACTGCCTCAAACGCTTGGCGGCCCAGGCTAGCGCGCAACAAGTTTTCTCCAGCATTGAGTATCGAGATTCACAGTCTGTAAATTTCTTACTCAAGTAATAGATCGCATGCTCTTTCCTCCCCGTCTCGTCGTGTTGACCGAGAACACAACCCATGCTTCCCTCAAGAACCGTCAAATACATGATCAAGGGTCTACCTGCCACTGGGGGTATTAAAATAGGAGGCTCCTGCAGATACTTTTTTATTTTATCGAACGCCTTTTGACAATTTTCGTTCCACGTTACAGCTTGATCTTTCTTTAGCAACTTGAATAATGGTTCACACGTAGCAGTTAGGTGAGATATGAACCGGGCGATGTAGTTCAACCTCCCTAAAAACCCGCGCACCTCTTTCTCTGTTTTAGGCGTCGGCATTTCTTGAATCGCTTTTATTTTAGCAGGATCGACCTCTATTCCTCTTTCGCTTACGATAAACCCCAGCAGTTTACCCGATCTCACCCCGAAGGTGCATTTATTAGGGTTCAGCCTCAGCCTGAACTTCCTAAGTCTTTTAAACAACTTCAGCAGATTCACCAGATGCTCTTCCTCCGTCTGGGATTTGGCAATCATATCGTCAACATAAACTTCGATCTCTTTATGCATCATGTCATGGAAAAGAGTCGTCATCGCACGCTGATATGTTGCCCCAGCATTTTTCAAACCAAAGGGCATCACTTTGTAACAAAATGTTCCCCACGGCGTTATGAAAGTAGTCTTCTCCATATCCTCTGGCGCCATTTTAATTTGATTATAGCCCGAAAAGCCATCCATGAAGGAGAATACGGAGTATTGAGCAGTATTATCAACTAACACGTCAATGTGAGGAAGTGGAAAATCGTCTTTTGGGCTTGCTTTATTCAAATCTCTATAATCCACGCACATTCGAACCTTGCCATCTTTCTTTGGCACTGGTACGATGTTGGCAACCCATGAAGGATACTTCGTCACAGCCAGGAAACCAGCGTCCCACTGTTTCTGCACCTCCTCTTTGATCTTCATTGCCATATCTGGTCGTGTTCTGCGAAGCTTTTGTTTGACCGGCGGGCAATCTTCTTTCAATGGCAGACGATGCACGACCATATCTGTATCGAGCCCTGGCATATCCTCATATGACCAAGCGAATACATCACTATACTCTTGGAGCATTTCAACCAGTCTTCGCTTGACCTCACTCTGCAGTGCGGCTCCAATACGAATATTTTTCTCAACCCCTTCCGACCCCAAGTTGATAATTTCGATGACCTCGTCGTGAGGCAGAATGGCTCTTTCCTCTTGCTTTACTAACCAAGACAGTTCTTCAGGAACGTCGCTATCTTCGACAACCTCTTCTTCAGCCTGAAACACCGGGTGCTCAAAGTCGGGACGAGTCATAGGTGGTTCAAGGATGTCATCTGAAAATGTTATCCTGCAAAAGGAATGGTTAAGTGCTTCAAAATGCGTATAAAGCGAATAACCCTGTTGCCATTTTATTGAAAAATACAAAACAAGAAAGACAGGGATTACGGTATTTGCACATGAAAAAAACGCCATTTATTTAATGATTAACACGCAATGTTTATAACAACACAGCCCTAAGCAAATCCTGATGCCCCGGGCAAGACATCAGATTATTCAACAATTAATAAAGCAAAGCATTACTGTTTAAAAGTCACAGGAACAAGCTCCTGAATAGACCAGTTGCACAGTCCTTGTCCTGGCGTGCTTGGCTGAATCCAGGCATCCATATCACAGTCGCTGTCTCCTTCATCAGACTCTGAAGCAGCATTGACAATTTCATGACATACTCCACTGGCAGAGATGGTAATTGACTTTCTGAAACGGGGGGCCCCCACGGAAGGAGTTGATGACGACGGTTGGTACCCCAGTCCGAACCGGTCCATCTTCACAGGAATGTCCAGCACTTTGCCCCAGCCCTTGGCTTCTCCTTCTTCCACTAGAGCTTGAGCTTCCTTATACGATGAGACAGCTATCTCTGGCACTTTGCTCGGCCCGGGACCTTTGTCCTTGATGCGCAAACCTTCGAATGCCTGGCATGGTGTCTCGTGGATCTCCCCGTCGACTTCCACATATTTAAATGATGATAGATGGCTGACCAGGATGTCTTCTTCTCCGCACACGGTGACTACACTGTCTCCGACCATATATTTCAACTTCTGATGTAGGGTAGACGTGACTGCCCCTGCCCCATGAATCCAGGGTCTTCCAAGCAAGCAGCTGTACGCAGGCTGTATATCCATGATATAAAACTCCGTTGCAAACACTTCCGGCCCCACTTGCAGAGGCAAGGTAATCGATCCGAAGACTGTTCTCCGCGTGCCGTCAAATGCTCTGACTACCAAATCGCTGGGTGTGCACAAGATTCCTCGAACATCCAGCTTCATCATCGCCTTCTTGGGCAACACATTCAAAGATGATCCGGTGTCAACCAATACGTGCGACATTACTGATCCTCTACACTCAACAGATACGTGTAATGCCATATTATGATCTCTCCCTTTCGGAGTCAAGTCAAAATCGGTAAAACCCAAGCTGTGGCCTGCATTCACATGTGCCAATACTCCTTCTAGCTGATTTACGGAGACATCTTGGGGTACAAAAGAAGTGTCCAGGACTTTCAGCAAAGCATTTCTGTGAGCTTCTGAACATAAGAGCAATGACAAGATAGATATTTTGGACGGTGTCTGCTGCAGATGCTCCACAATCTTATAATCACTTTTTCGAATTAAGCGCATGAACTCTTCTACATCCTTCGATGCTGCTTCTTTTTCACTTGCTTGTACCGGAACATTTTCAACCGCTTTCCCTTTTCCTTTCGCTAGTCTTTCAGCCTCCACTTCAGGAGATATAAAGATCCTGCCACTCCTTGTCATGCCTCCTGAACCAACAACATTATCCACAATCTCCGCTGGCTGCTTGTTAACATCAATTCTTATCCCGTCACAATACACCTCTAACCCATATGACCATGGGACTGCTTTCGTGTTCTCGTACGGGATTGGCCCGGCCTTAGTTATGGTGATCGGTGGTCGCTGAGCTGGTGCTGCAATAGTGATCGCCTTCCGAGGAATCGTTACCGTGGCCACATCACTCTGATTACCCACTACTGCCCCTGCAGGCTCGTCAGTTGCCGCTCGATCAAACTGCAATATGCCCTCATCAATTAAAGCCTGAATGCCTTTCTTCAAATCCTCACACCCCCAGCTAGGGTCCAACAGTCTAAGCAATACTCGTTACATCCTGGGTAAACACCTCCTTGTAACAGTCGGCTCTTTATCTCGCTCAGCGGCGTCTTTAAATCTTCAACATTCATAATAAGATTCAGACCCTCCTCAGTCAGAATGGCGTTTGCCCCATGATTAGGCATGGGTTTCTGGACTATGTTCTGACCTGCCGTTCCGAAATTGATAGTCTTGTTGTCTAAGAGATCCTGCACAACGTGCTTAAAAGCATGGCAACCTTCTATATCGTGACCCGGGGCTCCAGAATGAAACTCGCAGTGTCTGTTTGCATCGTAGCCGAACGGGGGAGCTCCCGTTATTGGTGCCAGAGTTCTTTTCTCTATCAGATTCAATCCCAACAATGTCTGCAACAAATCGGCATAGGTTGAGGGAGGCTTCTCAAACACTCTTCTCGGTTTACTACCCTGGAATCTTCGCTGAGCCTGCTGTGCCCCCTGCTGAGGCTGCTGCTGCTGTGGCATTGGTTGCTGCTGAACCGGTTGTTGTTGCTGGAGTGGTTGTTGTTGATAAGGAATAGTAACACTCGCCACCTGCTGCGGCTGACGATATTGACCTCGTCCCCTGCCTCGGCCCCGGCCTCGGCCTCCAAATACTGCGCTTGCCTCGCCCTGACGGCGCCCACCATAAGCTTTCCTATTACTGCCAGATGCAGTTGATTCCTCGACTTGGAACTTTCCTTGCTTAATATTACGTTCAATCTTTTCTCCCATTAGAATCAGGTCTGAAAAACTGGCCAGAGACGTATGAAACAGCATATCATGAAACAGCCCTGTGAATGTGCCGACAAACATGTCATTCATTTCCTTATCTTCTACAGGAGGACGGACCCTGGCAGCCATATCGCACCACCTTTGCGCGTACTCTTTAAAACTCTCCCCCTTCTTTTGCGAAAGCCCGGCCAACTGGACCCGATTGGGTGCCAGGTCGCTGTTATACTTGTAATGGGCTACAAATGCCTCTGCTAATTGCTTCCATGTCTTGATATCAGTTGGCTCCAACCCCATGTACCACTCTAGGGAAGGGCCCTACAGACTATCCTGAAAGAAATGCATTAGCATTCTTTCATCAGTTGAGTATGCAGACATCTTTCTGTAATAAGCTCGTACATGCACTTTCGGACATGTGTCTCCTTTGTACTTGTCAAACGTAGGAGCTTTGAATTTAATTGGCACCCTCAAGCCAGGTACCAAGCCCATTGTTGCCATGTCCAATCCCACAGCACTTTGATTTAAGACTCCCTTCATCTGCTCTTCCAGCATTCTAATCTTTTGGGAATCATCCATCGGCCCTTCAAAACCTCCTCCGGAGAAGGCGTCCTCCTGCTGATCTTCTTGCCACATACCGTTTCCAGCTCCGTACCCATCATATCCATTATTACGTCCAGCTCTGATCTGATTCATCCCCGGACCTCGGCCTCTGTTGCCGTACCCTTGAACACCTCCAGCAGGACCGAAAGCCATAAATCCAGTACCGTTTCCGTTTCCAAAGCCTCCGTAACCCTGATTGACCATACCATAACCATCTTGCCCAAAGCCTTGAGCATTAAAGCCATACTTCCCAGTGTTATCGAATCCCTGATCGTTGAATCCGAATCCAGTATTGACAAAGCCATTGCCCCCTAGATTATCTCCCAAATTGACATCACCCAGCCCAACATTATGGACAGCGGTCTCATTCCCCACTCCGACGTTACCATTCACAGCAGCGGTAGCGTTGTTGACATTAGCAGCAGGTGTATTGATTACAGGCGGAGCCACTGGCGTGGGAGTACCGTCTCCATGAGCAGTATCGACCCGGACAGACTGATGATCTTCATTACCATGACCAGCGTTTCGGGCCAACAGAGGCTGGACCATGGCCTGCAAATTCTCCTGCCCTTTCGCTATAGCTTCCATGGTCTGCATGAAGAGGGCGAGCTTCTCGCGCACATCTTGCATCTCGTTCTGCATTTGGTCCATGATTTTTCGACAATTGGAGCGTGTAGAATAGCGGTGCGGATGTTGATCTGCAATCCTGTTAAGTACCTGACACAGAGCAGGAAATAAGACACCATCCAAAGATTACCTGTAATGCAATATGAATATGAATGCAATGCAATGTGTGTCTGTGCCTTTGGGAAGTTCATTCCCCCAGTTCTAGTGTGAAGGTGCCGGTGCAGTGATAGTGTTGACAATAGGAATATCGGAGCTGAATCATAGAAAGCCTCATATATTGCAGGGAGAATCAATAAGCCCAGGGTATAATATCACTGAGAGTACAAAGAAGGCATGACCTCAACCAACAATCCTGGTGATGGTCAGCACTATGCAAATAAAGCATACAAGTTACTACATGAAATTATCAAATCCTCCCAAAAGTTTGGTACTCCTCTATCAACTTCTTGGTCTCCGGATGGCTTGGTCGATCAAGCAGCCCTTCAACAAGCTGGTTTCTCCTCTTAAGGACACGGCGTACGTCTTCAGCAGTTTCTTCCCATGTTGCTTCTCCGAAGCAATCTTCTAACTTTCGCTTCTGAGACACTGCTTCATCTCTGGATTTGATTGCCTTGTTCAGTGCATGCTGGACACTATACCGGGTCATCACTTCCTCCTCACACTTCTTGATGCTAGACTTCAACTTCTCTTCGAGGTCGGAAATTTGCTGCTTCAGCTTATCTTCCCTCTTCTTATTGTTGGTGAGTGTAGCATTCCAAGTCTTATTGCAAGAAGATATCTCTCGGTGTGCTGCGTCGAGCGCCTTCTTTTTGGCTTCCAGCATGTCATGGGAGCTTCTGAACTCTTGCCCCAGACGTTCACGCTTTTTCTTTTCCTCAGTAAACTCAGCCCCTAACCTGCTTAGCAGCTCGATTTGTTGTTGGAAAGCATATACGGCCTTGTTTTTCTCGCTGCGTACCTGGGCTAACTCTTGCTCTAACCCTTCATTAATCTTCATCAAGGCTTCTTTTTCCTTCACAACTTTTTCATAGACTTCTCTAGAAACAGTAGTCGGCTCTGCTACCGGAACGGGAACAAGAATTGGTGCATCTGGAAACGGCATCCTCAACTGACTAGTCCTCTCCTGAATCCAAACTCTATAAGGTGCATAGGCCTGACAGTCATTCTTTCCTAACAAAGGCTTCCCTCTGCGGTTAATACGCGTCCAGGCATGTTGCAGCTTGGCTAGTAACTCCCCTTTCACGTCACCGGTGAAGTACAGAGATTCCTGTACTTCTTCCTCCTGAGGTGGATTCTTCAATGCATATCCGAACTGGCGAATGAATAGAGAAGGGTTGTAATTGATACACCCTTTTCTTCCTATCAGCGGCACATTAGGGTACCCAGAACAGCTGAAGATGAGCTCGGATCCCAACAAATCTCGATCAAACCATACAACGTCTTCGGAAGATAGCCTCATCAGGCGTTCTGACCAACTGGCTGAGGTTGCACTGTCCACAAATGGTCCCTTCATGGGAAGGTGACTCTTGAACCACATATTCAACAGAGGAGCACAGCAGTACACAGCCTTTCCTCTTCGGTTCTCATTCTTATAGTGCAATGAATGATAGAAGTCTCCAATCAAAGTTGGCACTGGGTTGCCTGCAGCAAACAGATAGAAAGCATCCAAATCCACAAAGTTGGGCAAGTTAGGAAACAGCACGATTCCATAAATGCATAGAGCCAGAATAGCATTGAAAACCACCCAACAACCGTTCTTGGCGTACTCTTGAGCCTGGCCAACCAGAAAATCCAAAGAGAAACCTGAAACCCCAAGCCAAGAAGTCACTAACAACTCAGCAGTGTTCATGTGCAAGGCTTTGGCTAAGTCCTCCAACTTGGGCTCAGCAGCAGAGTGAATAAAGGGAACCTTGTTCTGCACGGGAAGCTCAGTAAACTCCACATACTCCTCAATGGTAGGCCCTAGAATAAAGTCAGCAAACGTAAAGCATCTCAATGCGGGGTCATAGAACTGCATCAAGGTGTATAGCCCGTTCATCTCATCAGCAGTGGGCTTACAGACTAATCTCAGTAATCTCCCATGGCTCATTCTGAAGCTTCTCCTAACCTCCTCATCGGCAAGAGATATCAGACCAAGCAAAGAAGTAATATCAGGTGAAGGCAGTTTATACGCAACTGTCTTCCTCAAACTAGCCATAGTCAATACTCAGAAGTCTGGGCACTAGAACTAGGGAAATGCAAATGCACCTGCAGCACAGACACACGTTAATGGGATGCAATGATAATGGATATGCAGGCAATGCAATGCAAGTAACATGCAACAGGGACCAAAGCTGTAGCTGAATAGCCTGAACCCAATCAAGAGATCTCAGATAGACCCTACAGAAGTCCTCAAACCCTGGTCTCAGATAGACCTAAAACAAAGCTCCATTGATGGTCTCTGATGGACCTCAAACCATAACTCCCACTGGCCTCTGGTAGACCTCAAATCACATCTCTAATTGGTCTCTGACAGACCTCAGGTCTCATCTCCAATTGGTCTCTGACAGACCTCCTAACTTCCCATACATACCCAGGATCTCTGATCAAGAAATAACCGGTAGTCTGAAGGTCTGGTTACCTGCATAACCCCAAATCCCCTCACAGGTGGGTGGCCCTATAACTGGCACAAGGTACGGCATCCTATGCGGTCGTCGGCGTCACAGACTTTCAGGGTTGATGATACGATTCCCAGAAGCAGTGGCATCATCAATTCCTGAAGAGGCCTCACTTAGCCAACTTCCAAATGATCGGTCCCCGGAGTCGACAATTCAGCTGACCAACAACCCCTTCGACCCAAAGGGTAGAAAAAGAAGCCAACCAGAAGAACCTCGTCCGAGTGTAGATTTCATGAGACACTAATGCAAGCAAAGCCGGCACGCGCCCACTACTTTCTACGCTAATTCTAGGTGCACTCAAGCCCAGGTCCGGCTTCTCACTCAATATCAGAACACCCGTCACACCCCAAGATACAGCAATAATAATCAACATATAAAGCTGAAAATACAAGGTTAGAAATATACAATAACTCCATACAAAATCCTCGACGGGAAAACAAGCGCTAGGATTGACTCTCTTAAGGGACGTTGGATCCCAAATGCATAAGAACTATCGCAGTCCTTAGCAGCCAGGGGACGTTGGATCCCCAGCAGAGTCGCCAGCTGTCGCTACTGCGAAAATCGGCGCCGGCTGAACAGAAGAGTCGCCACCGTGCGTTATTTATCCCACGGGAGGGAAAGGAAACGCTCAGAGTAAACCTCGCACAACACGGGAAAGGTATGGTCGTCGCAACCAAAACCTGGATTCGGGAGTCGGTTACGCAAGGGGAAGGTATTAGCACCCCTCACGTCCGTCGTACTCGACGGGATCCACGCTTGTTTTCGGGTATGGATTGTTATTCTATCTACTCTACAGGTCAGGGGTTAAAAGAAAATAAAATGAAAAATAAAAAATAAAAATGACTCGGCAAAGTATCGCACTTTATGCCTACGTATTCCCGCCTGGAACGAGAAATCAGAGTCAACGTAGTTCGCCTACCTATGGGAAAGGAGGGGAAGGTTGCTCGCTAGGATATCGCATCCTATGCCTACGTACTTTCACACGGCATGAAAGATCAGAGCAAACGTAGTTCGGGCCACGTACGACACAAGCTTGTCTTGGTTGATTTTATTCCTTCTGAAAAAGGTTTTTCTGATTAACAGTCCCGGCGGACAAAAATGACGTCTTTGATGAGTTCACATTCTTTTACGGAAGAAGTGTCTTTTATTGTGTTTGAAATCTTTATGTGTTTTTCTGTTTGTTTTGAGAAAGAAAGAGACAGAACTCTAACCTACGGTTGCGAAGGGAAACAAACTAACCTAATGTTATCATGCATGGGTTAAGACCTAGTGTCTATCATGCTCCTCTCTTGCACAGAGAGAAACAGAGATCCTACGGGATAGGCAGAAACAGAAACAATAACAGATATAATAAAGCGGTAAAATGCATGGATGCAACAGTACAAGCGAGGCAAGGGAGTCCCACTCAACCTCGAACCTAGAAAACAATAGGCAAAAGTGAACAGGCTTCACTTTCAACCCAACAGGGTAAACAGCAAACAATACAGTCCAGAAAACCAATCAATACATCAGAAATGAAATACAACAGCAAAAGAAACAGCATCAGCAGCTCTGAATCAACATCTGGCTCCAAGTAATCTCCAATCAGCTACAGGCTTCAACAAGCATCAATCTCCATCTTCATGACCTTCAGGCAAGGGCTTTGATCATCAGTCTTCTATCTGCAATGGCTTTTCTTCAAGTTCAAACCTCCAGGATGAGGAATTAGTCACAAGAGCGAAGTGGGTGTTAAGCAATCAAGTGACTACCAAGGGTGGTGAACAGACTGCTTCTAACACAAAAGACATTTTCTCTCAAGAGTTCTATCTCTTAGACACTATCACCAAGCCTTCCAAAGGAAGGGGGTGAGTGTCTTAGGGAGACTCTGAATCACAGAGAAGAATGGATGCAGACAAGGCAATCCATGTTTGAGAAACAAGCTTTCTAATCTAGAGCTCTGCCTAGCTCCTAAACCCTAGTCTCCTCAGCAGCTGCTAGCAAGAACCTCCTCTCCAACTCTGGCAGTTGATCTTCAATCTCTGGATCTCCAATGGTCTTCATCTCCTCAAGTCTTCAGCTCTCCCAAGTCCCCAGACAATCCCAATACCCAAACAATCAAGCAATAATCCCCAGAGGGCACACCACACCAGTCAATCAGACATACACAGAGTATTAATAGCAGTAGGGGAGTCCTGACTTTTTCTAAGGGGATCTAATAACTACCCATAGCCCCTATAGTCCCATAGCTAATCTAGTTAAACCCTAAGTCCTAAGGGAAATGAATTGATTCTCCTAAGTCATCACCTAAAAACCCTAATTTGTTCATGTTGTTCAAGCCTACATTAAGCACCTAAAATTGATTTCTAAAAATGGGAACTAAATTGTTTCTACAAGTTCAATATCTCATCTAAGCAACCTAAAAAGAATGAACAAAAAATATGAAAGTATCTAATAGAACAAAAATTAACAAAATCATGCATGAAATGAAACTATTTAAAATGTCATTTATTTAGAAAATATGGGAAAAATATAAAATAAAAATAAAAATGCAATTTTATTTAATGACAATTTTCTACACAGAACCAAGAAAATATAGAAAAAACAACCACTAAAAAAGAGTTAATTTCCTATTTTATATGGTTTTTTAAAGTTGGCAAAAATTAAAATGAATTAAAAAACTAAATCAATTAAAATGAGAGGGGGGGGGGGGGTACTAATAGCAGATGCGCTCAGTTGTAATCAGGATGGGCCAGCAATGGTGGGGTGCGCGTAGCAAGTTGTATTAAGCCCAGAACAAGTCAGAATTAATGAAAATAAAAGAAAAAAGTAAGAGGAAGCAGGGGGTGTAAATAGAAATGGATTCACGTTCAGATTGAACTGGGCTCAGGTCACGGGGGTGTGGGTAGCGATCAAAGCACTAAGCCCGCCCGTTTCATTAAATGAAACGGCGCGTTTTGGCTTCTACATCTCTCCCTCCAAATTTCAGAATTAAACTCCAGCCACACGATGGGCTCTTTGGTCAATGGTCCAACAAGCAATGGACGGTCAGGATTATATCTTCTACCTCCTGCCATGAAAGCTAGGGTTTACCTCCATGAAAACTCCATGCACGTACCACTTTCAACCTCTCGGTTCTCACTCCACACGCCATGAAAGGTCACGATGTAAACACGAAAAACACTCCAAATCTCTCCCTCTATACGCCTATGATCATAGTTCATTCTAAATCCCAATGAATCATTCAAACCGATCGAGACAAGTCTTGACTCCATGAAAATACTCTGGTATGCATCATCAAGATTCTCACTCAAACCTGTACTAATCTACTCTATGCCTAATGGTGATTATTCTAATCTATCAAACTAACATTAAAATGTACTATGCTGTGAGTTCTAAATCCTAACAGTTTCAAGCACCTGTCACGAACTATCACCAAACAGCACCAAACTCATCCTAATCGTTCTACTAACAACCTAGATCACATCTAAACTAATAAAACTATGTAAATCTATCCATATCAAGCTATGGGAGAGAAAATGCACCTGATGCAAAATCTTGTGGATGATGATGAAGTTCGTGGATCTGAGAGCCTTGATGCTTGGATCTGGATCTACTCTTGCTATATTTGATTCTGTATGCAACACCTTGATGAATTTGGCCTTGGATCTTGAGTTCCAATGGAAATTGCAATTTGAATGTTGTTGATGAAAGTGCACGAAATTGATCAATATCCACCAAATCTTTGATTCAATTCTGATCCATGATGATGGTGAAATGTAGGAGGATCAATGTTGATGAGAATTGATGCTGAATTTGTGAGATTGAAGTGAACTTGCAACTTGGAGAATGAGAGAACTTTGGGAAATTTTTGGTGAAAAATGAATCCAACCCTTGCTCAATTCTGATTTCATGAATATATAGTGCTCAAATGAATCTTCTAGAACCATCTTGCAACTTCCCTTGCATTCCAAATTGAATCCATTTTGGTTATGTTTCTTCAAATGCAAGTAACCATAAATAACTTTTATTTTTTCCACTAAGCTCAAAAATGTACTTGAACCATTGTTCTTAGAATGTGTTTTGGACCCAAAATCATATATGGGAAGTCTCCATTTGGACTTATAAATCTCTCAAACCATTTTTCACTTTGACTTTATTTAAGTTATAAGCCATTTTAGTTCAAATTTGACCAATCATGCAACTTCATGTTATGAGCTTTTCCAACAATTTGTGACCTTCTTTCTAGACTTAAAATCACATTTGGAGCAAGTTTGATGTTGTACGTTTTTCCATTTGAGGCCTCCTTGTATGAGTTTTGGACATAGGTTAAAATGACCTGTAATTCACAAATGACCAAAATACCCTTTGCTTGCCAAGACCATAAGTTGAGCTCCACACATCATATGAGGGAATGCTATACCATTCTAGAAAGCTAAGACAATTAGGAACAATTCCTATGTTGACCAGAAATTCATTTGAAATCTCCTTGAGGGGTAAAAATTGCTTGGAAGCCAAGTCACTTTCACAGACAAAATTTCAGATACCTCAGATGACCTGTAACTTGCAAGGACCATAACTTGAGTTCTATAAATCTCCTTGATGTCTTCCACCACTCAAATTAAAGGTATTGAGATCCTCTACAAGTTTCATGTTGGCCAAGGATCCATTTGAAGCTAGCATTTTGACTTATCTTGCTTGGAAATTTGACCTAAACTAGGGGATTTTACACAGAAACCCTAATTTAGAAACTCCTCTTCTCCTTGATTTCTCTTGAATTCTTCTTGGCATATCTCCATATCCTTCTTTATATGTCCAATGATGAACCCCACATCTCTCCACTAGACTTGAATGCCCCTTAAATCAGTCAATTGACCTAGGATTGACCTAGGGTTGACCCAGATGAAACCCTAGTTGACTGCCTTCAGCTATAGCTCTTGTGCTCTCATCAATGACTTGTCTCCTTCTTTAAATGACTTTCTAAGTCCCTCATAATGTCTAGATACTCTCCATGCCTTCAACTCACAGCTCACAACCCTCTTGTTGACCCTCAGATACCCTCAGCTAGGAGATGGACTCAAGGCTTGATCTGCTGAACTCTTTGCTTTCAAATTCTTTCCTGATGACTTGAATGAGATTGAATTGGGATAATAACCTCTTGACAGGCTTCTAGAGATGAGAATAATGATTGGTCCCCCTGTTGTATGACTTGCTATGCTTATGCTATGCAGATGATTAGACTATGCACATGACTCTATATGCAAATGCTAATGACATTGAAACATAAACCAAGTGAATAAGGTTGGGCAAATTTTAGGGTGCAACACTCCGTAAATAACGAGTTTTCTCAAAATTACTCAAAATTGCTCAAAAGGCAGTGGAACTCAAAAAGGAAAAATCCAAAGTTTTCCTTGCGCAGAAACATAATCAAAATAATAATAATCAATAAAATATGATTTAACTCAAAGACCCCAACCCAATGTTACACTATCAGAGCAAGAGCCTCTAAGTCAACCAAAAGTCAAAAACTCCAAAAAATCCTCGACGGCATCTACGGCTAAACCTGGTCATCTGCACGTTACCCACGTGGAGGAAACATTCAAATAGGCAGGGTGAGTAAAACGATTCATAATAATCAATATATAAAATAACGTCATTTTCGTATTCAACATCATCATAATCATCAAGGAAACATCAAAAAGCCATAATATCATAAATTACACCAAATTGTCACATAAATGCAAATGCAACAAGACTCATGCATATGGTACCAATTCATCAAAGTTCGATGGACACTGGGCCATCAACCCTCCATAGATCCCCATCAATAGGATCGATTCTACACAAGAACCGGAGCACAACAAAATACTTCACATCCGCACAATGGGACTGAAGCCACAAGAATCAAACACTAGACCGAAGTCCGAAATGCATATGAATGCATGATGCACACGTCAATATCATCCTCATAATAAACTCATTAGGTGCATCATCATTCATCAAAATCATCATAATAATCATGTCATCATATAATCATCAAAAACTCATGGAATCAACATCATAACTCATCATCATTACTCATAGAAATCATCATACAATCATGTATTAATCACATATGAATCACATTCATACTCAAGGTAATTCATCCAGAAAATCACAACATCAAAGCATCAAGAGAACACTGCACAAGAACATAATTCATGAAACTCTGCTACATTCGCTGGACAGTTCATCGTGCAAGTCTGGGGTGAGTGTTCGTCGTGCAAAGGATTGTTCGTTGTGCGAACTTGTGATTACAACAAAACGCTGCTACGCGCCAGTAGCAAAACCAACCCAAAAATCCCTACAATTTCCTTCCCCAATGCCCAAAAACATCCCCAAATCATTCCTAAGGTATTACGGCGATAAAGGCACAAAATCTACGAGTTATTAGGCCAATCCCGTATCCTATTTAACAACACCAATTCCCATAAATTCTTACAAATACCCCAAGGCCATCATAGTTCTCACAATCACTTACCATACGAGGTTAAACAACCTCAAAAACATATTTGGCCACGAAGGCCAAATTTCCTCAGACTCAAAACCTCTTAAATCCTTAAATCATCTTTAAATACATTGAATCATATATTAAAAACAATGAAGGTAATACTCCCCATACTTAAACAACCTCAAAAATAGATTTGACCACGAAGGTCTAATTTCCTCAAACTCAAAACCTTCTAAATTCTTAAATCGGCTTTAAATATATTGAATCATATATTGAAAATAATGAAGGCAATACTCCCCACATACCTTAATTGTCGACTCTAAGCCTTTCTCCCTGATTCTTGGAAGCCTCGCGAAGCTTTGCCTCAATCCTCTTTCTTAGAGCTCTGGCATCTATTTCTTCCCTTTTCACGGTCTAACAAGAATGAATTTTAATTCCCTCAAAATTCCTTTTTGTTAAACCTAACTTTGGGCCTTAAAATGGGCTTTCCAATTTCACCTTCACTAATTTCTCCTCAAAAGTCCATTTTCCCTCAATTCACTTATTTATTTAAATTAATAATAATACCAATATATTCATATTATATACTATTATTTAAATATATAACTCAAAATCCATAATTCTCAATATTCACACCAACTATTGAAAATCACCAAATATATGAATATTCATATTTAAATAAATTAAATAAATATTCCAACAAATTTGGGGTGTTACAATTCTCCCCCACTTAAAAGAATTTTCGCCCTCGAAAATTACCTCAAGGAAACAGAGTCAGATACGACTCCCTCATCTGATCCTCACACTCCCAAGTCATGCTCCCTCCAGCTGGTCCTCCCCAAACTACCTTTACCAAGAAAATATCTTTACCTCGCAGTTGCTTCACTTCTCGTTCATCAATTGTACTGGCAATGCCTCAACAGTCAAGTTATCTCTCACTTGTACATCATCCATCTGAATTACATGTGACGGATTTGGAATGTACTTCCTCAACTGAGACACATGAAACACATCATGCAAATTCGCAAGCAATGGCGGTAAAGCAATCTGATATGCTACTTCTCCCACCCTTTGTGAAATCCGATACGGACCAACAAAACACAGTGTGAGCTTTCGAGACTTCAAAGCTTGGCTAACACCAGTTACCGGCGTAACTCTCAAAAACACGTGATCTCCCTCCTGGAACTCAAACTCTTTCCTTCTCATGTCGTGATAAATTTTCTGATGACTCTGTTGTCGCACCTCGAAAAATCACGTAGACATTTCGGAGAAACGACCCTCGCGTAAAGGTGAGGAATGCGGTTTGACATAGTCGCCACCGAACTTTATTTATCCTGAATAAACAGGAGAGGAAAATATCGAGAAAACCACTAAAATATGAAAGGAACACGACTTCCGCAACCTGATGTTCTGGGTTCGAGAGTCGGTTACGCAAGGGGAAATTATTAGCTGCCCTAGGGTCTGTTGTATGCAAAACATGTTGGAATGGAAATGGTTTGAAAAGTGGCTCGACAACGAGTCGAGGATTTGGATTGAAAACAGAACCGGAATGACGACGAGTCAAGGGTTAGGTTGTGAGAAACGATACTAGTCCCCAAGGGTGCTTCCAATATTAAAACCATGATGAAGTGTGTGCGATAGGTTGATGGCGAATGCGGAAGAGCACTCGACTTACGGAGGGTGTTTGAAAATGGCTCGATGACGATTCAAGAATTAGTTTGAAAACAGTTTAATCTACGCTAGTCCCTATGGGTGCTCCTAGAAGATAAACCAATAATCAAAGAAATACGAAACATACATCGAAATGAGAGAGGGGTACATGCAAATTACATGGGATTGCATGAAATAAAGGGTCCCATTGTCATGTAGCCCAAGAGGAAGCCGTGTGTGTGCAATGTGTCCTAAACTAAGCTTTGAGCAAAAGTCGGGAACAACTCCATGCTAGGGTTCTTGCAAATGATCAATGATACAACAGTCCACCAATTTAGTCTTTTAGAATTTCGATCATTATTAAATGTTTTTGAATATGGGTGAACGAGGGATGAATATGAATATGAAAATTAAGACTAATATGACAAGATAATATAACAATAATATCGAGATAATATCCACAATAATATACGAGATATAATGACTGAATTTAAAGCAATTAATATTTGACAGAAAGTAAGACAGTTGATATTTGACAGAAAGTAAATGTTAGTCGTTAGTTTGTTATGAATTAAATCGGGACAAGATCTAACGCTAAACCGTCGTAGCTCGATTGATAATGAAAATCGAGCTATAGGAGGTCACGTGATTTGATATACGTGCTAAAGACAAGATAGAGAAATGATATTGAGAACCATTCTCCAATTTAATCGTGTCGCAAGGACCAAAAGAGGGTAGGATCTCGTCTTAATCATAAACATCATGTCAATTAATCAAAGGTAGCCTATCGCAATCCCAAAGTAAAGAAAATGACCCAAGTGGTCTTTTTCTATAGATTTGAAATCGTGAAGGTTATCGACTTCAATAAATCAACACTTACGAATCAAAAGACTTCATAGATCGCGGAAAATTAAATAAAATCAAAAATGAATAAGAAATTGAAATAGAAAAGAAGGTTGGTCTTGGGTAAACTATTATTTATCAATAGTTTTACAAATAATAATTTTGAGGTCTCTTCATCGATCCTAATAAATTGAAAATAGTAGTGGAAATGATAAATAAATCAATAAGAGATCTTAAAACAAATTTTTAACATAAAAAAAAGAGTGTAGAGAATCCAAGATGGGTACATATATATATAAAATGAGGAATCATTTGGGCTCCCTAAGGCCCATCATCCTCTTCCTTAGACAAACAAAAAACTCGGTTGATTTTTGAAGAAAGGGGGATATGCGTTTCAAATAAATGGGATGTAGAGTGTGGGAAAAAACCAACGGGCTTTAAAGCAGAGCCCATTAAAAGGAGATAACATTATCCACCATAAAGAAAAAAAAAGATATGTAAGCAACTAACAGTGGGCCATCATTAACCCACCAAATCCATAATATGAAAGCATTATCAGCAAACGCTTGAGATGAAAATATATACAGTAATCTTCCAAAAGAAATGAAGGCAAATCCACCTATTGACTTCCGTCAAAACAAGGTCAACAAGAAATGAGAGTTGACATAAACCCACCTTCTATATCTCTCTCGATCTCTCTCTCTCTTTCAACATGAATCGACTCAACCATGGCTTCAATGAAGACGGCGGACACTCGAAAAAAAAGGTTTGAATCTATCGCTCAATTTCATCTCTTTGCTTGATCCGCCTCGGTTCTTTTTATCTCTATTTCAATATGTTATTCTCTATCTCTTGGACCGTTTGGATCTGATTTTTTTAATCTCTCTTTTCCTTCTTCTATTCTGCTTCAGATTCACTATTTCTGGTTTTTATTGATTTGGTTTTGAGGAATGATTTGAGGGTATGCGGGGTTGAAGGTTGAAGGTTGAGTGAAGAAGAAAGTGATTGGGGATTTGATGAAATTTTTTTTATGAGTTGAAGGAAGGTTAATGGTTGTTGTAGTAATAAAGAGATGTGGAATTTATTGAAGAGCGAGTTAGAGTTTGTGGATCAGAAGAATGTTATGAAGTTTTGGGGGTTGAAGGTTGTTCTATTTACCAGGTTGGGAATTGATGGAGGATGGAGATGAGAAAAAAGGTTTTTGGTAGAAAAAGATGAACATGAATGCCCCCCCCCTTCGAATCAAGATTAGGTTTTTTTTATAGAATTTCAAGGGGTATTTTGGAAACTCAGAAGGAATTGGTGAAAACTGTGACTCGTTTGAGGTTGTGCCAAAATCAAATATGCTGCCAACGTACAAGTCATTGGCTGCATACGTTGCGAGGTCGGGTATTTTTTTTTGGAATTTTTTCAGGTACGCAACGTGGTTGAATTATGTCTGCTACGAATTTCTCGTGATTTATTTGGAATCTTCGCAGCGTTCTGTACGATTTCGTGGTGACGTGTTCTTTTTTCGACTCATGAAGTTTTTACTTGTATTTTTGCAGGTACAAAACGATGCGTTATTTGCTATCAGTGCCTCCTATTCATTCTGTCATTTCCTTTATATGGACAACAAAGAGTTTTGCATGGGGTTGATGCGAGAATTCTACAAAGAAGTGGTTGCTGAAATTGTCTTGTGGAAGGGAACTCATGGTGGGCCACACGGATGGTACCACTTGTGGAATTCTCCCTTTTTTTTTATTATATCATGGAAGCTCATGCTATTTTGTTTCTTAAAAATGAACCCCCTTTTTGTAACTAGGCCCAAGTGATGTGGGCTTTTCTATATATTGTCTTTTTTTGTGTGAGTTTTCTTGTATTGTGAGAAAAAAAACAAACATGAGCCTATTTTATTGTAATATGGATTTATTATGAAGAAATAAGAGAAGAAGAAAAAGAATTTTATGAACAATTGATAGTGAATGGATAATTGGACGTAAAAATGAATATTGGATAATGTGATAATGGGTTTTTTTTATAAAAAAATGGCAATGGTTTCGGATGGATGAGATGGATATATGGATAATGGATTAATTTAATCCAAAATTGTCATGGGAACAAAAATGGATGGATTTGGGTATAATGTGAATGACTATGAACTGTTCTTGAGAAATTACCAATCTTTGCATATGAAATTTAAATCACCAATAAATCCTGACTAACTTCATTGCACTAACCCTAATTGAAAATGAGTTAGACCTTGATAATCCTCATCAAATGAAGCACATGACCTATCACAAACTGATAATATGATCCACACACCGACAACTGCAAACATTCCTGACTTGATAAACTTCAAAATGAAACTCAAATTAATTAATCTCAACCTTGTAATATCCTGAATAAGCAAGAGCACAATATTTTTTTTTATTTTCTGAATAATGGTTAGTGGACAGATGCAAGTTATATACAGGGTAGGACAAATTTGGGGTATGATAGATTCCTCTATCTAATTGGCTCAAACCGACTAAAATGAACTGCCATGACGTTCATTCTTTCGAGGTAGAAGACAATTAGATATGAAGAAAACCCTGAATTTGTCCGAAAAGAAAGGAAATGTCTGGGAGGTGAGATAATGGACCAAGATCTACCCTCGAGTAGACAATGAATTGCTAGTAAAAGGTCGCCATCACCAAAAAGGATGCGGGGACGAAAAACACGGCCACTACCACCAAAAGGATGATAAGGCAACACACTCGCCCAACCTGGCATCAACGAGATGACAGACTCACCACCAAAAAGATGATGGAGCAAGCACATACCGACTACTACCACCAAAAGGATGATAGAGCAAAACACTCACACAATTAGGCATCAACGAGATGACGGACCCAACACCAAAAGGATGCTGGAGCGAACTCACACCGGCTACTACCGTCAAAAGGATGATACAGCAAACACGCGCACAATCTGGCACCAAAAAGATGGCAGACCCACCACCAAAAGGATGACGGAGCAAACTCACACCGGCTACTACCACCAAAAGGATGATAGAGAAAACACACTCGCACAATCTGGCACCAATGAGATGACTGACCCACCACCAAAAGGATGATAAAGCAAACTCACACCGGCTACTACCACCAAAAGGATGCTAGATCAAACACACTCGCACAATCTAGCACCAACGAGATGGCAGACCCACCACCAAAATAATGACGGAGCAAACTCACACCGAATACTACCACCAAAAGGATGATAGAGCAACACACACAATCTAGCACCGACGAGATGACAGACCCACCACCAAAAGGATGACAGAGCGAATTCACACCAGATACTATCACCAAAAGGATGATAGAGCAAACACACTCGCACAATCTGACATCAACGAAATGGCAGACCCACCACCAAAAGGATGACGGAGCAAACTCACACAGGCTACTACCATCAAAAGGATGATAGAGCAAAAACACTCGCACAATTTGGCACCAACGAGATGAACGACCCACCACCAAAAGGATGACGGAGCAAACTCACACCAGCTACTATCACAAAAGGATGATAGAGCAAAAACACTCGCACAATCTGGCACCAACGAGATGACAGACCCACCACCAAAAGGATGATGGAGCAAAAAATACACAGGTTGCTATCACCAAAAGGATGACAAAACAACACAAAATTGAAAGGTACCTACACCAAAAGGATGCAAGCTAGGTTGAACTGGCGAGATTGGCTATCACCAAAAGGATGATAGTAAGGCAATTGACAAAGGTCATGCTTGCTGGATACAACTCACTCGGGAACACCCAAGAGGAAGATTAGATTGAAACAAATCAACGGAGCACGCCCACTGACTGGCTTGGAGGTCATAGCTTTGACCATAAAAGGTTGAAATAACTTCATGAGGAACGCCCATGAACTTTGAAGAGGATGCCCCCGATTGGGTCGGGTTTTGCTTGATGTCTTGTCTTGGTCTACAAAAGGTTGAACAACTTCGTGAAGAACGTTCATGGCTTTGCTGAAGATGCCCCTGTCTGGGATGAATCTTGCTTTAATATCTTTGAATTTTGTGGGGGAAATCCACGGTCTTGCAGAAAATGCCCCTGACTGGGCTGATGATTGCTTTGAAGCTCTTGAATTTCATGGGGGAAACCCACGGTCTTGCAGAGGATGCCCTTGACTGGGCTGATGATGGTCATGGAAATCTTCGAGACTGATCCTGGACCTTGACTTGCATATGTGGATGCTTGATGCTGAAAATGATGTTCCATAGCGAATGAAAGTGTAAATGCAAATGCTGACGCGCGGAGATGCAAGAGCAGGGGAAGTATGATATGATCTAGGTATGTATATGATGCAAGATGCTTATGATAGCGAATATAATGCGTATGATGCGTATGTTTACAAACGGGTAATGGGAAATGCAGGCGGGGACTCTAGCATGATGGATCTTTGGTAGTTGCCAATACATATTGGACTTTGGGTGGTGGGAGGGATTGACTTCCTCGACACGCAGTTTGCTTAAGACGCCATGATTGGAGTAGAAGATGTTCTTGATGCCCCAAGTCTGGGTACTTGGTGGTTTGTTGTGAACTTGCTTCAGAGAAGATTGCAACTCTGCTTGATGGTCAGGACAACCTAACCCTGCCCCAGTCTGGAACATGATAATGGTCTGCCCTGGATTAACTGGTCCTGAAGTTGAAGCTGAACTTCGATGCTTTAATATGACTAGCCCCTGCTTGAGTTGTTGAGTGCTTTTCCCCAGCTTGCAGGTTTTGAGATAGCCTTGCTTTGCGTCAGCCACTGAAAGTCAAGTTTCTCTTTGACTGCCCCTTGTTGGAGTGTCTTTGATGTCTAGCACTGATTTGCAATTAAAACTATACATTCATAAATGGTAATCTTAATGCAAAGTTCATGCAAGTTTTGAAAAAGTGTCGTTTATTGGTGTGATAGTGTGAGACGTATGGACCGTTAGTCCAGACGTCGTGCTAACTTGATTAGTGTGAAAGATATAGCAAGGATAATGGCACCAATGCTGATGATTAGCAAATATGTGAGGAGTCAGTTTATGTAACCTTGCCATAGTATGCTTTCAAAATAAACCTCGCCTCAATTAATTCTTTCAAGGGTTGTAACGTGGTCTGGTTCTCGTTTATGAAACAAAAAGATATTAGGCTCAAAGTATGATTTGTACCCACCCCTTCTTCTTAATGATCTCCAGTCTTATGTTCAGTTAATTCTGGTATTGACGGAAGTCACCTTATTTTGATATTGACGGATGTCAGTGACCCTTTTGGGTGACCACTGAATCTTATTTTGTTTTTTTGTTGAGGATTTGAGGACCTCTTTTGATTTTGTTTTTTATCCTTAACTTTTGCATGGACCGATTTTGCTTGTCAAATCTATCGGGATTGCCTTGGCTTTTGCCTAAGTCCCCTTTGAGGTGCTTGACTTAGCAGGCTTTTTATTTTTTTTATTTTTTTTTGGAGGATTGTAACTGTCATGTCATGGGTCATTGATGAACAACCGTCATTTGGATTTTTCTTTGTGATTCGAGTGCAAAATTGGATTAACTGAGCTCTATCCTGTCCCAGGTTGTGTGTAAAGGTTTGAGTATCTGAAGGAAACTACTACTTCTAGGCTCAAAGTGGTTTACTAGGGATTAACTACTTATATTTACAGTGTTTAGGGATTTGAAATAATGTCGGTACATCATCGATGAGATTCTGTCTGAAAGCATACATTTTTGCAATTATGAGTATTTCGTTTTCGTCATCCTCTCTCAGATCATGCTAAACGACAGTTGATAGAGTGAAGTGAATAAATGTGTCAGTGCTTGTGATAGGAATGAGTGAATACGACATAACTAATTCAAAACATGCATAAATAATACATTAATGAAAACCAAATACGAATGATAATTGTTCAAAGCATACAGTACTTAAATAAATAAAGACAATACAAGAAATGTGAAAGATGAAATGGCAACATGACTTCCTTGACTTGACTTGATCTGATCCGATGCTGGCACTAGCTGGACGGTGGCATTGGATTGTTGATGACATTAGGAGACTTCCCATTGAAGTTGATAGCATCCCTGTCAATCATGTATTGAACTTTATGCTTGAAAGCCCTGCAGTTTTCAATGGTGTGACCTGGAGCGCCCTTATGAAACTCACAATGAGCATTTGCATCATAGTCGGCAGGAATGACAGTTGGGGAGCCAAATCTCTTGGAATAATAACCTTTTTCTCCATCAACCGAGCAAAGATACTAGCATATGTCATTGGTAGATGATCAAAAACTCTATCTGGCCTCCAAGTCCTCTGCTGACGTTGTTGGCAAGTACCTTAATGTTGAGCAGCTTGCAGTTGTTGCTGCTGAGGAGGATATCGGTACCCTTGTTGGTTGTAGGCCTATTGTTGATGAGCCTGTTGCTGCAGCATTTGAGCTTGAAGTACTTGAACAGCTGGAGGATAAGGCATTGGAGCGTACTGTGTAACACCCATTTTTAATTATTTAGTCTTTTTGGTGTTATTGTATTTTGGGGTGTCCTTATGAGGGGGTGTGCCTGTGAGTGTTGGGTGGGTGTCCTTAATTTATAAGAACTATTTAATAAAAGGCGGAATTTAATATTAATATAATATAATATAATATTGGTGGTAATATAATTGTTAATATTATTATTATTATTATTACTATTGTTATTATTATTATTATTATTATTATTATAAGTTATTATTATTATTATTATTTGGATTAAATAAATAAAATAAGAAATAAGGATTTAGGGGAGTTAGAGAGTTTTCACGATACATTTGGGATTAAAGAAAATAGAGAAGATTTTGGGAGAAAGAAAGTTACGATAACCCAGTTCCTGAGAGAAGAGCAAAGAGGAAGATCGAGAAGGGAAGGGCTAAGGATTCTTGAAGGTTTTCATCCATTGGAACATAAATTAAGGTAAGGGGGAGAAACTGATTGGGATGGTAAATTACATGAAATTGGGTAGAGGGGATTCATTAACCCCGTAGAGATTTCATGGTGTGAGTTTTATATTGGCATGCTTATAATTATTGTTGATGTTGTTGAATTGATGAATGCTGATGATGCACTTTGGTGTACATATATATTATGGTGATGTTGGTGAGATTCTATGTTGTTACTGTAGTGTTGATAGTTACTATGAACATAACTCTGGTGAAATTATGTGTTGTTACTGTAGTGTTGGTAATGACCATGATTATAGATTTGGGAAAATTATGTGTTGTTACTGTAGTGTTGGTAATGACCATGATTATAGCTTTGGGAAAATTATGTGTTGTTACTGTAGTGTTGGTAAAGACCATGATTATAGCTTTGGGAAAATCATGTGTTGTTACTGTAGTGTTGGTAATGACCATGATTATAGCTTTCGAAAAATTATGTGTTGTTACTGTGGTGTGGATAATGACCATGATTATAGCTTTGGGAAAATTATGTGTTGTTACTGTAGTGTTGGTAATGACCATGATTATAGCTTTGGGAAAATTATGTGTTGTTACTGTAGTGTTGGTAATGACCATGATTATAACTTTGGGAAAATTATGTGTTGTTACTGTAGTGTTGGTAATGACCATGATTATAGCCTTGCGAAAATTATGTGTTGTTCCATGTTATGTTGTTAGTAACTATGGTTATGACCTTGGCGAATGGTTCAGTGAACGTGACAGCAGAAGGTGGTTTTTGGTATTGTTTGGCCTTGTGCATTAGCTGTGTAGTATCCCTTAGTTCATGTTGAGTGTAGGGATGATGGATGAATAATGAAGGGTGCATAGGTGGTGATCGAAAGTGAATTCTGTATAGTTTTAATTAAGTGGATGATTGGTGAAAGTGTGTATGATATGGAGTATCGTGAGGTGATCATTATGATTGTGTGTACCCGATTGTTGGGGTATGAGTATACCTGCTGTTGGAGGGTGAACCTTTATTTATATGTGGATTAAATGATATAGTTGATTGGTGTATGCTATATGTATGCATGTGATGAATAGATACTTGGTGCTAATAGGTGAATTACATAGCGTTGAATGTAAATAAAATAATTAGATTGATGTGGGAGATGTGCGAGGCACGGTGAGTTGATCAGGAGGACCGTATAGAATTAACTTCGTTAATACAAATGAGTGGTGTATAATAGATATATGAGGTAAGATGGTGTGGTCAGTAGGATCGTGTATATTAAGATGAATTAACATAATGGACTAGCGTTGAACGGTGGAATCTTATAGTGATTGAACTAAATCATTGTAATAGATTGGTGTGTAGTATGTATGGGATACGGTGGTAGGATCGGGGGGATCGTGTAGCTTTGATTAAAGCAATTACTTGATTAGGAGATGTACGAATGACGTACAGTGATGGGATCAGGGAGATCGTGTGAACTTAATTATAATAATAGTTCGATGTGTAAGCATGTATGATGTATGGTGACGTGATCACTGGATCGTGTGCACATAGGGTGCTTGTGTTAATTTGTATGCATTTGGTGTCATGCATATCATGAAGTGTTAGTGGAATGAATCATTGCTCGATGGAGTGTATGTGATTCATTCGTATTCCCTTGCGTGGGGAAATTGGTGGGAACGGATCATTGCCAAGGGTGGGCGTATGTGATCTATCTGGGTTCCATTGAGAAACCAAAAAGTCGGTACCGCTTGCAAGGTGTTGCGTTGCATATTTGCATTATGATGTATTATGTTGATCGGTGGACTATATGTCGTGTTTAGTGAATGTTGGGTGATGATTGATATGACTGTTGTAGTTACTACCTTTATTTCATGTATGTAATTACCGATATATTTCGATCATGTTTTCTCACCCCTTTGCTGTTGTTGTGGTCTGTGCTTCTTCAGAAGTACAGATAATCCAGGTACTTAGCTAGCTTGGATAGCGGTTTGCGAGTCGAGTCTTAGGATGCTCTGATACGTAAAACGGGATTTGGGTGTTCGTCTATTTTATGTTAAAATTATTTTAAATCCTGTGACGTATCATGTTTGGTGGAATGTTAATGAACACTTTTATGTAATTGGCAGATGGCCGAGAATGTTGAATAAAAATGAATATTTTTCCGTTGCTTTAATTTGAAAACCTTTTTATGAAAAGTCATGGCGAGTTTTATGATGTGATATCCCACTTTGGTGGAGAGACTCTGATGTTTATTTATAATGTTTACATTTTAATTGATTTTGGGAAGTGGGGTGTTACAATTGGTATCAGAGCAGATTGGTCCGTCCGACCAGTGTAGTTGAGTTGAGTCTGTCCCTAGGATAGAGTTGTGTACCTTTTAACCTGGTGTTGTTAGTTCCCTTGTATGCGACATGTGTGTGAAAACACTGTCGGTACATGGTTATTTCCTAACCTTGTCTGCAGAAGTAGGAATGATGCAAGTGGGGGAGAAGTTTGTGCTTCTCCCGGATGCTGTAAGTGTGGAGCGGTGGCTCAGTGTGTGGTTGAACGTCCTTATAGTTTGGTAAAGATGGTTTATACCCCATCATGATTTCGGCTGTCTATTGACAAATTGAGGAACTGATCATCCTTAATCTCTTGTTGATAGTAGTTGGGATTGTGTTGGCTGGGATAGACGTGTCTTGCAAACTTAGACGGCGTGAGTAGTGAAGTGTTTTTAGTTAAGCTAAGTGCTTAAGAGTATTTTTGATGACGTGGCGCAGGACGGCGTTGAAATGTCTAATTTTGATGGAACTCCGAGTGTTAAGGAATGTCTGGAAGTTGGTGGTTTGCCGATTAAATGGTGGTTGTCTGGAAGTATCCTAACGAGATAGTGATATATAGCCAGAACGTGAAGTGGAGTTGTGATCGACTTAGTTACAGGAACTAGTCCGATATTGAGAGCTCCGTGTTATAAGTCTATTTGAATGGTCAAGGGATTCATTCGATTAATTGGTTTTAAGACTTGTGTCTGGTATGTGTGCTAAGGCAGGAGAGGGTAAAGTCGAGTGTATGATGGGCAATGATTTTTGGCGATTATGAGAAGAGGTCGGCGTGGAATGCAATATTAGTGTACTTGAGTTTTAAAATATTTCAAGTTGGAAAGGTGTTGAATGGCTTCCTAAGTGTGAAATTGTTGTTGTACGTCGAATTCCGAGATCGCAGCTTTCTACGGAATCGAAATCGGACATACGGAAGTCAGGAAACGGTCGAAAATAAAATTTTGGACTGTCATGTTCGCCAGGTGTTCGCCTAGCGAAGTGTCCTGGGCAGAAAAATGTCGTTTCGTATTTTTGTCGTGACGGGAGAACCGTAACTCGGAATGACGCACGGTTCAAAGCGTTGGAAAGCTACTCCGATGATCTATGTGATGGTGAAGTAGTGGAATGGATTTAAGTTACTTCTTGATGGACTATATTTGGATTTTATAGTAGATGCAGAACGTGTGGTTCGTGTTTCCACCGTAACTCACGAATTGAGTGTCGGTTTGACATGGGATGTTCCATACTTATTTGAGCAAGACAATGGATGTGTTAATCGATGATATTTGGATATATTGGATTAGTATAGAGGATCATGTTGAGCATCGGGAACTTGAGTTATCAGTGTTGGAGTAGAAGCAGCATAGGCAATTGTGAAGAAAGTTTTAAAAGAGTTCTGAGAGAGCTGTCAAGAGCTCGTGGGTTGATTTTTGCTGAATCCGAAAGGACTGTTTGTTGTATTTTTTGATGCCTTGTTGATAATATTGGGAGGTATGTTAAGTGCAACATCGGCAAGTTTTAGTTATGCTTTAAGGCAACTTAAAGTAGATAAGAGGAATTATCTGACAAGTGATTGAGAGTCGAATGTTTTTGTGTTTGTGCCGGAGTTTGGAGGCTACAATTGTTTAGTTGAGATTTGAGACATTTGTTATTCTCGAGAGCTTAAGGTATTTGTTTGATTTGAAAGAGTGGGGTACGAGGCAGATGAGATAATTGGGATTTCTGGAGGATTATGGTTTCGGATCGAATTACCATACGGGTAAAGCAATCGTAGTAGCTGATGCATTGAATTGAAAATCTTTATATATACCAATGAGGATGGTGAAAATAGTTGGGACTGATTGAGCAATTTTATGATATGAGTTGGGTTTGTTAAAAGACTTATGGTAGAGTTAAGCTTAGTATGATGGACCTTACTAGTGATGTTCTTGATGATATTCGAGAAGGTCGGGAATCTGGTTGAGTTGGTAGATTGAATTGAATTTGATGAATTAGAGTCGAAGAGCTGACTTTCGGGTTAATGGAATTGGTACCATGAGGCATCGTGATAGAGTTGTGTTCCAAATATTGTTGAGTTGGAAAAAGAGTATTATTGAAACAAGACCTTGAGGTAGATGGAGTATCCATCCCGTTGTGATGAAGAGGTAACCGGATTTGGGAAAATTGTTCTGATGATCATAGACGAAGAGAGAAGTGGTTGAGGTTGTATATGCTGGTTAGGCTTGTAGAAGGTCGAAGATTGGGCATCAGAGGAGGTTGGGTCTAATGTAACCGTTGAATATTCCAGAGTAGAAATGAGATAGTATTTATATGGATTTTGTGTCGGGTTTGCCGAGGAGTGTGAGAAGAATATAATTCGCTTTGGAAAATGGAGGGATAGTTATTTGTCGTTGGTTGAATTTACCTACGATGATAGTTATCATTCTAGTATCGGAATGACATCAGATGAGGATTTGTATGGTAGGAGGTGTATGACTCCTTTGTGTTGATGTGTGTCCGGCGAGAGTGTTGTACTCGGACCGGAAAGTGTGCAAGAGGCAACGGAAAAGATCAAAAGGATCCAAGAAAGGACACGTTTTGATAGTTACGATGGTAACTGGTGTTGACCGAGCTCTGAAGTCTCAGAAGAATACACTGTGTTTTATTTATCTGTATCAGAATGGCGCAGCGGAAGCACGAGGAAAATAGTATGTTAGACTGTTTACCGCTGTCGTTTGTGGAAATTGCATGATGTGCAAGTGTGAAATAATTTGATTGTTGGTACATTCCTAGTACGAATTGTTGAACGAGAAACAACTATGAGAGAAGGAGGTATCCTTGGTGAAAATGGCTTGATGAAGTGCTGCAGTAGGCAGTGTGACCTGGGAATTGGAAAGCAGGATGCGGGAAGTGTATCCAGAATTGTTTCCATCAGGTAATTTTCGAGGACGAAAATAATTAAAGTGGGGGAGAGTTGTAACACCCATTTTTAATTATTTAGTCTTTTTGGTGTTATTGTATTTTGAGGTGTCCTTATGAGGAAGTATGCCTGAGAGTGTTGGCTGGGTGTCCTTAATTTATGAAAACTATTTAATAAAAGGCGGAATTTAATATTAATATAATTAATATAATATTGGTGGTAATATAATAGTTAATATTATTATTATTATTATTATTATTATTACTATTGTTGTTATTATTATTATTATTATTATTATAAGTTATTATTATTATTATTTGGATAAAATAAATAAAATAAGAAATAAGGATTTAGGGGAGTTAGAGAGTTTTCACGATACATTTGGGATTAAAGAAAATAGAGAAGTTTTTGGGAGAAAGAAAGTTACGATAACCCAGTTCCTGAGAGAAGAGCAAAGAGGAAGATCGAGAAGGGAAGGGCTAAGGATTCTTGAAGGTTTTCATCCATTGGAACATCAATTAAGGTAAGGGGGGAGAAACTGATTGAGATGGTAAATTACATGAAATTGGGTAAAGGGGATTCCTTAACCCCGTAGAGATTTGATGCGTGTGAGTTTTATATTGGCATGCTTATAATTATTGTTGATGTTGTTGAATTGATGATTATTGATGATGCACTTTGGTGTACATATATATTATGGTGATGTTGGTGAGATTCTATGTTGTTACTGTAGTGTTGATAGTAACTATGAACATAACTCTGGTGAAATTATGTGTTGTTACTGTAGTGTTGGTAATGACCATGATTATAGATTTGGGAAAATTATGTGTTGTTACTGTATTGTTGGTAATGACCATGATTATAGTTTTGGGAAAATTATGTGTTGTTACTGTAGGGTTGGTAAAGACCATGATTATAGCTTTGGGAAAATTATGTGTTGTTACTGTAGTGTTGGTAATGACCATGATTATAGCTTTGGGAAAATTATGTGTTGTTACTGTGGTGTGGATAATGACCATGATTATAGCTTTGGGAAAATTATGTGTTGTTACTGTAGTGTTGGTAATGACCATGATTATAGCTTTGGGAAAATT
Organism: Lathyrus sativus; assembly: GCA_963859935.3. Lineage (NCBI taxonomy): Eukaryota > Viridiplantae > Streptophyta > Magnoliopsida > Fabales > Fabaceae > Lathyrus > Lathyrus sativus. The sequence goes on along the minus strand of OZ012735.1, from coordinate 575,266,807 downwards.
ATGTGTTGTTACTGTAGTGTTGGTAATGACCATGATTATAGCTTTGGGAAAATTATGTGTTGTTACTGTAATGTTGGTAATGACCATGATTATAGCCTTGGGAAAATTATGTGTTGTTCCCTGTGATGTTGTTAGTGACTATGGTTATGACCTTGGCGAATGGTTCAGCGAACGTGACAGCAGAAGGTGGTTTTTGGTATTGTTTGGCCTTGTGCATTAGCTGTGTAGTATCCCTTAGTTCATGTTGAGTGTAGGGATGATGGATGAATAATGAAGGGTGCATAGGTGGTATCGGAAGTGAATTCCGTATTGTTTGAATTAAGTGGATGATTGGTGAAAGTGTGTATGATATGGAGTATCGTGAGGTGATCATTATGATCGTGTGTACCCGATTGTTGGGGTATGAGTATACCTGCTGTTGGAGGGTGAACCTTTATTTATATGTGGATTAAATGATATAGTTGATTGGTGTATGCTATATGTATGCATGTGATGAATAGATACTTGGTGCTAATAGGTGAATTACATAGCGTTGAATGTAAATAAAATAATTAGATTGATGTGGGAGATGTGCGAGGCACGGTGAGTTGATCAGGAGGACCGTATAGAGTTAACTTCGTTAATACAAATGAGTGGTGTATAATAGATATATGAGGTAAGATGGTGTGGTCAGTAGGATCGTGTATATTAAGATGAATTAACATAATGGACTAGCGTTGAACGGTGGAATCTTATAGTGATTGAACTAAATCGTTGTAATATATTGGTGTGTAGTATGTATGGGATACGGTGGTAGGTTCGGGGGGATCGTGTAGCTTTGATTAAAGCAATTACTTGATGAGGAGATGTACGAATGACGTACAGTGATGGGATCAGGGAGATCGTGTGAACTTAATTATAATAATAGTTTGATGTGTAAGCATGTATGATGTATGGTGACGTGATCACTGGATCGTGTGCACTTAGTGTGCTTGTGTTAATTTGTATGCATTTGGTGTCCTGCATATCATAAAGTGTTGGTGGAATGAATCATTGCTCGATGGAGTGTATGTGATTCATTCGTATTCCCTTGCGTGGGGAAATTGGTGGGAACGGATCATTGCCAAGGGTGGGCGTATGTGATCTATCCGGGTTCCATTGAGGAACCAAAAAGTCGGTACCGCATGCAAGGTGTTGCGTTGCATATTTGCATTATGATGTATTATGTTGATCGGTGGACTATATGTCGTGTTTGGTGAATGTTGGGTGATGATTGATATGACTGTTGTAGTTACTACCTTTATTTCATGTATGTAATTACCGATATATTTCGATCATGTTTTCTCACCCCTTTGCTGTTGTTGTGGTCTGTGCTTCTTCGGAAGTACAGATAATCCAGGTACTTAGCTAGCTTGGATAGCAGTGTGCGAGTCGAGTCTTAGGATGCTCTGATACGTAACACGAGATTTGGGTGTTCGTCTGTTTTATGTTAAAATTATTTTAAATCCTGTGACGTATCATGTTTGGTGGAATGTTAATGAACACTTTTATGTAATTGGCAGATGGCCGAGAATGTTGAATAAAAATGAATACTTTTCCGCTGCTTTAATTTGAAAACCTTTTTATGAAAAGTCATGGCGAGGTTTATAATGTGATATCCCACTTTGGTGGAGAGACTCTGATGTTTATTTATAATGTTTACATTTTAATTGATTTTGAGAAGTGGGGTGTTACATACTGCGCAGCAACATACAAATGCGGGTAGTAGGGGATTTGATAAGGCATTGGAGAGGGAGCTTGTTGAGGAGCTTGCCCTTTCTGCACAGAGACGACATTTGTTTCGCCCTCTTTCTTCTTGTATCCGTTGAAAGGCTTCTTGGCATTGGCCTGGCTGTTAGAACCTCCTTGAATCTTTCCACTCTTCAGACCTTCTTCAATTCTTTCACTGATGATTACCAAGTCAGAGAATCCAGCAGAGACACTACCGATCATCTTTTCGAAGTATTGGCCTTACAAGGTGCCCATGAAGATGTCAATCAGTTTACGGTCAACCAAAGGTGGATGCAGCTAGCTCTCTTCATCGTTGCGCGTACTCCTTGAAGGATTCACTGTCCTTCTGAGCCATACTTTGAAGTTGAGTATGATTCGGAGCAAGAACGGTGTTGTACTTGTATTATTTAACAAAAGAATCATCTAGCTTGGCCCAAGTGTGCACACTGTTATGCTCCAGCTACATATACCATTCGAGTGATACCCCAGACAAACTGTCTTGGAAGCAATGAATCATCAGTTTTTCGTCTCTGCCATATGTGGCCATCTTGCAAAAGTACATCTTCAAATGAATGTTCGGGCAACTGAGGCCTTTGTACTTCGATAATTCGGGCACTTTAAACTTGGGAGGAATGAAAACATCCGGAACCAAGCACAATTCCAAAGCACTGAAAGAATTTGAACTGTGCCCCTCCATGACTCAGAGTTTCTCAGCTAGACCTCAGCACATCTTCATAGCTTCTGAATCTTGAGCAGCAACAGGACTGGCGATGGGGATAGCAACATGATAGTTTTGCACATCATCATACTGATCCATTAGATTATCTTCGGTATGAGGAACGGGGATCTAAACAACAGTTAGTTGGGCTTGCGGGATAGCTCCAACAGTAACTTCTGGCACTGGGATTGGTTGAGATGTGGTTCCTTCAGCTGCGGCAGCGAAGTTCATTGGCACTCCATAGGGATTGGGAATAGGAACTGAAAGTCTAGTGGTAGACCCTTCCCTTGACCATTGTTGTTGACGATAGTAGTTTCATGTAGCTCTTCTTCCTTTCGGGCCGCAATGATGGCTTCAAGGATATGTTCAATCTTTCCTTTGAGAGAATCCAACTCTTCCCTGAAGGCAACTTGTTCTTGCTGAATCTGCTCCATCATTCGTCTTGTATTAGCTCTAGTTGCGTACTGGTGTCGAGGAATCAACTTGATTTACTGGATATGAAGGAAGGAAAAATGAGAAATCGCTGAAGGAAAGAAAATGTAAGATGCACAACACATGAAATGCGATGCAAATGATATGCAATGCAAGATGCAAGATCCAGGATCGTGGGATCACAAATTTAAACAATTCTGAGGTTAGCCGGGTGAACAGATCAAGGACCACTGTCACTGCTCAAAGAAACCCCACGGGTAAGATTCTAAAATGGGTAAGTGCCTAGAGTCATGGATATCTTTCAAAGATATCACAACCATGACAAAGCCTCATCATGACAATAATATCCTCAAAAGGATCTCTTCTAGATGAGGTTTTTGTATCTTCCACACGAGAAAGACTTTTCGGAGGTGTCAACTACATAACCATCGACACACGGGTTCTAGAACAGGTTCTCAGAGTCATAGATCGAGGTTGAAAATGTTACTGTCAAGAAGTAATACGTTCAGGGGATCTCATCTGATTATGGCGTTTGTATAAATCCAAAAGGAATCAACACTACCAACCACCATGGATAAAATGGTTTAAAGGTCCTTGGGATCAACAATTCAGGCTCGAAAACATAATTATTATGGCAAAGACTTACCACAACAACAATATCTCCAAGGGGATCTACTCCAAGCGGGGTTTTCGCTTCAACTCTACATGGAAGAACCCACGCAAGTCTCCACTGCACAACCACCATCCTAATCCTAGGATTTTACTCGGGCTCGGGTGTAGAGCCGTCTCACAAAGCTCCCCATATGCAGAGCAACCCAACAGTGTCACAAGCACGCGCAGTAAAGATAAGAATACAAATAAACGAACAAACGAGAAGAGAAAAACTTTAAGCAAAGCTAACAAGCTCAAAATCTGAAATAAGATAAGCTCGACTCTCTCTTTCACGGAGCAATATGTCCCCAGCAGAGTCGCCAGCTGTTACACCTCAAAAACTCACGTAGACATATCGGAGAAACGACCCTAACGCTAAAGGCGCAGAATGCGGTTCGACAGAGTCGCCACCAAACTTTATTTATCCTAAATAAACGGGAGAGAAAAATATCAACAAAAACCTCTTGAATATGAAAGGAACACGGTCGTCGCCACCTGATGTTCTAGGGTTCGGGAGTTGGTTACGCAAGGGGAAGGTATTAGCACCCCTCGCGTCCGTTGTACTCAACGACAACCTCTTAATTCGAATTGTGATGAACATTAGCTAAGCTTAATTATTCTCTTCTCAATACTAAATACTAAACAATACGATACAATAAAAGGATAGAGACGATAAGGGGAAAGGGATGATTATAGGATAGGGTGCTCGCCAAGGATTGGAGCCCTTGTGCCTACGTATGCTCATTTGGACGAGAATGAGAAATCAGAGCGTCGTAATTCGACTACGAGAAAGGATGAGGGGAAAATGAAAGATTAAGGGGACTGTGAATGGAATAACGGAGAAAGGTAGAAGTGTGCTCGCCAATTTCATCGCAATATTGTGCCTACGTATCTTACATTCAGACGAGAATAAAGAATCAGAGCGTCTGTAGTTCGTGGTAGCAACCACGAAAAGGAACAAGGTTGAATTGGTTTGAAATGAGTACGGATGACGATTACTTAAAGCTTAAGAAAGGCTCCTCAGGCCCAAGTAATCAGGAGAACGAGTCAAAGGCTTGACTCTCTCTCTTTTTCATCTTAAAAGAAGAGTTGTATTTGAAAGGTGAGTTTTGAACGAATGGCGATTATTTGAAGCATAAAGAAGGCTTCTCGGGCCCAAGTAATCGGGAGAACGAGTCAAAGGCTTGACTCACTCTCTTTTTCATCTTAAAAGAAAAGTTGTGTTTGAAAGGTGAGTTTTGCAATGATGAGTGGTTGAACGATGGTGGAATGTTGTCGAGTTGGAAATATTATTGGAGGCGTCAATTGCTCACACACGAGTAAGATAACTCGCATCTAAACAACTGTAAGAGAGATCAAAGGCTCAATCCCCCTCTTTACACCTTGTAAAGAATTTAAATAGTTGTTAATTGGTTACTAGTTTGATCGAGAAAATCTGCTTGACGTTGGATCAAGCGTTTGACATGTACTCGCGTGCAAAACGTGTTGGAATGGAAATGGTTTGAAAAGTGGCTCGACGACGAGTCAAGGATTTGGATTGAAACTAGAACCGACATGACGACGAGTCAAGGGTTAGGTTGAGAGAAACGATACTAGTCCCTGAGGGTGCTCCTAATATCAAAATCACAATGAAGTGTGTACAATAAGTTGATGGCGAATGCGGACGAGCGCTCGACTTACGGAGGGTGTTTGAAAATGGCTCGATGACGATTCAAGAATTAGTTTGAAAACGATTTAATCTACGCTAGTCCCTATGGGTGCTCCTAGAAGATAAACCAATAATTAAATAAATACGAAACATACATCGAAATGGGAGAGGGGTACGTGCAAATTACACGGGATTGCACGAAATAAAAGGGTCTCATTGTCAGGTAGCCCAAGAGGAAGCCGTGTGTGTGCAATATATCCTAAACTAAGCTTCGAGCAAAAGTCAGGAACAAATCCATGCTAGGGTTCCTACAAATGATCAATGACCCAACAGTCCACCAATTTAGGCTTTTAGTGTTTCGATCATTTATTAAGTGTTTTCGAATATGGGTGAACGAGGGATGAATATGAATATGAAAATTATGACTAATATGACAAGATAATATAACAATAATATCGAGATAATATCCATAATAATATACGAGATATAATGACTAAATTTAAAGTAGTTGATATTTGACAGAAAGTAAAAGTTAGTTGTTAGTTTGTTATGAATTAAATCGGGACAAGATGTAACTCTAAACCATCGTAGCTTGACTTATAATGAAAATTGAGCTATAGGAGGTCGCGTGAATTGATATCCGTTCTAAAGACAAGATAGAGAAATGATATTGAGAACCATTCTCCAATTTAATCATGTCGCACGGACCAAAAGAGGGTAGGATCTCGTCTTAATCATAAACATCATGTCGATTAATCAAAGGTATCCTATCGCGATCCTAAAGTAAATAAAATGACCCAAATGGTCATTTTCCATAGATTTAAAATCGTGTAGGTTATCGACTTCGATAAATTGACGCTTACGAATCAAAAGACTTCATAGATCGCGGAAAATTAAATAAATTCTAAAATGAAGAAGAAATTGAAATAGAAAAGAAGGTTGGTCTCGGGTAAACTATTATTTATCAATAGTTTGACAAATAATAATTTTGAGGTCTCTTCATCGACCCTAATAAATTGAAAATAGTAGTGGAAATGATAAATAAATCAATAAGAGATCTTAAAACAAATTTTTAACATAAAAAAATGAACAAAATGAAATATAAAAAAAAGAGTGTAGAGAATCCAAGATGGTTACATATATATAAAAAATGAGAAATCATTTGGGCTCCCTAAGGCCCATCATCCTCTTCCTTAGACAAACAAAAAACTCGGTTGATTTTTGAGGAAAGGAGGAGATGCGTTTCAAATAAATGGGATGTAGAGCATGGGAAAAAACCAACGGGCTTTTAAGAAGAGCCCATTAAAAGGAGATAACATTATCCACCACAAAGAAAAAAAAAAGATATGTAAGCAACTAACAGTGGGCCATCATTAACCCACCAAATCCACAATATGAAAGCATTATCAGCAAACGCTTGAGATGAAAATATATACAGTAATCTTCCAAATGAAATGAAGGCAAATCCACCTATCGACTTTCATCGAAACAAGGTCAACAAGCAATGGGAGTTGACATAAACCCACCTTCTATATCTCTCTCGATCTCTCTCGATCTCTCTATTTCAACCTAAATCGACTCAACCATGGCTTCAACGAAGGCGGCAGACACTAGGAATAAAAAGGTTTTGAATCTATCGCTCAATTTTATCTCCTTGATCGATCCGCCTCGATTCTTTTTATCTCTATTTCAACATGTTCTTCTCAACCTCTTGGACCGTTTGGATCTGATTTTTTCAATCTCTCTTTTCCTTCTTCTATTCTGCTTTAGATTCATTATTTCTGGTTTTTATTGATTTGGTTTTGAGGAATGATTTGAGGGTATGCGGGGTTGAAGGTTGAAGGTTGAAGAAGAAAGTGATTGGGGATTTGATGAAATTTTTTTATGAATTTTCTGGTTCTGTTTAATTTGTCATTGTGGGTTCAGGATTTGGGGAACGGTTTGTGAGTTGAAGGAAGGTTAATGGTTGTTGTAGTAATAAAGAGTTGGGAATTTATTGAAGAGAGAGTTTGAGTTTGTGGATCAGAAGGAGGTTATGAAGTTTTGGGGGTTGAAGGTTGTTCTATTTACCAGGTTGGGAATCGATGGAGGAAGGAGATGAGAAAAAGGCTTTTGGTAGAAGAAGATGAATAGGAATCGCCCCCCTCCCCCCCCCCCATTGGAATCAAGATTAGGTTTTTTATAGAATTTCAAGGGGTGTTTTGGGAACTCAGAAGGAATTGCTGAAAACTGTGACTCGTTTAAGGTTGTGCCAAAATCAAATATGCTGCCAACGTACAAGTCAATGGCTGCGTACGTCGCGAGGTCGCGTTTTTTTTTTGGAATTTTTTTAGGTACGTAACGTGGTTGAATTCTGTCTGCTGCGAATTTCTCGTGATCTATTTGGAATCTTCGCTTCGTTTTGTACGATTTCGTGGTGACGTGTTCTTTTTGCGGCTCATGAAGTTTTTGCTTTTATTTTTACAGGTACAGAACGATGCGTTATTTGCTATCAGTGCCTCTTATTCATTCTGTCATTTCCTTTGTGTGGACAACAAAGCATTTTGCGTGGGGTTGATGCGAGAATTCTACAAAGAAGTGGCAGCTGAAATTGTCTTGTGGAAGGGAACTCATGGTGGGCCACACAGATGGTACCACTTGTGAAATTCTCCCTTTTTTCTTTATTATATCATGGAAGCTCATGCTATTTTGTTTCTTAAAAATGAACCCCCTTTTTGTAACTAGGTCCAAGTGATGTGGGATTTTCTATATATTGTCTCTTTTTTTTGTGAGTTTTCTTGTATTGTGAGAAAAAACAAACATGAGGCTATTTTATTGTAATATGGATTTAATATGAAGAAATAAGAGAAGAAGAAAAAGAATTTTATGAATAATTGATAGTGAGTGGATAATTGGACGTAAAAATGAATATTGGATAATGTGATAATGGGTTTTTTTTATAAAAAAATGGCAATGGTTTGGGATGGATGAGATGGATATATGGATAATGGATTAATTTAATCCAAAATTATCATGGGAACAAAAATGGATGGATTTGGGTATAATGTGAATGACTATGAATTGTTCTTGAGAAATTGCCAATCTTAGCATATGAAATTTGAATCACCAATAAATCTTGACTAACTTCATTGCACGAACCCTAATTGAAAATGAGTTATACCCTGATAATCCTCATCCAATAAAGCACATGACCTATCACAAACTGATAATATGATCCACAAACCGACAACTTCAAACATTCCTGACTTGATAATCTTTAAAATGAAACTCAAATTAATTCATCTCAACCTTGTAATACCCTGAATAAGCAAAAGCACAATATTTTTTTTTTTATTTTCTGAATAATGGTTAGTGGACAGATGCAAGTTATATACAGGGTAGGACAAATTTGGGGTATGACATCTGCGACGCTTTCATCTTTTGTCGGATCATTTTGATCTTCTCAGTCGTCTCTTGCACAATCTTAGGTCCGAGCATAACACTCTCGCGTGACTCATACCAACACAAAGGAGTCATACATCTCCTACCATACAATGCCTCATACGGTGCCATTCTGATACTAGAATTGTAACTGTTGTTATAGGTAAACTCAATCAACGAAAAATGACTATCCCATGATCCACCTTGATCCAATACACAAGCTCTTAACAAATCCTCTAAAGACTTGATAGTTCTCTCTGTCTGCCCATCCGTCTGCGGATGATAGGCAGCACTCAACCTCAGCTTAGTACCCAAAGTTGTCTGCAAACTCCCCCAGAAGCTCGATGTGAATCTCAGATCTCTATCAGACATAATACTTGAAGGAATACCATGCAGTTTCACAATCTCATCAATATACAATTCGGCCAGCTTCTGTAACGAATAATTGATCCTCATCAGTATAAAATGAGCCGATTTGGTCAATCTATCAACAATCACCCAAATTGAATCATATCCCTTAAAAGTCCTCGGTAGACCTGTCACAAAATACATAGAAATGTTATCCCATTTCCATTCTGGAATATTCAACGGTTGCATCAGACCCAGCGGTCTTTGTTGTTCAATCTTCGACTTCTGACAAGTCAAACAAGCATACATAAACTCTGGAATTTCTTTCTTCATCCCTAGCCACCAAAACAATTTCTTCAAGTCTTGATACATTTTTGTGGCACCCGGATGAATACTTAATCCACTTCTGTGACCCTCCTCAAGAATGCTCTTCTTAATTTCTGGCACATCTGGAACACACACCCTATCTCTGAACCTCATCACACCATTCTCATTGACCAAAAATCACCTCCGTTACCTTAGTTGATTAACGTGAGATGATCCACCAAGCTCAAATCAAATTTTTGACCTTCTCGGATTTCTTGGAGAATACCACTAGTCAACTTTAGCATACCCAACTTCACACTTTTAGGAGTCTCTTCACACACTAGACTTATATCTCTGAATTTTTCAATCAGTCCTAACTCTCGAACCATAAGCATTGACATATGCAAAGACTTCCTACTTAATGCATCTACTACAACATTAGCCTTACCAGGGTGGTAACTCAATTCAAAATCATAATCCTTCAGAAGTTCAAGCCATCTCCTCTGCCTCATATTCAACTCTTTCTGATCAAACAAATACTTCAGGCTCTTGTAATCACTGAACACTTCGAACCTAGACCCAAAAAGATAATATCTCCAAACTATCAACACGAACACCACAGCGGCCAACTCTAAGTCATGCGTAGGATAATTCCTTTCATGAACCTTCAGCTGTCTGGAAACATAAGTAATAACCTGACTATTCTGCATCAACACACCACCAAGACCCATTTTCGATGCATCACAATATACCATAAAAGACTCACTCGGATTTGGCAAGATCAGTACTGGAGCAGTCGTCAACTTTTTCTTGAGTTCTACACAACTCCTCTCACATGCAACATCCCACACATAAGCTTGACCCTTTCGAGTCAACTGAGTCAATGGCAACGCCAACTTCAAAAATCCTTCTATAAACCTACGATAATAACCAGCTAAGCCAAGGAAACTTCGAATCTCAGTAGCAGACTTCAGAGTGTCCCACTGCAACACAACACCAACTTTGGACGGATCAACAACAATCCCTCCCTTAGAAATTAGATGGCCAAGGAAACTCACTTCCTTCAACCAAAACTCACACTTGGACAACTTGGCATAAAGCTTCTTGTCCCTCAAAACCTGCAATGCAACTCTTAGATGTTGCGCATGTTCTTCCTCGGACTTCGAATATATCAAGATATCGTCGATGAATACTACCACAAACTGATCCAAATAAGGATTAAAAATCATATTCATATACTTCATGAATACACCAGGTGCATTAGATACACCAAACGGAATTACAACATATTCATAGTGTCCATACCTCGTCCTGAAAGCTGCCTTCAGAATATCATCAGGCTTAACACGAATCTGATAACAACCAGACCTCAAATCAATCTTACTAAACACACAAGCACCCACCAATTGATCCATCAGATCATCAATCCTTGGAAGTGGATACTTATTCTTGATCGTCACTTTATTCAACTATCGATAATCCATACGCAATCTCATGCTACCATCTTTCTTCTCACCAACAACACAGGAGCACCCCACGGAGAAACACTCGGTCGAATAAACTTCTTCTCAAGAAACTCTTCCAATTGTTTCTTCGATTCTCCCAACTCAAATGCATACATCCGATAAGGAGCCATCGACATAGGACTATTGTCTGATATCAAGTCCACAGTAAACTCTACCTCACGCTCAGGAGGTAAGTCACTTACGTCGTCTAGAAACTTTTGGAAATTCCCAAACAACTGGTAGCCCCATGCTCACTGCTTCATAATCAACTTGAAGTGATGCAAACAATGAAAACATCAAGCCTCATCTTCTAAGAGTTCTTCTACTTGCTTAGCTGATACAAACATCATTTCTCCATAATCACCAAACTCTAAGAACCTCACAGTCTTGTTGTAGCAATCAATATGAACATAATTGAACTCCAACCAGTTCATTCCAAGAATAACATCAATTCGATGCAAAGGTAGATAGACCAGGTCCATCACAAGATTCTTATTATAAATGGTCAAAGGGCTACTCAAACAAACTAACACAATAGTCACAGAACCATTAGCCGGGGTATCGATAACCAGACTCCCAACCATAGAAGATAATTTTAAATTCAACCTTGTAGCACATTCAAGAGAAATAAACGAATGAGTAGCACCAATATCAATCATATCAATCAATTCAACATCATTAATAAAGAAAGTACCTCTGATCAAGTTATCTGTCCTGGGTTCTTCTGCACCGCTCAAAGCAAACACTATACCGTTCGTCTGAGCAGCAATAGCAGTCTTCTTTGGCTGCTAGCACTGGGTACTGATATAACCTTTCTCTCCATAGTTGAAGCAAGTCGGAGCTTCATCTTTGCAGTCAGTAACTCTATGACCTCTCCTACCATAACGATGACATCTCAGCACATTATTAGTACAAACCTCAGCATGGTGACCTTGCTCGCCACACTTATAACACTTGCTTGGAGCAGTAGTCGCTCCCCCACTTGACTTTTTCCCATATGAAGCCTTATGCTTCCCTTTATCACCAAAAGTCACATACGGTTTCCCTCTATACTGTCCTTTCTCTTTCTTATCACTCAGCTGCTTGTAGTGAGCAAATCGAGCTCAGCTATCCTCATCATAAATTCTGCTTTTGTCCACCAGTTCCGCAAACCGACGAATCTGCTGGTACCCAATTCCCTGCTTAATCTCTGGTCTCAATCCATTCTCGAACTTGAGACACTTCTACATCTCCGTGTCAACATGATTGTAATGTGGACAAAACTTCACTAAAGCCTCAAATTTTGTCGCATACTCAGCCACAGTCATATTCCCTTGCTTCAACTTAAGAAATTCCACCTCTTTCTTGCCCCGAACATCTTCAGGAAAATACTTCCTCAAAATTTCTTCCTTAAACACAATCCAAGTAATTTCAATGCCAACATCTCTCAATCTCTGACGAGTGTTATCCCACCAGTCCTCAGCTTCCTCTACTAGCATATGCGTACCAAACTACACCTGCTGAGCATCAGTGCACACCATAACCCGGAAAATCTTCTCAATCACTCTTAACCAGTTCTGCGCATCATCAGGATCATGAGTGCCAACAAATGTCGGCAGATTGTTCCTCTAGAACTTCCCCAAAGCACGGAACTCATCCAGAGGTCCACCATTCTGGGCCATTACTTGGGCAAGCGATTCCAGCACATCAGCAAGAACATGATCATTTCTTCCAGCCATCTGCAGCTAACAACAGGGTCTAAAGAAAACAACTCATCCAATAGTGTTCTCACACTATTGACTGATAGGGGACTAACAACATAAAAACTTGGCTGGACAGACTGATCTGCTCTAATACCACTAATGTAACACCCTTTTCTACCCCACAAATATAATGGCAAATCAATCACATTTATTAGAGTAAAATATTAAACACAATAAAAATCACCTCAAAGGGCGTACATTTCTCAATAACTCAAATAAAAGTCAATGCTCCGTAAACAACGGGTTTTCCCAAAATTACTCAAAAATTGCTCAAAAGACAGCAGAACTCAAAAAGGCAGAATCCAAAGTTTTCCTTGCACAACAACATAATCAAAATAACAATAATCAATAAAACAAGGTTTAACTCAAAGACCCCAACCCTATGTTACACTATCAGAGCAAGACCCTCTAAGTCAACCAAAAGTCAAAAATTCCAAAAAGTCCTTGACGACATCCATGGCTAAACCTGGTCATATGGACGTTACCCACGTGGAGGCAACATTCAAACAAGCAGGGTGAGTAAAATGATTCATATTAATCAATATAGGAATCAATACATAAAATAACGTCATTTTTGTATTCAAGATCATCATAATCATCAAGGAAACATCAAAAAGCCATAAATCATAAATTACACCAAATTGTCACATAAATGCAAATGCAACAAGACTCATGCATGTGGTACCAATTCATCAAAGTTTGATGGATATTAGGCCATCAACCCTCCATAGATCCCCATCAATAGGATCGATTCTACACAAGAACCGGAGCACAACAAAATACTTCACATCCGCACAATGGAACTGAAGCCACAAGAATCAAACACTAGACCGAAGTCCGGAATTCATATGAATGCATGATGCACATGTCAATATCATCCTCATAATAAAATCATTAGGTGCATCATCATTCATCAAAATCATCAAAATAATCATGTTATCATGGAATTAACATTATAACTCATCATCATTACTCATAGAAATCATCCTACAATCATGTATTAATCACATATGAATCACAGTCATACTCAAGGTAATTCATCCAAAAAATCACAACATCAAAGCATCAAGACATCACTGCACAAGAACACAACTTGTAAAACTCTGCTATGTTTGCTGGTCAGTTCGTCGTGCGACTCTGGGGTGAGTGTTCGCCGTGCGAAGGATTGTTCACCGTGCGAACTCGCGATTACAGCAAAGCGTTGTTACGCATCAGTAGCAAAACCAGCCCAAAATTCCCTACGATTTCCTTCCCGAATGCCCAAAAACATCCCCAAATCTTTCCTAAGGTATTACGGCGATAAAGGCACAAAATCTACGACTTATTAGGCCAATCCCGTATCCTAATTAACAACACCAATTCCCATAAATTCTTACAAATACCCCAAGGTCATCATAGTTCTCACAATCACTTACCCTACGGGGTTAAACAACCTCAAAAATAGATTTATCCACGAAGGCCTAATTTCCTCAGACACAAAACCTCTTAAATCCTTAAATCAGCTTTAAATAAATTGAATCATATATTGAAAATAATGAAGGTAATACTCCCCATACTTAAACAACCTCAAAAACAGATTTGGCCACGAAGGCCTAATTTGCTCAAACTCAAAAACCTCCTAAATCCTTAAATCGGCTTTAAATACATTGAATCATATATTAAAAACAATGAAGGCAATACTCCTCATACCTTAATTGTCGACTCTTAGCCTTTCACCTTGATTCTTGGAAACCTCACAAAGCTTTGCCTCAATCCTCTTCCTCAGAGCTCTGGCCTCTATTTCTTCCCTTTTCACGGTCTAACAAGAATGAATCCTAATTTCCTCAAAATTCCTTTTTGTTAAACCTAACTTTGGGCTTTCCAATTTCACCCTCACTAACTCCTCCTCAAAAGTCCACTTTGCCCTCCATTCACTTATATTTATTTAAATTAATAATAATACCAATATATTCATATTATATACTATTATTTAAATAAATAACTCAAAATTCATAATTCTCAATATTCACACCAACCACCGAAAATCACCAAAAATACGAATATTCATATTTAAATAACTTAAATAAATATTCCAATAAATTTGAGGTGTTACAACGCACACTTGTTTCTCAACACAACTCACACTTATTTCTCAATAAAACTACATCAATAACTCAAACAAAATCAGATGACTTAATCTCTATAACAATAATGTATGACCTCTTTAATACGTGGGATATGATAAAGTCCAGATATAATAAAAAATTGGATAAGGATACAATAAGATAATGACGTGGTAGACATATTCTATCATATGTTTGATGCACACAGGAAAACAAAATGATATAGTTAATTTTACCATTTTATATGTTTAATACACACTTAATAACGACATTATACCATACACTATTCAAATTATAAATTTATCCTTAAAAATTACATATTTTTTGAAACTATTTATAGATTTAATTTTAAAATAAAAAATACATCAAATATTAAAGGTAATTAAATAAAATTTTATAACTTTTATAAAATTCATTGACACTATTAAATAACTATTAAATTTTTTTAATTAAAAAATCAATAAATATTTAATTTTTTAATTTAATAGATAAATATTAATTTTTTTAATTTAATATCATTCTTGTTTATTTTTTGTTGTGTTATATTTGTAAAAGGCCTCGCCTAGGGCGATGCCTTTAAACTGCCCCAAACGTGGTGACGATGAAATGTTATCTAAAGGAAGGTATTGTCTCTATGTGGGAAACATGGGATACGACTCATGACTCCCTTGAAAATATGGATTCAACTGTCCACCATTAATTGAGTCGGTGGTGACCCTTTTCAAGAAAATCCTAGACCCTAGTGACCTCTATAAATACATCTCTCATCAAGGAGATAAGTGTTGCACCCTAAAATTTGACCAACCGGGTCTCGTATCTGGTCCTATGTTTCGACGCATAACCGCATTCGCATCTGCATATCGCATACAGTGCATCTCTCATTTGTTTTGATTTTATCGGGATCACAGCTCTCGTCTCGCGTCTCAGGCGTTTTTAATCAGTTCAGATAGATAGAATCGTATTTTTGGGATATTTCGGTGCCCGTTTATTTTTACCGGCTATGTTGGTGCGCTCTCGCGGTGTTATTTGTCGTTCGGTGCTATCTTTGTGCCTTCGGAAATTATTGTGATTTTTCTGGATTTTATTGACCATTTTTAGATTTTTTAATAGTTTTTAAATCATTTTAGAATATTAATAGGATTTTTAATAGTTTTAATTCTTTTTAGATAGATTTTAATCATTTTAGGATTTAATAGGATATTAATAGTTTTTAAAAATAGTTTTAATAGTTTTAATCCATTTTTAGAATTTAGTAGATATTATATAGATTTAAATCATTCTTTTAATCATTTTTAGAATAATAGATATTAATTAGTTTAGTAGATTTTAATTAGGAATCTTAGAATATTAGATATTAAATAGATTTTTACTATTTTCTTAATAGAATAAATAGACTTTTTCTTTTAATAATAAATTTTCTTTTATATAGGAAATTTAATAGGGATTTAATAGAAGTTTAATTAGGGGGTTTATTAGAATTTTTTAATTAGAGTTAATTGGAGTTTATTAGAGTATTAGGATAATTCTCTTGTTAGGTTTAATTGAGATCTTATTAGATATTAATTAGGTTAATCATCATTTAGTTAGTTAATTAGGATTAGATATTAATCAGGTTTTTAACCATTTTTTCCCAGTATTATTCAGTTTTTTTGGGAGTTTTTTCGTGGGCCTCATTATCAAATTCGCAAGCCCAAATTCATTTCAGAAAGGCCCAGTTTATTGGTTTTTTGTCCAGAATTGTCCATTTTCGGCCAGAATATTCCAGAAGGGTCCAGAGATTCTCAGCCTATAAAGCTTCAGCGTACACGTGTAAGCCAAAGAGGGGACCCACATATCACAATTACCACACGCCACCTCACACTTCAGATCCTCTTCTCTCTGCCACGTCTCCAACACGTGGAAACCATGCACTAACTCACTCCATCACCAGCGCCACGTGCCTCCCTCCTAGCCCCCACCGGTTGCATGGCTGGCGGCCATGCAACCACCCTAACAGTCCATCGTCGGCAACCCTAAACCAACTCCGGCCACCGTGCATCTCACCGGAAACACCCAAAATCCCCAGATTCCGATCAGGACTTCACCTCCCACCTCCAGAACTTCATCATCCATCCACGATCTTCAATCACCGGAAATGGTGGCACAGAAGTTTGCTCCGATCAACTTTCATTCTACCTCCGATCAACATTAATCTCCATCTCCGGTCGATCTTCATCACCCTCACCTCCAGAACTTCGTCGTCCACCTTCATAGATCTTCAATCAGTTCCCAGATTCACCGTCTTCATCAACCTTCAACTCCGATCATCATCCACATTCATCATCTCCAAGACTTTTCCAGAAAACCGTTCATCAAGTTCTTCGTAGATCTTCCTTCAAGATCCATCAAGCCAGCCAAGAACAACTTCCCAGAAATTTCTTCATCATCATCATCACGTTCGGCTTCAATGTTCAACACTCATCTGATCAACATCATCAAAGAGAAGAATACTCATCAGCGAAGAACGCTCAAGAACACCTTCAAGTGTTCACTTCGAGTTCTCCAGAAATTCAATTCATCAAGAATCTTCAACAGAACTTCAAGATCTTCAACCACAACAACACGGCTCATCAAGCTTGTTCAGAAATTTTCTCATCAAGAACACGAAACATCTTCAGCGAACCTTCCTCAGTTTCCAGATTGGCAATATTTTTTTTTTGTTCAGGTTCTATTGGTTGAACGGAGAAGAAGAGAGATGATGAGAGATTGAAGGTTGAACGAGGGAGAAAGGTTGAGAAACGGAGGCGAATCGGAGATTGAGAGAGAGGGAGAAGAAGGACAGAACGACGCCATTCGTGTAGGTGAACAGTGCCAGCAAATTAGGGTTTGGTTGTTTGGATTCACATGGCTAATGGGCCTTTGGGCCCAGCGAACTAATCTCAGCTTACACCTCCGTTTTGGATCAACACCCCCCCTCTAGATTTTTTTTCTGGATGAACTCTGGGCCTGAGCCCAACGAATGTTTTTGGCAACACACCTGCGTTTTTCCTCATGCCCCCCCTCCTGCGTGTGTGCAGTGTGGGCTGGGCTGGGCCTTTGTTTTTATTTTATTTTTTCTGCAGACTAACACCCCATAATTGTAACTAACCCCCTCCCCCTTTTATATTTTCTTGTGTTTTTCTTTATTACAAAATGGAAAAGGATTATTGAAAATAGAGAAAAAAAATATGAAAAAGAATATGAAAAATAGTGAGAAGGAAAAAATATTAAAAAAGAAAAATAGAAAAAGAAAAGAAATTGAGAAAAATATTTTAAAAAAAAGGAAAATATGGAGAGAAATACATAGAAAAATATGAAAAATATATGAAAAATATTTTGAAAGAAAGGAGAAAATAGTTGAAAAGAAAAGAAGGAAAAAGAGGAAAAAATATTAAAGTAGACTTAATATTTTTTAGAGTGCATTTTTTTTCATAGAGATATTTTACCCTTTTAGAGATAGCTTAGAAGTCCACTTGTTAGGGGACTATTTTCCGTTCGATTTTTCAGGATAGGATAGGATAGTATTTCCTAGGAGATTATTTTTCAGTATTCAATCATTGTAATCATTTTTCAGAATGTTAATAAAAAGGGATTTGAGCTGTGGTCCCGAAGTAGCCGAACTACAGCTGCTATGATTTCTCGTACCAGACGAGAATATGTAGGCATAGGATGCGATATCCTAGCGAGCACACTAACAACTGACTTTTTGTTCTCTCGCTGCTGTGCGATCGAGACTTTCCCGCTGACGACTGATTGTCCCCCTTTTTCTCTCTTGCCCGAGTGCACTTGAGACCAGACCATAGTTTTGCCCATAGGTTCCCGTACCTGTGAAACTAGTTTATTTTCTCACTGCTGTGTGAGAACGCCCTCTGTTTAGCCGTAGTTAGCCTGAACTACGTAAAGCTTTGATCTTCCATGCAGTGTGGAAGTACGTAGGCACAAGACGCGAGGTCTTGGCGAGCCAATTTCCCTATAGTCCCGAACTACGTTGACTATGACTTTCTCTCTTGAGAATACGTAGGCATAGAGTGCGACGCTCTATCGAGTCAATTCCCTTCTGTTTAGATTTAGCAGCCGTAGATAGATTGTTTTGCATCCTGTAGACAAACCAAGCAAGCGTGGATCCCGTCGAGTACGACGGACGTGAGGGGTGCTAATACCTTCCCCTTGCGTAACCGACTCCCGAACCCAGGTTTTGGTTGCGATGACCATACCTTTCCCCGTTTTTTGCGAGGTTTACTTCGAGCGTTTCCTTTCCCTCCGTTGGGATAAATAACGCACGGTGGCGACTCTTCTGTCAGCCGGCGCCGATTTTTCGCAGTAGCGACAATAAGTGGCATACTTTAAGTGATACACATTCTCTACACTCTAAAAGAGTAAAATGCTTATTATAGTCTTAACACATAAATGCATATAACCATACGCTTGCTACCAAGCATCACCGATCACCATTAAAGCCTCTCACCTCGTGTGATCAGGTTTCCTAAATCACCTCAAAACACCACTGTATGGGGTTTCTCGCCAACGTGAGAAATACCTAACCAACATAGTTGTTATAAACCTACTAAGGACTATAAGTATATCTTCCTTAGCATGGGGAATATGCACACCAATTGTCGCGGTGAGAATCAGATATCAAGCTATTAATTAACTTGAACCACAAATCTTTAAGTTCACCACCGAGCTTTGATTTATCCAAAGGAAAGGGTAAAGATCGAAGAAAACACTAAGTGCGCTACGTAACAACGAAGCTAAGAGATCGGGGGTTCGAGGGTTGGTTATACTATGGGAAGGTATTAGCATCCTAAGTATCTATAGTACTCTACAGGAGCCTCTTTTTTGGTATTTGTGTTATGTTAATGTTTTGTCTGCCAATGGTTATGTGCTAAGGTAAAGGTGCTAAAGGTAAATACCTATGGGTATGTACACTAGGTTAGCTGGTCAAGACGTCGCGTCTCATGACTACGTATCCTTACAAGGATGCAATCAGAGCAACCATAATTCTTCTAACTAGGGTGAAGGAACTCTTTGACTATGGTCAAGGTTCCAAGGGGAATAAGTATTCATAACAATGATACTTATATAGAGTTAACAAACTCTCTAAGTCTAAGTTGAATACTAACTAGGGATTGACTTAAAAAGTCAAGAGGGGAAGTGAGTACTCATGACAATGGTACACACATAGAGTTAACAAACTCTATACTTAAGTTCTAAGTTATAGGATTCTTGACAAGGTGTGCTAGGGTTTTAACTGTAACAAAGTCAAAAGGGGTGTAGGTTTTTTTCTTAAGACTAAATTGAAATTCCAAATGACTCTAACAAGGTCAAGGGGAGGCTAAAATAATAAATGAGCTATCTATGATAAATAGTCAATAGAGAGACTTTCCTTTGGACTTAGGAACACAAGGCAACTCCTTAGGATGAGAGCTAATAAGCTACATCACTTGGGGGAAACTTAACAAATATTTAAGTATACATACATATTCATTCAAACATGATGAAGACATAAAATCATGGTAACAAGGAGAAGAGGATAAGCATATGACAACATCAAGAAAAACTTTGATAAAGTCAATAGATGACAAGGTTACAACCAATCATTCATCCTTAGTGGTTAGACTCAAAATCAATGGTTACAACCAAAACATAAACATAGATGTTACGACATATAAAAGATCATGAAATAAGGTTCTTACAAGACCAAACATCAGAGATGGCAATTTGAAATATAAATAAATCAAGCATAAGTCAAAATGTTACTTATCATGGCAAAGAATCAAAGTAAACATGTATAAATTGTCGCAATACATGGATGCAAATTAAGTCATGGCAAAAGTAACAACCAAACATGCTTAATAAGGGGGATATGTTCATCACAAGTAGGTAACAACCAAGAAGTAAACATGGTCTTTGAGCAAAATGAAAAGAAAAAAAAACATCACAAAGATTGATTCATACAAATATGTATATCAATCATCTTTTAAAATAAAATAAACAAGTATTTAAGAACACTCAAGGCATGACATGGTCAACATAAAGCACTTGTATAATCAAATCACTTGATCATGGAATAGAAACACATGTTAAGGGCAAGGTAACAACCAAAGTTTCAAAGAGTTTCAAACATGTATTCAAATATGAACATAAACTTGAAAAAAAAAAACCAAGTAACAACAAGGATATATAAGTTCATCACATCATGTAAGGTTCATACAAGGTGTATATGGTTCATACAAATTAGGAATTTCAAGGAGAATCAAAGGATCAAATCAAAAGATCAAAAGGAAACCTAAAACACTAGCCAAACCAGCCAATGTGCGCTTTATGAATAATGATGGAAACATGTAATAAAATATCAAATTTATCAAATAAAACAAAAAAAAGGCAAAAGGGTTGATCAGCAGGATCGAACCCAGGTCAAGCATGTCAAAGGAAAAGGCAAGGCAAGGCTTCAACCACTGGGGTGGTTGTTACATCCAAACATTATATGATTGTATATCATTATATTTTAAGAACCCACTGAAACGGCCAGATCAGTGCCATGTCATGCCAACTCACCTCCACCTCAACTTTTATCTTCTTCTTCCTTGTTTCTCTCTTTTATGCCATAAACAAAACTCCATGACCAGAATTTATTTTCCTCAGAACTTCTTCATCTCTCAACCATTTTCAACGATGTAAAGATCAAAGTCACAATATTTTTTACAAGGATCAAGAATATAACAATATCTCATCCTAAAAATAACTGAGTAATTCACAAATCACTCAATAACAGTGTAACACCATGGAAGTTCAACATGTTACAACATGTAATATTCAAACCCAAGCAAGGCAAACATTCATTCAGAATCTCAAAGCAACAAACATACTACATTTCTTCTATTCAAACATCAACAATATAATGCATGAATACGAGAGTTTGAAAGTCAGAATGCCTTATCTCTTGGAGAAAGTCCAAGGCTTATTTTTAGCTACTACATATGGAAGATAACAACCTTATTAGCTTTCTTAAGTGATTTAGAACTTTTTTGGATGGATGGTCTAGTTGGAAATAGGCTGGAACGCAGAACACAATTCCTCTTGCAATAATGGAGGTTGAAGATGGTACAGGGTGTTTGGTGTATTACAAAACTTGTTCAATGGTTGGAATAAGGTATAATGAGAGTGTAGAGGAGGTTTATCATACTTGTTTGAGTTTGGCACGAGTGGAATGATTTTGACCAGAGGTTTTGCAAAAACTGGGGTGTTTGATAAGAATACTAGACCACACGAATGAAAGAGTGTTTTGTGAAGTTTCTGAGGGTTTTTTTATTGTCCTTGGCAATGAAATTTGATTTGGTATTTATAGGGAAAGGGGTTTTTTCCAACCATCCATTTTCAATTTCGAACTAAATGTGATGATGGTTTTTTGTATGGTTCAAAGCATCAAGTATAATGTGGTTAACTTTAGGCAGGCTTCTGCAGGTTAGCTTGTACTTGAGAGACTTTAGGAATGGCTCCATGCTTAAATAAGGGAAAGGACATGCTTTGTATTATGAATGGAGATGGCCACTTGTACCATCACTTGGTTCATGCCTCAAAATATTGGGAAATGATTTATATTTTTGTGTACTATTATGATAAAGGGTTATCTTGCCATCAAGCATCTTAAAACAGCAAGGTTTGTATCAAAAGACTGGTTTTGCAACATGTCACAACAAGTTTGAACCTTGTGTTCCAAGTTCTTGGACCTCAAACTCTTTCCTTCGAAACTCCTAGCTCACATATGGTATGAATGAGTTCTAGTAATTTTTAGAAAGCCCTAAACATGCTATAAAAAATTTCATGTTTGATGAAAATCTTGAATCTAAAGGGATCATGATGAAAAATGGCCTTGAAGTTGGCTAAAAAATGAAGGAACAAAGCTGTCTTGAAAATATTCTAAGTGTTTTGAAATTCTTCCAAACTTTGAAGCTTCTTAACTCAAAATCTAAGCATCTTTTAATCATAGGTCACTATGACACTTGTTTATTACATGATTAGATCTAAAAGTTGATCTTTAGAACTTAAGAAATGGATGTGTAGATTGAAAGTTATGATCTCTCAAAGTTGGTTCCAAAATTAGGTTTTTTCACACTTAGAAAAAAATCAAGTTATCCAAGTTTTCTTCTTTTGCAAGAAACATATCCAATATTAATTTATTCATGATCAAACTCATTGATTAAACATATCTTGATGAAATTTGGTGTGGGTGCTTCAATTTGGACCAAAAACCCTAAAAGTCAAAGAGTTGACTTTGTCACATGGAATTTGTACTAAATGAATTCAACTGTGTGATCTTCAATGAATTTGCATCTTTGGAATTCTCAAAAATCCTAGATAGGCTCCAAGGATGTATATGAACATGTTGAATCATGTCCAAAGGCACGATTGACTTTTCCTAATAAAACCCTAATTTGGGGCCAGATGAAATTAAGCTTCAATGATCTTGCAATGAGATCAATTAACACTTGATTCTTGTTGAATATAAGCTTCTTAAAGGTATGGAACATTGATTTGATGATGACCAATCCATAACATTGACTAATTAAGAAATAATCCCTTTGATTCCAAAGACACAAAACTTTAATTCAGATGGGCCTCAACAACAATAAACTTGAAACAAGGTTAAGGTTAGGAAATAATGCTTGATACTCCTATAATGACAATGGGATCTAGAAGTCAAATTTTGGGGGTATGACAGTTGCCCCTATTTAAATAGCTTTACCAGATGGCATGAGAGATGACAATCTCCATAAAATCATGGTGAAAGGTATTTAAATATAGCAAACCAAATTTTTTTCCCTTAGATGCAATGATATGCTAAGGACGACAAAACTATGCAAGTGTTGACATGCTATGAACTCTATAATGATGCTCTATGATACAAAGATGCAAAAGTTCAGACGATCACAACAAATAAGAAAATAAGGCCAACCGAACAAGTAATACTCATTGGGAAAGACAAACACCAAGGAAATCTAGAGCGATCAGGCGCATGGTTCAAACGTGACCAGTATGATACTCTAGAGGAAAGAAATTTCCCAATGGAGGTAGGAATGGCAGAACAACTCCACTGGGGAAATATAGAAAGGAAACAAAATCTCCACCAGGGACTGGGTTAAAAACAAGGAGTTAACCTCCAACAAGAGAAACCAACAGGACAAAACAAGACTCCATAGGGGACAAAAAAACGAACGGGAAATTTCCTTATAGTGAAGAGTTCAAACGGGATCTTCAAGAAACGACCAGAGAAGAAAATAAACCAACTGGATTTATCGGGGATATAGGTGAACATTGCCAATAACTATTGGACTTGAAACAATGCTAGTAACTACTGGACTCTCTTGGTGACAACCAAAACATCAATACCAATAACAGTTGGATTTAAGAAATGCTAGTAACTACCGAACTTTCAAGCAGATATGGTGACGACCAAATCGGCAATACCAATAATAATTGGATTTAAGCAATGTCAGTAACTACTGGACTTTTAAGCATATATGGTAACGACCAAATCGGCAATACCAATAACAATTGGACTTAAGCAATTCCAGTAACTACTGAACTTTCAAATAAATATGGTAACGACCAAATCAGTAATACCAATAACAATTGGGTTTAAGCAATGCCACTAAATACTGGACTTTCAAACATATATGGTAACGACCAAATCAGCAATACCAATAAAAATTGGATTTAAGCAATGCTAGTAACTATTGGACCTTCAAACAGATATCGTAACGACCAAATCAACAATACCAATAACAATTGGATTTAAGCAATGACAGTAGCTACAGGACTTTCAAACAGATATGGTAACGATCAAATCAACAATACTAATAACAATTAGATTTAAGCAATGCTCGTAACTACTGGACTTTCAAACAGATATGGCAACGACCAAATCGACAATACTAATAAAAATTGGATTTAAGCAATGCCAGTAACTACTAGACCTTCAAACAAATATGGTAACAACCAAATCAGTAGTACCAATAACAATTGGATTTAAGCAATGCCAGTAACTACTGGACTTTCTAGGGAGCTAGCAACGGCTAAACTTCAAGGGGAAAGGCTGGTGACCACCAGATAAAAAATGAGTTAGGGAGTTAGTAACAACTAGCCTTATAGGGGAATGCTGGTAACTATCAAACAGACAATGTCTACGAAGGTTAAAATTGCGTAAATGCAAACGACTATTGGATTATCCACTAGAGATAGCTAGTTACAACTAGACTTTAAGGGAATTAGTAACAACCAAAGGGGTAAAATATGTCAGTAACAATTGGATTTAGATAGGGGAAATGGTGACGACCTAAAATCTTTAAAAGAGGGGAGTGACCATTGTGAATAGGAACAAAAAACAAACACAAAGGATGTAACAAAGATTGCTAGTTATAACCAGAATTAGAATCAGTAGCTACAACCAAACAACAGAAACCAAAAGATATGCTAAATGCACATGCTATGATATGATGCAATTGCTCAAATACGCGCAAGAACTGACTCTAAAAAGAGACACATGAACATGATGTTCAAAAGGGAAGGTAGATAACAATCTTCTTCGTCGGGGAAATAAAGGAAACACACTGAATCTAGAGAACAAAGGTGTTCTAAAGAACACATGAGGGTTAAACCCACTTCACTTTATTGGGGCACCGTGTAAGGCTTTGGCAAACTTGCTAAAGATAAAGTACAACTTCTTTGGGGAGTCAAAGCATCTATTCTAAGGATGAGTCTTCAATCGTATTCAAACTTCTATCATACAAGGGGTACCAAAGAAAATTTTTTCAGTGGGGTTACGTACTACTAAGATGACAATATCAAAGTTTCAGCCACTTTTAGATTTCTTGGGAGAAAACTGATTTCCACTGAAATTTCCACAAACCAAAGTAACTACTTGTTCTATTTTAGTTTTCTTTAAAATCATTTTGGACTCAAAAATTTTTGCTTTTAAAAATCATTATTAACAAATAAGTGATGTTTCGCATAACAAAGAAAGGTAAAGAATGTAGTAAATTGCAAGCAAATGAAAGGTCCAAAACTGATTTTATTCATGAAGGGAAAAAGGGAAAAGGTTACATCGAATTCAATGAAAATCATGCCCCACTAACTAAGAGTTCCTCGGATCTTTGCTTCTGACAAGAGTAGTGGAAGTGAGCCTCTTTAGTAATTTTCAGCAATGGTAACAACCTCTGATGCAACGAAATGCCTTTATCCCTAAATTTTGCCTGAACCGCCCTTTCGGGTTTTCGATTCACCGGGACGCTCATTTTTGCCTAAGCCGCCCTTTCAGGTTTTTGACTTAAAGAGATTTTTATTTTCATCTTATCCCTAATTTTTTCCTGGATCTCCTTCATAGGTTGTGATCCACCGGGATACCATTTTTTGCCTAAGCTGCCCTTGCGGGTTTTCGACTTAGCGGTTTTTTAAGCATAATATTTTCTGATTGCATCAGAGTTCACATGATTAGCAAGTTGTTCACCGTCCATTTTCGTGAGGATGAGAGAACCTTCAGAGAAAGTTGTTTTCACAATAAATGGGTCATCATAATTAGGCATCCATTTCCCACGCATGTCTTTATGAACTGACAATATCTTTCTGAGTATGAGTTCTCCCTCTTGGAACTCTCGGATATGGACCCTCTTGTCAAAGGCTCTCTTGACCCTCTTCTAATATAACTGGCCATGACACATGACAGTCATTTATTTCTCGTCAATGAGATTTAACTGATCAAACCTTTCCTTAACCTATTCTGCTTCTTCCAACTTTGCTTCCATTAGAACCTTCAAAGATGGTATCTCAACTTCAATGGGTAGGACTACATCCATCCCATATACTAAAGAAAAATGGGTCGCCCCTATTGAAGTGCGAACAGACGTTTTATATCCGTGTAAGGAAAATGGTAACATATCATGCCAATCTTTGTAGGTCATCACCATCTTTTGCACGATCTTCTTGATTTTCTTATTTGCAGCTTCAACAGCTCCATTCATCTTTGGGCGATAAGGAGAAGAGTTGTGATTTTCAATCTTGAAGTTATCACATAACTCTTTCATCGTTTTGGTGTTTAGATTGGTACCATTACCTATGATGATTCGGCTAGGGATTATGTATTGACAGATAATCTCTTTTTTGAAGAAGCGGGTAACACGCAGCTTCCACCCATTTGGTGAAGTAGTCGATAGCAATAAGAATGAAACGATGTCCATTAGAAGCCTTCGGCTCGATTTCTCCAATCATGTCGATGCCCTAATTGAAAATGGCCAAGGTGATGATAACATGTTTAGCAAAGTTGGAGGTACATGCGTCTTGTCCGCATATATTTGGCACTTATGGAATTTCCTAGCATATTGGATGGAATTAGTTTCCACAGTCAACCAATAGTATTCGGCTTTAAGGATCTTCTTTGACATGGCATATCCGTTGGCGTGAGTGTCAAATGTTCCTTCATGGATATCTTGCATCAGCAAATCTACTTCTCGTCTATCGATACATCTAAGCAAGACCATGTCAAAATTTATTTTGTAAAGCACATCATTGCTGAGAAAGAACTTGGACGCCAACCTTCTCAAAGTTTTCTTGTCAAGCAAAGTTGTATCAACTGGATACTCTTGGTTTTGCAGATACTGTTTAATGTTATGAAACCATGGCTTCGTATCAGACTCTTCTTCCACCATCTGGAAATAAGCAGGCTCGGTCTTCCTCTCAATTCGGATAAGCGTTGCTTCATTAACAAAATGGAACTGCCACATAGCAGCCATCATAGCTAAAGCATCAGCAATGTTATTCTCAGACCTTGGCACATGCTTCAAGGTTACCTCATCAAAATACTCAATCTACAATATAAGCTCTATGTGGGATCAGTTCTTGTCTCTGGTTTCCCATTCACCTTTGATCTGATAAATAACTAAAGCTGAGTCACCACTCACTTCTAGAATTTTGATGCGGAGATCAATTATTGCTTCCAGACCCAAAATACAAGCCTCATACTCAGCGATATTGTTAGTACATTCGAAACACAATTTTGCTGTGAAAAGAGTATACCCACCAGCTAGGTTTATCAAAATGGCGCCTATACCGTGACCATTTTGGTTGGAAGCACCGTTAAATATCATCTTCCATTGGGAACTGGGTTCAGGACCTTCATCAGGACTTGGCTCTTCATAGTCTTTCTTGATTAACATAATATCTTCATATGGGAAGTCAAACATGAAGGGCTTATAGTCTTCTACTGCTTGATCAGCGAGGTAATCTAACAATATGCTACCTTTGATAGGCTTTTGAGCAACGTACTGGATATCATATTCTGACAAAAGCATGTACCAACGGGCGAGTCTTCCTGTCTGAGTAGGCTTCTCAAAAATATACTTTATCAAATCCATCTTGGAAATCAATAAAGTGGTTTGACATATCATATATTTCCTCAGACGTCTGGCAGCCCAAGCCAAAGCATAACAAGTTTTCTCCAAAAGTGTGCAACGACTTTCACAATCGATGAACTTCTTACTTAGGTAATAAATGACATGTTCTTTGCATCCAGACTCATCACTTTGACCCAACACGCAGCCCATTGATCCCTCAAGAACTGTCATGCACATGAAAAGAGGTTTTCTAGGCACAGGAGGAATCAAAATCAGAGACTCTTGGAGATAACCTTTGATCTTGTCGAAAGCTTATTGACAATCTGCATTCCAAACAACTGTTTGATCCTTGTGCAACAGCTTAAAGATCGGTTCACAAGTTGGAGTCATATTAGAGATAAATCTAGAGATTTAGTTTAGTCTGTCAAGGAAACCCCTAACTTGCTTTTCTGTCTGCGGAGCAGGCATCATTTGAATAACTCGCACTTTGTCAAGGTCCACTTCAATTCCGCGCTGACTGACGATAAAGCCGAGTAATTTTCCAGACCTTACTCCAAAAGTACACTTTACAGGATTTAGTCTCAACTGATACTTCCTAAGTCTTACGAATAACTTGAACAGATGATCCAGATGATCCTCTTCACTTTGAGACTTGACTATCATATCATCGACGCACACCTCGATTTCTTTGTGCATCATGTCATGAAATAATGCGACCATAGCTCTCTTATAAGTGGCTCCTATGTTCCTCAAACCAAAAGGCACGACTTTATAACTATAAGTACCCCATGGGGTGATGAAATTGGTTTTCTCTATGTCTTCGGGATCCATCCTTATCTGATTGTATATTGAAAAACCATCCATGAAAGAGAAGACGATGAAACGAGTTGTATTGTCTACCAAAATGTCTATATGTGACAGAGGGAAGTTGTCCTTCAGATTAGCTTTGTTCAAATCCTTGTAATCTACGCACATTTTAACTTTCCCATCTTTCTTTGGCACATGCACAATGTTGGCTATCCATCCTGGATATTTTGCCACTTCTAGAAAACTTGTTGTTGTACCCCAAAATTTGAGCAACCATTTCTTGTACTTGGCTTATGTTTTATTTCTTTTTCGTATTTCTGCATATCATAGAATTTGTTCTTGAGGCATGGGATCAAGGTATTTATGTGGCTCAGGGTTCTCTTTTAGTGCAAGACTCTAAACAATGAGCATGAGGGGCTCCAACATTTATTTTGCCTAGCGATCGAGCGGTCGATTTTATTTTATTCAACAGGATAATTTTCAGCTCAAGAGACAACACCCAGGCTACCTCAGGCATTCTCACAGTTATGATATTCAAGGGCAAGTTTCAGAGGCTTAACGGGGCTCAGAACAAGTGAAAACAGGCGAATATGCAAGTTCCCTCCAAATGACGCATTTTCCAAAATTTGTGAGTGGTTAACAGATTAACCAATTTGCACTAGAGAATGGTTAATCGGTTAACCATAGTAAAATTTTCCCATATACGTGCATTTTCAATGCTTCCACTTTTGGGGTCAATTTTGATCACTTGTGAATTGGATTTTACACCAGAAGAAGGATCTAGAATCACTTTAAATTTGGATTAACTTTCAAAATCAATTCAATTTCTCTCCAATTTTCCATTCCTAATCCCATTCCAATTTTCGTAACCTCACTCCAAACCATAATTCTACTCCTAACCAAGAGCCTATTTAAGTGAATTTTCTCCAAACCTCACACAATAATCCTCACAATTACATTTCATTTTCATATTTCACTCTCACTCTTGAAGGTTTCTCTCCACTTTTTCACTCACAAAACCTCCATTAGAGCTCTCACTTGAGTTCTTTGATTCTTCATAAGAATCATAGAATTCTAAAGCTAAACCTCCATCATTCATCTCTATTATCTTCAATTCACCATTCAATTTTTGTTTGGATTTGGATATGAATTTGGAAGCTAATTTGGAAGTGCTTATTTGGGTCGTTTTTGCTTGATCTTGCTAGATCTTCATTTCTACAAGAAGAAAGCTCTTGGATCTTAAAAAATCTCTTGGTTTCTTGCTTGGATCTGCTCATTTCAAGTGAATCAACACTCACCAAAGCAAATCTCCGCTTTGTAGGTTGGCCATTCTAGGTCTAAATCTGTTTTGAGCTTATTTGGATAATCATAATGTAGATCTTCAAGTTTTGATTGATTTTGTTGATTTTAATCTTTGTGATTTGTGATCTCAATGCTTGATTAAGTTTAATTGATATTTGATCACTGATTTTTGGTGTTAAATTCGTGCATAATTGCTTACATGATCATTTGGATGATTGCACATTGAATTAATGGCTGAAAGTGCTTTTGGATTGCTGTTTTTTGGCTTCTGGTGCAGTGTTAACTGATTAACCAGTTGTAGTACAAAACTGGTTAATCGATTAACCAGTGCAATTTCTAAAATTTTCAATTGGTTAACCGGTTAACCAGTTTGCACTAGCAAAGGTTTAATCGGTTAACACTGGACCAGAATGTAATTTTTGGTTGTTTTCAAGAAAGTTTTGATTTCTTCCCACCTTTAACCTTCATGGATTGATATGATGCATTTGTGTGGACTGTTTTTTACTTGTTTCATCATGCTTGATTGTTTGATCTCAATTTTTCGACGCGTGACTTTTAATTTCCGTTTGAAATGCTTAGCATGTTCATGTTGCTTGATTGATATGATGATCATATGCTTTGCTTGCTTATATCATGTTAATGATTCATTATTGAAGATCATATTGCTGGATTATGTGATGCATGTTTGCATTTGCTTCCAATTCCATTTGTCGCATGATCGTTTATTTGCTTGAATTGATTTGAAAACATGTTGATCTTGTTGATTCATGATGATCCATTTTTGTTGAACATTTGTGTTTGATTGTTGATGCATGTCCATCCTTGCATGACAATTGTTCATGATTTGTGTTTGCTCATACTTGGTTGCATTGAACATGCTTGCTGCCCTGCTTTCTACAGCTGTCTTATTCTTAATTTACATGCTGTCTTTGCTGTGTTTGCTTGAAGCCTGCCTTTTACACCTAATTTTGTGTTGAATTAGTAGCTGTTAAATGTTGTTGTGCTACCTTGTCGGATTTTGTGGATGTTTTATGCAGGAAGCGATGTTGTAGCTGCTGCTTGTACTTTGCTTTCTTGCTTTTTGCCTTACCTTTGCATGCTCCCTTAAGATTCCTATTCCAGTTTAGTAAGTAGGCTAGCCCCTTTTAGCTTTAACTTTAGGAGCATTTTACATGATAACATTAGGGTTGATCTAGTTTCCCCTTAGAGTTTGTGTCTTCTCTTCTCATCTCCTAACTTTCATAAGACACTTAATAAAGGATAAATAATTTTGTATGCTACGAGCCTTATGTACTTGAGGAATGATAGTTGGGGGGCCTCCTCTCATACTATCTAGAGTCTTTAGCGTATGCCCTTTGGGCGATATGCGACGCATTCGCTCTCAAGTCATAGTATTTAGTGCAACATGAGTTACAAACTTAACTCAATTCACTTCTTGTTTAAAAAATACAAAACAAAACATCAAACCTTTTTATCCTTCGGGATTGTTCGAAAATCATTTTCAGAAAGAGTGTGTTAAGTCTTGATTCTACCGCAAAAAGGCATCGTCCCTAACTGCTAGAATGAAGGTTTAAACCTACTCAATTAAAACACTTAACCAACCAGTGGTCGTGTTAGCCCGAGCTACGTTTGCTCTGATTTCTCATACCAGATAAGGATACGTAGGCACAAGACGACGATTTCTTGGCGAGCAACTTTCCCCACCTTCACCCGTAGTTTCCCGAACTATGTTGACTCTGACTTTTCGATTGCACGAGGGAATACTTAGGCATATAGCAGAGATTCTCTATCGAGTCTCTTTTCTTTTCTTTTGTCCTTGTGAGCCAGCCTTTTGATATATTAACACCCTTTTAGATAGACAACAAGCGTGGATCCCGTTGAGTACAACGGACGTGAGGGGTGCTCATACCTTCCCCTTGCGTAACCGACTCCCGAACCCAAGTTTTGGTTGCGATGACCTTGTCTTTTCCCTTTTCGTCAGGTTTTCTTTGATCGTTTCCTTTCCCTATCTTTAGGATAAATAATGAACGGTGACGACTCTTCTATCTTTGCCGGCCTCTTTTTCGCAGCGATGCGACAGCTGGCGACTCTGCTGGGGATTCTTCTCATCCCCTATGTGAGTCAATCCTATCACTTGTGTGTTTTTATCTGTGGGTGTGTATATGTGTTGCATTTGTACAGTATTGCATTTGCATTTTATTTTCCGCACATTATTGTCATTGTTATTGCTGTGCTGTTGGGCGAGATTATTCCGTTGAGTGATAAGGCAAAACCCAGGCTTGAGGATACCCATAGCATTAGAGTGGAATGCAGTGTTGGACCTGTATGTTTCTGCATGCATTAGTCCTCACGAAATTCGCGTTCAAACGAGGTTTTCTTTGAAGACATCCTATCTTGTACATTTGTCGAGAGGGGTGTTGGATCTGGAAGCTGTCGACTCTGGAGACCGATCATTTGGGAGTCAGCTAAGTGAGGCCACTTTGTTTAACTATGATGCCAAACCAGAAATGGTGAACGTATCGTCGTTTCTCGAAAGTTTGTGACGCTGATAACCGCATAGGATGCCAAACCTTGTCAGATACTAGGTTCATACCTGTGAGTGGGGGGGGGGGGGGGTTATGCAGGAAAATTGACCTTCAACCAACCCGGTTTTCTTATCAATTTGAACCTTTGATCCTGAATATTGTGGGTTCCCGGTTTCTCAGTGCTGTGATTTTGAGTATTTCCTCGCCGAACCAAAGCCCTGATTCAACTCAGTCAGCAGCACAACAACCTTGACCCCCTATTTGCATGTGCATATTCATTTGCGTATTAACATTTGCATGTATTTGTGTTTCAGGTGCATATTTTCTCCTTGATTCTAGTAATCTAATCCACCATCATTATGGAGCCTGATTTGTATAAGAGCGTGATGTACAAGTTCCCGACACCAGAGTTGGGGCCTCTGCTTAAGCTTATTTTTATGGCCAATCATGGTGTGATGGAAGACTTCAGAAAGGAATATGGGAAGATTCTGAGTTTTGTCTGCAAGATCTCCAAGTTTGAGTCAAGAGGTGCATATATGTTGTTGCAGTTTTACGACCCTCAGTTGTGTTGTTTTGTGTTCCCCGGATATGTTTTGCTGCCAACTTTTGAGGAGTTTGCTCAATTGATAGGAATTCCTGTGTTGGAAGAAGTGCCTTTTGTGCACTCTGAAAAGGAGCCTGAGTTATCCAAGTTGGATGGTGCTCTTCATCTCGATGTCTTTGAGTTGGAGGGTAATTTGGTATGGAGAGTTGGAACTCCTAGTTTTCTACTTCCATTCTTGGTGAGTAAAGTTCAGCACTTCGCTAAGGAGGGATGTCAGTTAGTTTTCAATGTTATCCTGGCTTTGTGCATCTATGGGATAGTCCTGTTTCCCAACCTACCTGAATTTGTTGACTTGGATGCTTTCTCTATCTTCGCTTCTAAGAATCATGTACCAACTTTTTTAGGCAATGTTTATCATTAAATCCACCACAAGAATGATAACAGACGAGGAAAGAACGTCTCCTGTTGTTCTCCACTGCTATACAGATGGTTTATTTCACATCTGCCTAAGTCTGGACCTTTTGCTGACACTGTAGACACTGTTGACTGGTCAGAAAGACTTATGGGTTTAATGCCGGAGAATATTATGTGGTTTAACAGAGAACTTTTGGGTATGGAGATTGTTCACAGCTATGGGGATTTCCCCAATGTTCCTTTAATTGGAAGAAAAGGTGGCATTAATTATAATCCAGCTCTTTCCATTAGACAATTTGGCTATGCTTTGAGAGAACCTCCAAGGGAGGAAGAAATACAGGAATCTTTGTATTTCACCGGTTTAGTTGATGGTGAGACCTTAACAAGATTTGAAAAAGCTTAGAGAAACATTCATCGCAAAGGAAAATCTTCTCCAGGCAAAAGTGATTGTAGAGCTTATGGACTGCATGTTGAATGGATCCAAGAAAGGGTTGAGAGTTTGTTTCTACCATTTCCAGTCAGGGAGCCTTTGTATCCTCTGGTAGTTGAAGAACCAACGACAGTTGACATCCAGAAGTACAATCAATTATGGGCTGAAAAGGAAGAACTACGCAGAGTAAATGAAGAGTTGGAGAAGGAGATCATTCAGCTTAGAAGTGAGAAGAATCAAGCCACTTACCTATCCAAGAAGCAGACAGATACTGTGAACAAAATAGGGAGGGAACTGACTGAAGAAATCCGTGTCAGAGAGCGTCTTGGTTAAGACATGAGAAGCTTGGGTAATGCCCTCAAAGGGAAGAAGAAAGAGTTAGAGAAAGCATACTTGGAAATATCAAAGTTCAACGCTCAATGGAATGCCATCTTGACCAATAACAAGGAAAGAGTGAGCTCCATCAACAGATTCACATGATAAAGACCCAGCTTAGAATCAGAGATGAAAAAGATCCAAGTGAATCCTCTCGATGATACGAAAGTAACCGTAAGCTATGAGAAGCTCTTGCAACGTTGGATGAATATAAGCTAAGAGCAGAGTTGAAGAAGCCCAGACTTGAGGACGCTTTCGGAGAAGGCGCTTGGGAAGATTACGCTCAAGGTCTGAAGAATGTCATCAGCAAGAGAGAGAAGCTCATTCAGGCACGTTGGTGGCACGACCTAAGCATCTGGATACGAAGATGTTTCTAGAGGAGTTCCAGGCTCACTACCGTGACTGAGGAGAGGGTTACTTGACGCTGTTTCCTTTATTCCTCTGTACTTATCTTGTATTCGGACCATCATCAGGCTTGTTGGATGAGGTATTTTTGTTAACTCTGTTGTATTTCCTGGGCGTTGTGTTGTATGCGTTAATTCTGATTCTCATTTTATTTATGAGAGGGATTTTGTAGCTTCATCTGTTGGCTCTTCATTCTCCTATTGTTTCCATGGAACTAGAATCAAGGGGAAAATTTCCTTGAAACATATTTACATGCTTGCATTTTGCATCATTTATCATATTGCATTGCAGTTGTTCTGGTTCCGTTAAGCTTACTCTCTCTGTGGTTTTCTCAGCATTGTTTCAGGATTACAGACTAGAAAATTCACCATTATTCAACTAGGGGAAATCAACAAAAGGAAATGGATCAGATTCAACTTGAGTTACAAGAGTTCCGAGACCGCATGGCACAATTCATGGACCTTATGCAGGGGGTCGCTAACGGTTAGGAGTAGTTGAGAACGCTTGCTCAACCTTTGATTGCTAGGGTTGATGGAAGTGGAGTTTTGCATGGTGGGACCGTTGTTGTTCCTCCTCCAGCTGACAATGGCACTCCTCATGCCAAAGCTATCCCAACAGTTGTTATTCCTCCGGGCGGAGGTAATCTACCGGGAATTCATATTCCAGGCGCCGCGGGCGCTGTACATGGAAATGCCGGTCCTCAGTGGGAGGAGGACGAACATTAATATTTTTTCTCGATGAGGGATTTAGACATGGGCTTGCAGTCTGACGCAGACAGGAGGTTCAAAATGATAGAGGAGAAAATGAGGAATTTGGAGAATCAGAATTCTCTTAGTCTCGATATGTCTAACTTGGGACTGATCCCAGGTTTGAAAATTATGCCAAAGTTCAAGGTACCTGACTTTGACAAGTACAAAGGGACGACCTATCATAGAGTGCACCTCTGATCTTACTACAAGAAGATGTCTGCGTATTCTGATGATGAAAAGCTGTTAATGCACGTCTTCCAAGACAATTTGTCTAGACCGTCTTTAAAATGGTACATGGGCCTTGAGGGGACCAATATCAGAATCTGGAGAGACCTTGGGGAAGCCTTCGTCCATCACTATCAATACAATAGTGATCTGGCGCCAAATAGGGTTCAACTACAGAATTTGTCTCAGCGCAGTAATGAGGGGTTCAAAGAGTACGCATAGAGGTGGCGTGAGCTGGCTGCGAGAGTTCAGCCACCAATGGTAGAAAGAGAACTCATTGATATGTTCGTGGCAACATTGCCAGGTATATATTATGAAAAGCTGATTGGAAACATGTCAGGCAGTTTCTCATATCTGATTATTACTGGTGAGCGAGTTGAGAATGGTATTAAACTAGGAAAAATTCAAGCAGGAGAAGGATCCACATCTGGTGGAGGGAGAAAGACTTTTGGTAAGAAGATGGAAGGTGAAACGAATGCGGTGTCGGGTACAGAAATAAGAATAGGAATAGGGCTCCACGCCAACAACAATATCAGCAACAACCACAGGCTGCAAGCGTCATAATTCCTGGAGCACCTCAACAACAACCACCACAACAACAGCAGAACTATGCACCACCACAGTTTCAGGACCATAGAAGAACAATGAATAGGCATTTTGACGCTCCACCTATGCCGTATTCATAACTTTTACAACATTTGTTGCAGCTTTAGTTAGTTCAGAAGAGGACATTAACACCTCTGACTGGCGCGCCACCTTTGGGGTATGACGCAAACGCCAGATGTGACTTCCATTCAGGCGCCCCTGGTCATCATATAGACAACTTTAAGGCTTTCAAGCATAAGGTGCAAGATCTTATTGATAGCAAGGCCATCAAATTTACAAATGATGCACCTAATGTTATTCAAAACCCGATGCCCAACCATGGAGCTGCCGGTGTCAATGCTATTGTCGAAGAAGAGAATTTGAATTTGGTAATGGATGTTGCAGAGTTAAGAACTCCTTTGAGTTTTGTCAAGAGTAGGTTGTTAAAAGGTGGAGTTTTTCCAGGCTGTGGAGAAGATTGTGAAGGGTGTGCAGCGCATCCCGGAGGTTGTGAAGGTTTGAGGAATCATGTTCAGTGTTTAATGGATGAAAGCGTGTTACAATTTGACAGGATTATTGAAGAGAAAGACACGAAAGTGATTAATTAGGGACATCATGAGATTGCTATGATCTCTATTCCCTTCAGAACAATTAACATATATGCATCGCCGAGGCCAGCAACTATTATAATCACCAAGGCAGGACCAGTGCCGTATGAAAGTACTAAAGCAATCCCATGGAATTATGGGGCGGAGGTCTTTTGTAATGGCCAGAAACAAGAATTAAGGGGAACATCGTCTGATGGTCCATCGATGGATAATTTGATTGAAACTAGTGGAATGACAAGAAGTGGTAGGGTGTTTTCACCTCCAGAAGCCAACATGGAGAGGCCTGATAAAGGAAAAGGCAAGGCTATTGTAGAAGAAAGTTCACAACAAGGAGAGAAGGATTCTCTAGTTAAATACGCTGAAGAGTTCATGCGTCTGATTCGAAAGAGCGATTATAAGATTGTTGATCATCTATAGCAGACTCCTTCCAAAATTTTAATTCTATCTTTGCTATTGTGCTCAGAGGCACACAACCTTTTGAGGATTCTGAATACAGCGTATGTGCCGCAGGAAATTTCTGTAAACCAGCTTGAAGGGGTTGTGTCCCACGTGAATGCCGGTAATTGCTTGGGGTTTACGGATTTAGACCTAACTCCTAAAGGAAGGAATCACAATCACGCCTTGCATATCTCTATTAAATGCAGAGGAGCTGTTTTATCACATGTTCTGGTGGATACAGAGTCTTCACTCAACGTGTTACCCAAGAAGGCTTTAATGAAACTAGACACCCAAGGCGTGATATGTACTCCTAGTGATCTTGTTGTGCGAGCGTTCGATGGAACGAGGAGATTGGTTTTTGGCGAAGTTACCCTCCCTATTCAAGTAGGGCCTGATATTTTCAATGTTGTCTTCTATATAATGGATATTTAACCTGCATACAGCTGTTTGTTAGGACGGCCCTAGATTTATTCTGCAGGGGCAATGACATCGACCTTACATCAGAAGTTGAAGTACATGATTAGGGGTAATATTGTCACCGTCTGTGGTGAGGAAGACATGATGATCATCCAGCTATCATCGTTCAAGTATATTGAAGTTGACGGGGAAGTTCACGAGACCTTGTGCCAAGCATTTGAAGTTGTTCAGGTCAGAGAGAAGCCTTCTGTGGTGGATAGAACTTCCGAGATTTCTATGTCTTTTTTAAAGAAGCTCGTGTTGTTGTGGAGTCTGGTTCCTCTCGAGGATGGGGTCAAATGCTTAGTATTCCCAATAAGCAAGATAAATTTGGATTGGGATACAGCCCGTCATCATCTTCTTCACAGAATGCTCCATGTTATAGAGGACCGGTTCAGTTTACAAGTGGTAGGGTTATCTTCGACCGAATCAATGTTGTGTTTGAAGACGATGGGGATAATGATTGTGACATGGACGCATGGATTCAGCCGTGTGTTCCTGGCCAAAGCTTGAGCAATCGAACCATCGAGGAAGTCGTTCAAGTTTCATTTGAAGAGTAATTTATTTGCTTTGATTATGTGTAGCTCTGCGTTCTGCCCAGGACATAGTGGTTTTCATTTGTAGGGCCTTATCTTGTTTATATTTGAACTTTTGCTTTTATCATTAATCAAAAGGCGTCTTTATGCATCCAAATGCTTTGATCCCTGTCTTTCTTATTTTATTTTAACAATAAACGGGAATATGGTTTGTGCTTGTTTGCATATCATTTTAAGCATCAAATCATCATCATACAGGTTTCACATTTCAGATGCCACCGCTTCAGACTCGTCTATGACTCGGTATGAGTTTGACAATCCAATCTTTCAAGCTGAAGAAGATATTGACGAAGACGAAGACCTGCCTGAAGAGCTCGCTAGACTTCTGAGATAGGAAGAGAAGGTTATTTTGCCTCATCAAGAAGAGATTGAAGTCATCAACCTGGGTACAGAGGAAGACAAGAAAGAGGTCAGAATAGGGGCTGCTTTAGAAGATGATGTCAAGAGAAGACTGGTAGAGATGCTTCGAGAGTACTGTCGCTTCCGCGAAAATAAGGTGCTGGCAAAACATAAGAGTCGCCACCTTTCGTTATTTATCCCTCAGAGCGGGAAAGGAAACGATCGGAAAAACCTGAAGAAAAAGGGTATAAGACAAGGTCATCGCAACCATTGTCTGGGTTCGGGAGTCGGTTATGCAAGGGGAAGGTATTAGCACCCCTCACGTCCATCGTACTTGATGGGATCCACGCTTGTTGTGTTTACTGGACGAGTTGGTTTTATCTATCTACCTATCAAGGCTGGCTTAAAAGAAAAAGAAAAATGACTCGGCAAAGCGTCGCACTTTATGCCTACGTATTCTCATCAAAGAATGAGAAATCAGAGTCAACGTAGTTCGACTAACTACGGGTTACGGGGAAGGTGGCTCGCCAATACATCAGTATTGTGCCTACGTACTCTCAACAGGCTTGAGAGATCAGAGCTTACGTAGTTCGGGATAATACGGATTACGGGAATTCAGATTCGTCTGTTTTTATCGAGTAGGGTTAACACACAGTTCCAGCAGTTGGATGTATGCAGCTCGACCCTTGGAGACTTAGACGTTACCGTTTGCGGTAGAACTGAGAGTTAACGACACTATTTTCTTCAGAAAAGCTTCCTTTGAATTATGGGCCCACGGGGCAAAAAGTTTTAAGTTTGTTTTCTGTCTTTTACGGAAGAACTGTTTTTTTATGTTTGTTTGCAACTAGTATCGCACTAGAGACTATGACTGAGAGTGAATGCGTCGCATGTCACCCAAAGGGTGCCATACTAAACATCCAGACTGTTGAAAAGAAACTCTCCAACAATCCTTTCTCAGATAGCTTAAGGCTCGTAACGTACGACATCAGTTAACCTTTATTACTGTATTTTAATTTGTTTTGAGATGAGAAGAGAGAGGGCTCAACTAAGGGGAGACTATCAAGTCCTACTGTTGTCATGCCAAGGATTCATCCTATGGTTGCAGTTTGAAACAGGGAACTCCTAGAAGTTATCATGCATAGGTTTCAACCTAAAGTTCTATAATCACTTCCTTATCAAAGGAAGTGAGGTTCCTAGGGGGTTCATGTCAATGATAAACAGACACAGATAAAGCATCAGCTTTACAGTAAACAGTAAACGACTGTAAAATGCATGCAATGCAAGTGAGGGAGGAAATGTGTGTGGGGCATCAACCTCCACAAGCTCATCTCAACCTCAAGCCAGATATGAATAACTGTAATCATACAGAAGAGATAACATGCTATCAAGCAAGATATAATACACTGCAATCATACAGAGGAAATAAAATGCCATCAAGCAAACACAACACACATAGGCAAGGGAGTTGGGCTCTACCGAATACCCGCAAGCAAAGCCATACAGTAAAAATACAAGCAGAGGGAGCAACTCAACCTCTAGTGAAATCATGCTCCTAGATTAAATCAATCTAGATATGAACTTATTCTAATGCATCAAGCAAATCACACAAGTCACATCAATACAGTTGCACAGCAAGCAAACAGGCAGGAAAAGAAACAGATCGACAGCTTCCACCATAAAGCCCTCCTCTGACAACAGTCCAGTCTTCAGACTTCAACTTCTCTTCAAGGCTATTACCTTCAATAGCAAGTATCAACTTGCTTCTCCAAGTTTTCAATACATCAAACATAAGTATCAACTTGTTCTTTCTTCTTCAAGCTTCAGCTCTCCAGTCAATTCCACCTTCAGGCTTCACTCCTAACTGTAAGTATCAACTTGACTCCTTCAGGCTCTCAATGCATCAATATAAGTATCAACTTATTCTTTATTCTTCAAGCCTCAGCTCTCCACTCAATCTCAATTTAATCTTCTTCACAACTGTCAACTTGGTCTTCAAGCTTCAGCTCTCTCTGCTTTGCCAATATCAACTTGGTCCTCTTCATCTACAAGCTTCAGCTTCTCAGAATAATCTTCAAACACAAAGAAGTATCAACTTCATCCTTCAATCTCTTCAAGAAAGGAACTTCATCCTCTAGCAAGGGAGAAAGATTAATCTATCAAGAGCAAAGTTTGGATGATTGGTAGCAGAGTGAAGACCAAAGGTC
Organism: Lathyrus sativus; assembly: GCA_963859935.3. NCBI lineage: Eukaryota > Viridiplantae > Streptophyta > Magnoliopsida > Fabales > Fabaceae > Lathyrus > Lathyrus sativus. The sequence continues at coordinate 575,225,781 of OZ012735.1, read as the reverse complement.
ACCACTAAGCCTCCTATCATCAGAGAAGGGGACCCTCAAAGGTTCTACCAACTTGCAAAGAGCCACACATGTAAGAACAGAGTATGCCTAAGAGGGGGGGGGGTGAATTAGGACTTTTGAAATTTTTCCGGTTTTTATATGGTTCTTGGAAATATACTGGATGGTGTTCTTGGTTATGGAAAGCAGTAAATCAACAGAAAGAAAGAAGACACAGGATTTATAGTGGTTCCCCTCACAATCCGAGAGTACTCCACTCCCCTTTCAACATGAAAGAGAATTTTCACTATTGTTTAAAACAGTACAACCTATCACACCATCAACCGGTGAGGCCTACTATCAAACAATAAAACTCACAAGTGTACAAGAACAATCCTCTTGTAAACACTCACCCTTGTGTCCAACAATCCTGGATCACAAGTCAAAAATAAAATAATTGTAATGAATTTGGATTGAGTATAACTATCAAAGTGATCTTCTCCAATGAATCAAAATTCACTCTTTGTAATTTTTCAATACAAGTGTTCAATGAATATGAAATTTTCAATGCAAGTATGAACACCTTTGAAAAATGAATTTGATTCCAAGACAATTTTTAAAATGAGTATTGGAGGTTGAAAAGTTTTTGAGTTATGTTCTATTGGTTTTTCAAAAATGAAAAACTCAGAATTTATATGAGTAAAATAACCTTTCAGAAAAGGTATAATTTTAAAAGATTCAAACCATGAAAAGGTATGTTTTTAAAATAATTTTTGAACTCAAAATAAAGCAATTTTTCACTACACGTTCAGTGTTAATCGGTTAACCCATATGGTTAATCGGTTAACACTGGTACGTTAGCCCAGGAAATTCAAAATTCAAATTGGTTAACCGGTTAACCCATATGGTTAATCGGTTAACACTGCTAATTTTCAGAAAAATGCTTTTTAAAAAAATGTTATACCATTTTTAAGGTTTCAAAAACATGCTTATGTATTATGCACAAATGATTGATGTTTTTTGAACACTTGTATATCAAATTATAAAGGTGGATTTGATATACCAGTAATGCAGCCAAGTTTGGAAGAATCAGTTCCATATGTAGCTTGACTTGAAAGATAGCTTGATGACTTTATCTTGATGACTTTGAACGGCTTGTCTTTTTGCAATCAAGAGATGACTTTGAGTAGTATTGACATCATCAAAACTTGAGACTGAAGCATGCTTCTACATTCTCCCCCTTTTTGATGATGGCAATCAAAAAATGTTGTGCGATATCTCTTGGTTCTTGATCTGGTTCTCCCCCTATGTCTAGCAACTCCCCCTATCTTAACAGAGGAAAAGAAATCTGCACACAGAGAGACATTAAAAGAACCAAGCTCTTCTCCCCCTTTGACATCAGCAAAAAGGAAGAGCTTTCAAAGGAATCACAAGATAGCAACATATATAGTAATAAGCACATGCAAAGCCAAGTAAACACAAAGCACAAACAGTAGTACATATAAAATGCAGCAAATGGAAATTGTACTTGTTACAATAAAACATAGTTCAAATGAAAGCATAAAAACTTATAACTAGAAAGCAAAGCAATAAAAACAACAGCAGCAACATATTCTCTAAAAATCCTCATCCTCCATATCCTCCTCCTCTTCTTCATCATCACTATCAACCTCTTCTTCAATCTCGTCGTCCACAACTCGGGTGCTGGAATGTGGAGGGTTAAGAATGAGGTTTCTAAGGGAGGCAATTGCTCGGGAGGTCTCTCTATGCATATTCATGGATTCTCAATGCTGGTTCATCATGGTTGTGTAGAGAAACTCACTGGTAAGACCCCCTTTAGGCATTGGATAAGCGTGATGCACAGGACCGTCATCAGTATACCTGTAGGTACCGTCAGCCGCCTTGATGATTCCAGTATTCTTCACAATATTAATCTCATTGATCTCATTAGTTGTAGGTTTCATCTTGGAGGATGGTTCTCTGTTGAGGTCAAGTTCAGTTAATTCCAGAATTCTAGAAACCAAGCGAGCATACGGCAGCCGGGTAATGCAATGAAGTTGTTGCTGCAGATGATACATAATAGTCAAAATCCAATTGACTCTGATGCGATTCTTAATAGCAAAGATCAGCTGCATTTCCAAATCGTTGATCTGAGAGTGATTTGAGTCCTTTGGAATGAGGACATAGCAGATAATGTAGTGAAGCATTCGATCAGATACTGTCAGATTCTTGGCATAACATAGCATACGAGCAGTGCGGGAGTTTGCAATAACGGTTTCTTTTGGGAACCTGCAAATCTGATAGTAATACTCCATTTTATCATAGTTTGCCCAGGGTCCATCTACATGGTTTACACTTTTCCTCAGGAAGCATCCCTTTGATGGGATCTTAAGGTGTCTAGCAAGGGTGGATAAATTCTCAACAAACTTATGATCTCTAATGGTGGACCGGATCATGTGGTTCTCATCCATATCCAGATATACAGACATTTTATTCATAAAAGCTTTAACCAGATCAGGATAGATAATACCAGAGTCGGTGACGAACTTGTCGATACGCTGATATTCCAACAAAGTAGGAAAATCAAAAGATATTGCAGGAAAAGCTCGAAGATTCACATACTTTACCGGCATAAGTTGACGAACACGCACTTTGAAATCCATCCGTCTCTTTTTGGTGGTTTCCATTGGAATACTGTCGTCATCTGATTCTGATGCAGAATGGTGTTCTGGAAGTTTTCCCTTGCCGCGGTTTGATGCTGAAGCCATGGATGGAGGTTTGAGAGAACTGGGGTTGTGGGTTCTGAGGAAGTTAGGGTTTGAGAAGTTGTGGGGAGTTTTTCCAACTTTTAAGAGTGGGAGAGAGAAGTTAGGATTTAAGAGGGAATGTGGATTTTGGATATGGATGTGGATATTTAAGAGAATATGGACCACACAAAATATATAAAGAAAAAATATAGAATTTTCAAAAATTTAATTAATTTTCGTTTCTGATTTTTTTTTGAAAAATTAACAGTGTTAATCGGTTAACCATATAGGTTAATCGGTTAACACATTAAAAAATTTAATCAGAATTGAAAATTCAACAGTGTTAATTGGTTAACCCATATGGTTAATCGATTAACATGCTCGAATTTTTGAAAAATACAAAAAAAAACAGAATGCATACACATGAAAACATATCACAAATAATGCATACATATAATAGAGACAAGGATCAGATGTCACCTTCATCAAGAATCCCAAGTTCTCTCCGAATTTTGTAGAATGATTCTTTTGCCAAAGGCTTGGTGAAGATGTCGGCGAGTTGGTTGTGTGTGTCGACGAAAGTAACATCAACATCTCTGTTTAATACGTGATCTCGAAGGAAATGATGCCGGATATCGATGTGCTTTGTTCTGGAATGCATAACCGGATTCTTTGTGATATTTATGGCACTAGTATTGTCACATCGTAGAGGAATGCATCCGAGGTCAACACCATAATCCAGAAGTTGTTGTTTCAGCCATAAAATCTGTGCACAGCAACTTCCTGCGGCGATGTATTCTGCTTCGGCGGTGCTGAGTGCTACACAAGCTTGCTTCTTGCAGGCCCATGATACTAGAGCATTTCCGAGAATATGACATGTACCACTTGTACTTTTTCTATCGGTTTTGCATCCTGCATAGTCAGCATCAGAATAACCAACTAAAGAACAAGTACTACCTTTAGGATACCATAATCCGACGTTGGTCGTTCCTTTGAGATACTTGATAATTCTCTTCACAGCAGTGAGATGCGATTCCTTCGGATTTGCTTGGAAGCGCGCACACAAACAAACACTAAACATAATGTCAGGACGGCTTGCCGTCATATATAGTAGTGAACCAATCATACCTCGATATTTAGTAATATCAATTGGAGTACCAGATTCATCTTGATCAACATACGTTCCGGATCCCATAGGAGTAGACATCATCTTGCAACTATCCATATCGAATTTCTTTATTAATTCCTTACAGTACTTGGATTGGTTGAGGAAGATTCCATCCTTGGTTTGCTTGATTTGTAGTCCAAGAAAATAATTTAACTTTCCCATCATGGACATCTCGAATTCTTCTCGCATCATGAGTGAGAATTCTTCGCAGAGTTCTTTGTTTGTTGATCCAAATATGATGTCGTCAACGTAGACTTGTACTAATAAGGTGTTACCCTTGATCTTCTTTATAAACAGCGTCTTGTCAACCTTTCCTTTTGTAAATCCTTTCTCACATAAGAAGTTGCTAAGGCGATCATACCATGCTCGTGGTGCTTGTTTTAAACCGTAGAGAGCCTTCTTCAGTTTGAAAACATGTGAGGGATTTTTGAAGTCTTCAAAACCCAGAGGTTGTTTGACGTAGACTTCCTCATTAATGTACCCATTCAGGAAAGCGCTTTTGACATCCATCTGGAATAACTGAAAATTCATAGAACAAGCGTAAGCAAGTAGTAATCTAATTGCTTCTAACCTTGCTACCGGAGCGAATGTTTCATCAAAGTCAATTCCTTCCTCCTGGTTGTAGCCTTGTGCGACCAATCTTGCCTTGTTACGAACTATAATCTCGTTCTCGTCAAGTTTGTTCTTGAACACCCATCTGGTTCCTATAATATGTTTATTGTCCGGTCTTGGTACAAGGGTCCAAACTTGATTTCTTTCGAACTGATTAAGTTCTTCTTGCATTGCTATAATCCATTGGTCGTCGCCTAAAGCTTCATCGATCTTTGATGGTTCAATTTGAGATACAAATGCCATGTTGAGACAAGCATCCTTTAAATTAAGTCGAGTTGCAACGCCTTGACTAATATCACCAATAACTTTATCAATTGGGTGATCTCTGTGTGTTCTCCATTCTTTCGGAAGATCTTGATTTTCTTGAGTAACATCTTCTTGTAATATTGTTTGATCTTTTGAAACAATTTCTTCATTTTGTGAAGTATCTACAAAATCATCATCATCATCCAAAACAATATTATCCTCTTTCGAGGGGTTAGTCTCATCAAACGAAACATGAATGGACTCTTCAATGGTAAGAGTTCTTTTATTAAAAATTCTAAAAGCTTTACTATAAAGAGAGTAACCAAGAAATATACCTTCGTCGGACTTCTCATCAAACTTACCGAGATTGTCCTTATTGTTGTTGAGAACGAAGCATTTGCAGCCAAATATGTGGAAAAATGATATATCCGGTTTCCTTCCCTTGAACAACTCATACGGAGTCTTTTTGAGTAGCGGTCGAATATTCACGCGGTTGCTTACAAAGCATGCCGTGCTTACTGCTTCTGCCCAAAAGTATTTTGGAAGATTTGTGTCGCTGAGCATTGTTCTAGCAAGTTCAACTAGTGAACGATTCTTCCGTTCTACGACGCCGTTTTGTTGAGGAGTTCTTGGTGCCGAAAAATTATGAGAAATTCCATGTTCTTCGCAAAATTCTTCAAAGTCTGAATTTTGAAATTCTCCACCGTGGTCGCTTCTTATGGAGGCTATAGTGAGTGACTTCTCGTTTTGAATTTGTTTTGCATACTTTTTGAATGCTTTAAACGCATCATTTTTCTGCACTAAAAACATTGTCCAGGTATATCGAGAAAAATCATCAACAATAACTAAAGCATAAATACTACCTCCAAAGCTTTTCGTTCTTGATGGACCAAAAAGATCCATGTGCAACAATTGAAGTGGTCTTGATGTAGAAACCACTTGCTTGGATTTGAAAGTTGTCTTGGTCTGTTTTCCCTTTTGACATGCATCGCATAATTTATCCTTGATGAATTTTATCTTCGGAAGCCCAACAACCAGATCATGCTTGATTAATTTGTTTAAATGCTCCATGTGAATGTGAGCAAATCTCTTATGCCAAAGCCATGCCTCGTTGTTGTTTGCCATAAGACACTTTACCTTCAAGGAAGAGTCATCAAAAGTGATTATAAAAATATTATTATATCTTTTACCTTTTAGCAGAATCTCATGAGTGACTTCGTGTTTGATCAAGCATTCCTCCTTTGTGAAGTTGATTTTGAACCCTTTGTCACACAATTGACTGATGCTAAGCAGGTTATGCTTAAGGCCTTCAACAAAAAGAACGTCTTCGATGATTGTACATGGAGGTGCACCAATGGTTCCAACTCCAAGAATTTTTCCTTTATTATCATCACCGTAAGTGACGTATCCTTTGGCCTTTAATGATAGACTTGAAAATTTGTTTATATCTCCCGTCATATGCTTCGAGCAGCCACTATCAAGATACCATTGATTTGTGGTTGTCTTCAAGCATACCTACAAAACAAAATTAGGTAGTGTTAGATACCCAAGTTGCTTTGGGTCCTTGATAGTTAGTACCTTTTTCCACCCACACATAATGCCCCTTTGCAACACCAATATTACGTACATAGCAGGCATTAGGTGTGTGCCCTTTAATACCACAATAAAAACATGTAGGTTGAAAATGACTTCTATATCTAGGAATATAATTCTTTTTCTTATTAATTCTTTTCTTGTTATGATTTTGATGCTGAGTTTTAGAAGTGCTTGTCTCTTCCTTCACAATTTGTTCACTTGCTCTTACAAAAATGGTCTTATTGGTGCTTGGTTTTGAAAATTTAGAATATCCCAATCCACTTTTATCATTAGGATACCTTTGATGTTTAAGAATCTCTTCCAAGCCAATTTGACCTTTTTCGTATCTTTCTAAAACTCTTTTAAGTTGAACAATTTGAAAAGACAAAGACTCACAATTCTTACATACAAGACTTTGTTTTTCATCCATCACTTTTTGTTTTTCATCTTCAATATTTTTCAAGAAATCAGAATTTTGTTTTTCTAAAAGTAAAATTCTTTTCTTTTGTGATGAGATGTCTTTATACAAAGTCTTGCACTCTTTTAGAAGTTCATCTATAACTTCTTGTGCATCATTATCATAGACAGAAAAATTACTACTAACCTCATTTTCGTCATCGGAATGGTGAGAGGCCATTAAGGCAATATTTGCACATTCATCGCTATCTGATTCCGATGATGAACTCACTTCGTTGTCGTCCCATGCGACATAAGCCTTCTTTGTTTTGAAATCCTTCTTGCCCTTTACTTTTCCTTTATTTGCGAGTTTTGGGCAGTCTGGCTTTATGTGACCTTGTTTTCCACATTCATAACATGTAATTTCTTGGTTTGATGTGGATGCCTCCTTTTTCCTGAAATGTCTATTCTTTTTAGAAAAAGAAGAAGTTTTATTATTATTGAAAAACTTACCAAGCTTCTTCACTAGAAGCATGAAATTTTCATCTTCGGAAGATTCGTCAATTTTGTCATCCTTTGTGTCAGTCTTCAAGGCAATTCCTTTGGACTTCTTGTCTTGACTTTCATGTTTCTCAAGCCTTCCAAGTTCCAGTTCATGCTCTTGAAGTTTCCCGAATAATGAAGCGGATGTCATCGTTGAAAGACTTTTCTTTTCCGAAATGGCGGTCACCTTTGGTTGCCATTCTCTTGTCAAGGATCTTAGGACTTTTAAGTTGAGATCATCGTTGGTGAAGGTCTTCCCAAGAGCAATCAGGTGATTTGTTAGATGAACGAACCTCTTTTGCAAGGCAACAATAGATTCACCGGGCTGCATACGGAACATCTCATATTCTTGACTTAACGTGTTAAGTCTTGATCTTTTTACTTCTGTTGTTCCTTCATGCGTTTCTACCAAGGTATCCCAAATCTGTTTTGCCGATTTACACTGTGATATGCGAAAGAATTCATCCATACTGAGAGCGCTTTGAAGTATGTTGATTGCTTTCTTCTCATTCAAGATTCTCTTCTTGTCATCTTCATCATATGAGGATTTGATCTTTGGGGTTCCAACACCATTTACCACACTTGTAGGAACATGTGGACCAGTTTCAACGGTTTCCCATATACCATCTCCTTGAGCCTCAAGATGTGCCTTCATACGGATTTTCCAAAAATCAAAATATTCTCCAGAAAAGAGTGGTGGTTTGTTACTACTTCCACCATCTTTGAAAACCGGGTTGGTACTTGCGGAAGCCATACTGAATCGTTAGGAACAGGTTACCTTAACCTGCTCTGATACCAATTGTAAGAACAGAGTATGCCTAAGAGGGGGGGGGGGTGAATTAGGACTTTTGAAATTTTTCCGGTTTCTATATGGTTCTTGGAAATATACTGGATGGTGTTCTTGGTTATGGAAAGCAGTAAATCAACAGAAAGAAAGAAGACACAGGATTTATAGTGGTTCCCCTCACAATCCGAGAGTACTCCACTCCCCTTTCAACATGAAAGAGAATTTTCACTATTGTTTAAAACAGTACAACCTATCACACCATCAACCGGTGAGGCCTACTATCAAACAATAAAACTCACAAGTGTACAAGAACAATCCTCTTGTAAACACTCACCCTTGTGTCCAACAATCCTGGATCACAAGTCAAAAATAAAATAATTGTAATGAATTTGGATTGAGTATAACTATCAAAGTGATCTTCTCCAATGAATCAAAATTCACTCTTTGTAATTTTTCAATACAAGTGTTCAATGAATATGAAATTTTCAATGCAAGTATGAACACCTTTGAAAAATGAATTTGATTCCAAGACAATTTTTAAAATGAGTATTGGAGGTTGAAAAGTTTTTGAGTTATGTTCTATTGGTTTTTCAAAAATGAAAAACTCAGAATTTATATGAGTAAAATAACCTTTCAGAAAAGGTATAATTTTAAAAGATTCAAACCATGAAAAGGTATGTTTTTAAAATAATTTTTGAACTCAAAACAAAGCAATTTTTCACTACACGTTCAGTGTTAATCGGTTAACCCATATGGTTAATCGGTTAACACTGGTACGTTAGCCCAGGAAATTCAAAATTCAAATTGGTTAACCGGTTAACCCATATGGTTAATCGGTTAACACTGCTAATTTTCAGAAAAATGCTTTTTAAAAAAATGTTATACCATTTTTAAGGTTTCAAAAACATGCTTATGTATTATGCACAAATGATTGATGTTTTTTGAACACTTGTATATCAAATTATAAAGGTGGATTTGATATACCAGTAATGCAGCCAAGTCTGGAAGAATCAGTTCCATATGTAGCTTGACTTGAAAGATAGCTTGATGACTTTATCTTGATGACTTTGAACGGCTTGTCTTTTTGCAATCAAGAGATGACTTTGAGTAGTATTGACATCATCAAAACTTGAGACTGAAGCATGCTTCTACAACACATCCTACCAAAGGAGGGATGAGGCCTTTACAAGGGGACCTTACATCACAGGGAAGAATGGAAGTGATCAACATCTTCCATGTTTATGAAGGAAGAGAATCTATCTAGAAGCTCTGCCTATAAAACCCTAATCTCAATACCTAAACAAAACTACACCAAAAGAAGGGAAGATCTTCATATCCAAGCCTCTTTAAGCAATCCAATGCATCTTCAACTTGTCTTCATCACCATCCAAGCACAAGCAAAGCAAAACCCTAATCTAAGGGAACTAAAGAAGTCAATCTAGTCAAATTAGTGCATTAGAATCATCTAAAACTAGCATCTAAACTAAAATCAAGCAAAAATAGAAAACCACCTTGAAAATTCCTACAAAAATTCCTAAGGGATCCTAATTCAATCATGAATCTACCATACAATAATCAGAGGTTGAATCATCCACCTAGTTCTAAAAATAAAATCTAAACCACAAGGTATCAACCATAAACCCTAAAAATGGAGCATCTAAAGGTTTCAACCTAAAATACCACTTATATTCATGACAAAAATGTGAGAAAACTCTATGGGGAGCATGCATACCTATGCTAACCACTCACAAAAACTCAAGGCCAAAATCATCATCACATGATCAAACCAAATCCACAAAATCAACCATCAAACATAACTATTTTAATATCAATTAAAATGTAAAAATTCCCATAAAATTAGAAAATGCATGAAATAATAATATTTTTTATCTAAAAAATACTAGACCCTATCATGAATCCAATGCAAAAAGAATGGGATCAATTGAATCATTTTTCCATTTTTTATGATTTTATCAAGAACCATGAATAAAATGAAAAATAAAAGAAAATCCAACATAAAATAACAAACACGTGGTGCAGAAAGCAATAGAAATCAGTTCATTTTAGCAATTGGGCCATCAGGGGGTGCAGGTATCACTTAATTCACAAAGCCCAAAACCAGCTGATTAATGAAACGCATCGTTTCATTAAGTTCAGAGTCCTTCACAAAAAAAGAATCAAGCGTGGCCGTTGGATGAGGTTCCCAGTCCAAGTCAAACCTTGATCTGATGGCTATCAAGTCATCTTCCTCAATTTAAACTTCTGCAACTCAGGCCACTTGCGCGCCCAAAACCACCGTCGGTGACAATCTCCGATCACCTATCCACAACCCTAGTTTGCCATAGAATCCACTATAGGCCATGATTCCTTGATCAAACTTGTCCCAAATTTCACAAGGAACTCATTCATACCATTAATTCTCTCTGAAACCTCAAGATTCGCAAGAACCAACTCTCAACCGAAAATGGTAACAACCCTAATTGGTCACTAATTCTCAAATTATTGATCTGAAAACCTTCCTACATCAATCCTCAATGCATCTAACATCCTAATTCCTCTTAATTCTAACTAAAACAAGCTGGAGATTGAAAGTTACCAACCTGAAAATTTTGTGTGCACAGAAGCAGTAATCCTTCAAATCAAGCTCTCAAATGCTCCAGACTCCTTCAGTGAATCACTTCCAAGCTTCTGTATGCAATAGAATTGATTGAAATGGCTTCAATTCTTGGCACCAACTCTGAGTTGCAGGTGGAAAAAACTGAGATCAAGAACACCAATCAGCCACGAATTTCCCTTGATTATGATCTGGAATCATTCCCTAGCCTCCATGGAAGAGATTGCAATCAAGAAAATGGATGGAAAGTGCATGGAAATGAGTAACCGAATTCAGTTGCAAACAAGAAAGTTTCAATCTCAATCTCTACTCTCTCCTTCAATCATCACCAACCTTGGCCTTGGATCACCTCTACTCAACATATAGGCCATGTATGGATGATCTAGAAACCTCTAGATCCTTCTAATGATAAATTCAATCTCTCATGCCATGAGAAGTTCAATCACATGCCATGGTGTGCATTGTTCTGTTAGCAGCTTGAAATCATCACCATTCCCTTCCAATTTCACCCTCATGGTATTTTGGATGTGTTTGGCTTGCAAGGGACCTTGATTATGCCTTGAATTTAGGTTTGGCAAATGTTACTTAAGATGTAAGTAACTACTTTTCAAAGCAAGTCCACAAATTAAACTTCAATTCAAAATTGTGGCTAAACCAATGTTCTTAAAATGTTTTTTAGAATCAAAATGACCTATTACATGCCTTGGTTTGGACATGTAGATCAGAAATATCAATTTCCAACTTTGGTTCATTTGAAAATCCTCCTTATTTTAGGTCATTTTTGCAACTTTGACTAGCCTTAAAACATCATTTTGAACAAGTTTGATGTTGAACATTTTCCCATTTGAAGCTTGGAAATAGGAGTTATGGCCTTATGCTTGAAATGACCTATAATCTCCAAATGACCAAAATACCCTTGACTTGTCAAAGCCATAACTTGAGTTCTACAAATCCTATCAAGGACTTCTAGTACTCTCTAGAAAGCTAAGAGGATAAGGAACAACATTCATGTTGGCCAAAAGTTCATAGGAATCATCCTTCTAGGGCAAAAGTTTCATGCAATTTGGACAACTTTCAAGCTCCAAATTTACATACCTCAGATGACCTGTAACTTGTCAAAGTCATAACTTGAGTTCTACAAATCCTATCAAGGACTTCTAGCACTCAAATTAAATCTAAGACCATGATATACAACATTCATCTTAGGGGCAAGATGAGATGACAATCACATCTTGAGCTACATTGCCTTGAAGATAGGGGTCAAACTAGGGGATTTTACACTGTTAAGCCTTAGAAACCCTAGCTTGAAACTTCTTAAACTCTTCAATCATGATGAGTTGACCTTGGAATCATCCTTATAGCATCTCAATTCATCAATCCATGATCACATGGCTCTTGGATTAGGTCTCAACCTTGTTCAAATCCTCAGTTGACTTAGGGTTGACCCAGTCAAACCCTAGCTGCACCAATCATGGTTGAGGCTTCTTATTCTTGCACAATGACCTATCTAGGCCTCAAAGTGATCTTCAACACTTCTCATGAGCTCTTTCAAGACCTCAAGTCTAACTTCATGCCTTCAGAATCATCTGAGGACTTCCCACAACTCTCAAGTTAGGAGACACACCCTCTTGGTTTCAACCACTCTCTCTGAGGATCTTTTAACTTCTCTGACAAGGATATCAACCCTTGAACATCTGAATAACTTTCTTAGCTAGCTTCAAACTCTTGTGTAGCCCTTGATTGGTAATCATACCTCTTGATCTCCTGCATACATGTCAATGAAATGCAAATGATAATGCAAATGTGCATGAAATGAAACATAAGCTAGGTAAAGAAATGTTGAGCAAATTTTAGGGTGCAACAGCTGCCCCTATTCAAACGGCTTGGACCTGACTGGGTGAGAAGCGAATGACTCTCAAACAATCAAGGTAAAAGACGGTTGAATACCAACAAACCCAGAAATTTGCCAACTACACAAGTACCTGGTACTCTGATGGGGACAAATCTTCGGGAACTGAAATATTAGCTGCACGACAACTAGCTGGGGAATTGGTCACACGGTAACCGGTGATACATGGTCGATCATACCGTCAGGCATCAAGATTCCTCGGGACTCATCAGGTCAAAAATCAAGTTAATTATGCCATCGGGCATTCAAAGGGATTTTTGGGCTTCAACCGAGCTTCATCACTGAGTCGGGAATAGAATTCTCAGTCAATCATGAACCAAATGGGGATATCCAAACTTATGCCATCAGGCACTCCGCATCAGCTGAGAGAACCGCTTTGTTAATACGGTTGGACTCCGATCATCAAGTCTTCAAGGGAAGTTTCAACTTTGCTGTTCGGAAACCTGCTGGGGATGACGCATCTTCGCTGGGGATTCTGGAGAACTATCAAGTAACTCTGCTTCAGAGATCCAGAAATCATTCTGGGTGAGTCAACTCTGCTGAGGACTTCAAGAATCATCCTGAACAAGTAACTCCGTCGGGGACTTCAAGAATCATCCGGAACTAATAACTCTGCTGGAGATTTCAGGAATCCTCCTGAGCAAACACTCTGCCGGGGATTCTAAGCATCAACTTGAGCAACCCTCTCTGGCGAGTTCACAGGGGATTTTAAGAATCATCTTAAATAAATACCTTCGCTGGAGAATTAAAGAATTATCTTGGGCAAACGACTTTGCTGGGGGAATTCAAGAATCATCTTGAACCGCACGACTCTTCTGAGATTTCAGGAATCGTCCTGAGCAAACACCTTGTCGGGGAACACCTGCAAAACAAGAACGGTAATGACCTAGCTCATGTTTCATATGCACATGATCGACAATGGCGTAATGCTCCACATGGGGGGAATGCTACGCGTTCTTATGGTAAATGATATGCAATCATGCAAAATGCTATGACCTCTATCAGCAAAATAAATGTTGAAGGGAGCATCCTCCTGTCAAGGAGAAAGAACCACTCTGGTGAGGAAAGGAATCATCCTGCCGGGGAGAAGAAGTCACGCCAATCTCAATTGGACTCCGCCTAGGGAAATGAACTTCGGTTGACTGCTGCAGGGGAATAAAGCTCTACGAGAACCTGAACCTGCTCATCTAGGCATTCAGACCACAAACTACTGAGGAAGACGATGTCAATCATAGAAATAAACTACACAGCCTTCGCGGCTACTTTCCTGGAGATAACGACTCCGATGGGGAAATACAGCATCAGCTATTCAACACTCTACTGGAGAAAACCAATCATGGCCCGAACGATCTCCAAGGACTCGGCTCTCTTGGGGGATTGCAAGCTCGGCTGGGGAAGAAGGAATCATCTTGCTTGCTGGGGAGAGTACGACTCTGTGGGGAATTTCAATTCCGCTGGAGACTTCAGTCTGCACTATCAATTGCTGCGCACTTCAATATGTGACTGAGCTGGGGAGATGACATTCTTCAGGGTACATCTGGTTGGGAGAGAATCTTCTCTGCTTGGGGAAACATATCAATGCTTTCAATTTCATGTTTAGACTCTGCGGGGAGGTGCTGCTGAGCTTGCTAGAGAAGGAGGAATCATCCGGCTTGGGGCGCATACGGCGTACTGCCTGCTACACCTGTAACAACACAAACAAACAGACAAGATACCCTTCTCAAAGGGGCCTATCAAGGTTATCATCTTGTGACAATGTTCAAGTAATTCATTGTTTCAACAATCAGTGGCCTAGGCCAGTAAGTTTATGTATGCGCATTTTATCAAAAACATCGACGTTTTTTTTTCGCAAACTAAACAGATAAATGCTAAACAGACAAACATAATTGCTGAATAGTATACATTTTATTGATAACGAACCCCTGAATGGGCAAAAATGTTTTACAACGGATGCAAGCTCCTGGGATGAGGAAGTTGCGCAAAAATAAAACATAAATATACATCAGTATATACACAAATGTCGGCAATGAGGCGTAGACGAACACCATGAGTTGATCCCTCTATGACCCACTCGACTTCGATACTTCTCCGACACTTCAGCTTCAGAAGATATTGATTCAGATAAACGGCCCTCAGGTCTTCCAAACCACTAAACAATGAGTGTCCACACACGGAACGCAGTCATTTGCTTTTTCAAATCCCTAACTTTTGCCTGAATCGCCCTTCAGGGTTTTCGATTCACCGGGATACCCTTTTTTGCCAAAGTCGCCCTTCCAGGTTTTCGACTTTGCGGGTGTACATTCTTTTCTTTTATATCCCTAATTTTTGCCCGAACCTTTTTCCTTTTTTATGGTTCGTCGGGATGCCCCATTTTTGCTTGGATATTCTTTTTCTTTCCAGCGGGTCATTTTTAAGCAAAGTATTTTTTAACTGCGTCCGCGTTCACCGGGGATGTAAAATCTTCACCATCCATCGTGGATAACAACAAGGCTCCTCCCGAGAAGACTTTGCTGACGATGTACGGACCTTCGTAATTGGGAGTCCACTTGCCCCGGTGATTGGAGTGTGGAGGAAGAATCTTCTTCAGGACGAGATCACCCGTCTGAAAGCTTCTAGGACGCACCTTCTTATCATAAGCTTTCTTCATTCGGCTTTGGTACAGACGACCATATGCAATCGATGCTAACCTCTTCTCGTCCATCAGGCTGAGTTGGTTAGTCGGTTCTTAATCCATTGTGCCTCATCGAGTTTCACATCAACCAAAACTCGTAAAGAAGGGATCTCCACTTCTAACGGTATGACAGCTTCCATACCATACACTAAGGAGAAAGGAGTTGCCCCGGTCGATGTACGTACTGTCGTACGATAACCGTGCAATGCGAATGGCAGCATCTCGTGCCAATCATTATAGGTCACAACCATCTTCTGTACAATCTTCTTAATGTTCTTATTGGCCGCTTCAACGGCGCCGTTCATCTTCGGCCGGTAAGGAGATGAGTTGTGGTGTTCAATCTTGAAACTCTGGCACAGCTCCTTCATCATCTTGTTATTCAAATTCGAACCATTATCAGTAATGATCCACTCGGGAATTCCGTAACGACAGATGATGTCCCTCTTTATGAATTTAGCCACCACCTGCTTGGTCACATTAGCGCATGAGGCTGCCTCCACCTACTTGGTGAAGTAGTCGATAGCTACTAGAATGAAGCGATGACCGTTAGATGCAGTGGGCTCGATCTTGCCTATCATGTCGATACCCCACATGGAGAACGGCCACGGGGAGGACATGACATTTAACGGGCACGGCGGCACATGAATCTTATCAGCATAAATCTGGCATTTATGACATCTCTTTGCGAATTTGAAGCAATCCGACTCCATCGTCAGCCAGTAATATCCTGCTCTCAGGATCTTTCTCGTCATAGCATGCCCGCCAGCGTGCGTACCAAATGTGCCTTCATGGGCTTCTTCCATGAGCATACTCGCTTCTTTCTCATCTACACATCTGAGTAGCACAAGATCGTGGTTTCTTTTATACAAAACTCCATCAGGATTGAGATAAAAATTTCCAGACAGCCTCCTCAGAGTCTTCTTATCCTGGGTTGACGCTCCCGCAGGATACTCCTTAGTCATAAGGAAGGTGTGGATGTCATGGAACCATGGCTTGCCGTCGGAGGCTTCCTCGATTGCAAAGACGAATGCAGGTCTATCAAGACGAGACAGGACAATTCTTGGAGCTTCATTCCAAAAATTGACTTTATACATTGAAGCCAACATGGCTAAGGCATCAGCCATCTAGTTCTCAGCCCTGGGCACATGATGGAGTTCCACTCGATCAAAGAACGGAAGCAGCCTTCTGGCATAATTCATGTACGGCACCAAATTCGATTGACGAGTCTCCCACTCCCCTTTAATCTGGTTAATCACAAGTGCCGAGTCACCATATACATCTAGGTTCTTGATTCTCAAATCAATTGCTTCTTCTAGACCCATGATGCATGCTTCGTACTCCGCTTCATTATTGGTGATCGGAAACGTCAGTCTCGCAGTAAACGGGATGTGGGATCCATGGGGAGTTGTGATGATCGCCACAATGCCACTTCCGTAAGAATTAACCGCCCCGTCAAATATCAATTTCCATTGGGATTTTCTATCTGGCCCCTCGTCGGACGACGGTTCATCGCAATCCTTCGCTTTGAGAAACATGATATCCTCATCAGGGAATTCAAATTTCATCGGCTGATAATCTTTGATCGGCTGTTCGGCAAGGTATTCAGACAATACGCTCCCCTTGATGGCCTTCTGGGAAACGTACTGAATGTCATATTCCGTCAACACCATTTGCCATCTGGCAATCCTGCCCGAAAGCGCTTGCTTCTCGAAGACGTACTTGATCGAATCCATCTTCGAAATTAGCATGGTGGTGTGATTGAGCATGTACCGTCGTAGACGTTTGCCAGCCCAGGCTAATGCACAACACGTCTTCTCCAGCATCGAGTAACGAGATTCATAGTCCGTGAATTTTTTACTCAAGTAGTAAATGGCATGCTCCTTTCTGCCCGTCTCATCGTGCTGACCGAGAACACACCCAATACTATTCTCAAGAACTGTCAAGTACATGATTAGGGGTCTTCCGGCCACTGGGGGTATCAAGATTGGAGGTTCCTGTAGATACTGTTTTATCTTATCAAATGCCTTCTGACAATCCTCGTTCCAGATAATCGCCTGATCTTTCTTTAGCAGTTTGAACATCGGTTCACACGTGGCCGTGAGCTGAGAAATAAACCTTGCAATGTAGTTTATTCTGCCCAGGAAACCACGAACTTCTTTTTCTGTTTTTGGCGCTGGCATTTCTTGTATTGCTTTTATCTTCGCAGGATCAACCTCAATGCCACTTTCACTCACGATAAACCCCAGTAGTTTTCTAGACCGTACTCCGAAAGTACACTTGTTAGGATTTAGCCTCAACCTGAACTTCCTAAGCCTCTCAAAAAGCTTCAGCAAATTGACCAGGTGTCCCTCCTCCATTTGGGACTTCGCGATCATGTCATCAGCATAGACTTCAATCTCATGATGAATCATATCATGAAACAAAGTAACCATTGCTCGTTGGTAAGTGGCCCCTGCGTTCTTCAGACCGAAAGGCATTACCTTGTAGCAAAATGTTCCCCAGGGTGTAATAAACGTAGTTTTCTCCATGTCCTCCGGCGCCATCTTGATCTGATTGTAGCTGGAGAAGCCATCCATGAACGAAAATACGGAGAACTGAGTTGTATTGTCGACCAACACATCAATATGAGGCAGCGGGAAATCATCTTTAGAGCTCGCCCTATTCAAATCCCGATAATCGACGCACATTTGTACCTTACCGTCCTTCTTCGGTACAGGCACTATGTTGGCGACCCACGGAGGGTAAGTAGTGACCGCTAAAAAGCCAGCATCAAGCTGCTTTTGCACTTCTTCTTTGATCTTAACGACCATATCTGGTCGTGTCCTCCTAAGCTTCTGCTTGACGGGAGGACAATCTTCTCGCAGCGGCAAGTGATGGACCACGATGTCAGTATCAAGTCCGGGCATATCTTCGTATGACCAAGCAAAGATGTCACTATACTCTCTTAGCATCTTGACCAATCTCTTCTTGACACCACTCTGCAATGCAGCCCCTATCCTGACGTTCCTGACAAGTTCTTCAGAATCCAGATTCACAATCTCGATCTCCTCCTCGTGAGGCAGGATAACTTTCTCTTCTTGTTTCAACAAGCGGGCCAACTCTTCGGGAAGGTCTTCGTCTTCATCAATCTCTTCTTCGGCTTGATAGATCGGGCAATCGAAGTTGAAGTGAGTCGTAGAAGGTCCAGAGTCGATGCCGTCTGCTATGTGGATCCTGCAATAACAAGGGTTAAGCTTAAAACAAGGATATGCAGGTTAGCACAAACCCCATTGCCATTTTATTGTTTTTCAAAACAAATATAAAACAGGAATAACCGAGATCACTGTCGCTACTGCGAAAATCGGTGCCGGATGACAGAAGAGTCGCCACCGTGCGTTATTTATCCCAACGGAGGGAAAGGAAACGCTCGAAGTAAACCTCGCAAAAAACGGGGAAAAGGTATGGTCATCGCAACCAAAACCTAGATTCGGGAGTCGGTTACGCAAGGGGAAGGTATTAGCACCCCTCACGTCTGTCGTACTCGACGGGATCCACGCTTGCTTGGGTTGTCTAAAGGATGCAAAAACAATCTATCTATGGCTGCTAAATCTAAACGGAAGGGAACTGACTCGATAGAGCGTCGCACTCTATGCCTACGTATTCTCAAGAGAGAAAGTCAGAGTCAACGTAGTTCGGGACTACGGGAAATTGGCTCGCCAAGACCTCGCGTCTTGTGCCTACGTACTTCCACACTGCATGGAAGATCAGAGCTTACGTAGTTCAGGCTAACTACGGCTAAACAGGGTGTTCTCACACAGCAGTGAGAAATTAATCTGGTTTTAAAGGTTCGGGAACCTACAGGCAAAACTACGGTCTGGTCTCAAATGCACTCGGGCAAGAGAAAAGGGTAATATCAGTCGTCAGCGGGAAAGTCTCGATCGCACAGCAGCGAGAGAATAAAAGGTTAGTTGTTAGTGTGCTCGCTAGGATATCGCATCCTATGCCTACATATCCTCGTCGGGTACGAGGAATCAGAGCAGCTGTAGTTCGGCTACTTTCGGGACCACAGCTCAAATCTCGTTTTATTAATATTCTGAAAAATAATTACAATGATTGAATACTGAAAATAAACCCCTAGGAAATACTATCCTATCCTATGAAAAATCAAGTGGAAAATAGTCCCCTAACAAGTGGACTTCTAAAACTATCCCTAAAAAGGTGAAATAATACTCTGTGAAAAAATGTACTCTAAAAAATATTACATCTATGCTAATATTTTTTTATTCTTTTCCAACTATTTTCTTCTTTTTTTTCATTTCTTTCTTCAAATATTTTTCTATATTTTCACATTCTTTTTCAAGTATTTTTCTATATTTTTTCACTATTTTTTCATACTATTTTTCAATATTCTTTATTTCTTTTTCATTTTTTCAAATATAATCTTTTCATATTTTTTTCTCTTTTCTTTATTATTTTTTTCTTTTCAAATTCTTTTCTTTCTATTTTTCTTTATTCTTTTTCTTTCTCTTTTTCTTTATTCTTTTCATATTTCTTTCTATCTCTAAACAAAAGAAATGTTAAAAAAAAAATAAAAATACAAAAAAGGGGGGGGGGGGGGGGTACAACCTGCTACAGGGGTGTGCAAGCAGTAACAAGAAAAACCCTGGAATTGGGCCCCAGCCCAACAAAAATGTAAAAGAAAAAACAGGGGGGTGCGGACTTAAACGGAAGGTGTAGTCAGTAAAACACTAGCCAAACCAAGCCCAGCCCACAAAACCAACAACACACACACGCAGGGGGGGGGGGGTTGGGAACTAAACGGAGGTATGTGCATGCAAAATGGCCCAACCCAACTAACAACAAAACTGATGCCACTGTCCAAAACGGGGGGTGTGTGTACGGACGAAGATACTCTAATGGGCCCGGCCCAACTCAACCCGGTCCACCCTTCCATTCACCTTCCTCAGAAAACCCTAGTTCTTCTCTCATCTTCCTCATCAGCCTCCGCCGCCGACCAAACACTCGCCCTCCCTCACCATCTCCGTTCGAAATCTCTCTCTCTCACCATCTTCAAACTACTCTTCTCTGTTCTCTCTCTGAGTCTCTCTCAACCTAACAGAAACTCTCTCATCTCAGAACTTCCCCTCTCCATCTTTCTCTTACCTTCCAATTACTCACTATCAACAAAAAACTGGATCGTCTGGTGGTGTTCTTGCAGGTCTATGAAGATCAACGCGTGTGGATCTTGAAGGTTCTGGCGATTGATGAATGAAGGTTGTTCAGAGGTTCGCATGAAGTTCTCTGATGAACGAGATGAAGGCAGATCTGGAAAAAAAATATAGATCGTTGAACATTTCTGGATATGGTTCTTGAACGCTTTGAAGGTTCATATGATAATGATGATCGTTTCTGGATGTTCTTGAAGCCGTCTTCGTCGATGAGCTTTGAAGTTCTTTTGTTATGTGTTCTTGGAGGACTTTCTGGAAAAGACGCTACAGATGAAGATCTTCAAGGATCTTCGCAGATCTTGAAGATCAATGATGAACATCGTGTCCGGAAAACTATACTTGACAAGGCTCTGTTCATGGATTTCCTGAGAGATGATGAAGCTGATGATTGTGTTTCTTGTTGATGATGAGAGGAGATGAATATTTCTGGATTTCGTTGATTATGTTTGATCGAAGGAGATGAATGTTGATCGGAGGGAGATGAAGGAGGAAGATGGATTCTGGAATTTTTTGGGTGTTTTATGGTTTCCGGCGACGGGTATGGCGGCCGGAGGTAGTTGGGTGACCGGCGGGGAGCTGTTAGGGTGGTCGGAAGGTGTTAGGGACAGGGGTTGCATGGCCGCCGGCCATGCAACCGGTGAAGGCTAGGTGGTGGACACGTGGCGTAGGGTAGTGGAGGCGGTTAGGGCATGCGTGCCACTTGGCGTAGCGTGGCAGAGTGAGGGATAATGGGTTGTGCGCTGGCAGTGTGAGAATTATGCTATGTGGACCTTCTCTTTGAATTACACGTGTATTCAGCCTTATATATGGACTTTGACTGATTCTGGACCTTTGGAGGAATTGGGCTTCGCAAACTCTGGATAATGAGGCCCAACGAAATGATAATGACCCAAAAAAAAAAATGAAATGGATTAAAACAAGTTAATGAAAATGATTAAATCTAATTAACCCTAACTAAATCTCAATTAATCCTAAAAAGAGAATTATCCTAAAAACTCTATTAATTCTGATTAATTCATAAACTAATAACACTCTAATAATTCCACTAATCTTAAAAAACTCTAATAATCCCACTAATCTAAAATTCATTAAATCTCTATTAAATCTCCTATATAATTTATCTAAAACATTATACTATATAAAATCTATTATTAATAAAAGAAAAATCTATATTATTCTATAAAATGATTTAAGATATCTAAATCCTTATTAAAAACTAATTAAAAGTTATTTAACTATTTAATATCTATTGAAAAAACTATATCTAAAATCCATTTATCATCTATTTATTAAAAGGGAATATATTCTAAAATGTATTTAAAATCTATTTAAAATATAAAGAAAATCTATTTAAATTCTAAAAAAATCTATAAAGTCTATTTAAAATCTACAAGAAGCTATTAAATCCCAAAAATGCAGACAAAGGCAAATAACCAATATAAAAGAGAGCGCGAGACCAGAGCGAAGCAAACAGTAACCCGAACACCAAAAATCTCAAAAATCACTGCGTAAGCCGAAAACACCCAGGAAGCGCGCGACTTCCCAAAATAACCTCCGATTATCTGCACCGGTCTGAAACACCTGAAATGCGACAGTAGGGCTGTAATCCCGATAAAATCACCATGATTGAAGAAATGCACTATATGCAGTATGTAAATGCGAATGCGAGATGCGTCGAAACAAGGACCAGATGCGGGACCCGGTTGGTCAAATTTTAGGGTGCAACAGCTGCCCCTATTCAAGCAGCTTGGGCCTGAATGGTTGAAGAGCGCCCAGCCTTTGATCATTCAAAGGTAGAAGATGGTTGAATACAAATGGAACCCTGAAATTTGCCAACCGCAAAAATAAACTGCGAAGCTATTTGAGAAATAGCGTCTAATAAACTGAAGTCTGATTGTAACGGCAACAACTGGTCAATTATCTGATAAATTCTCTGCTGGTTTGTTCAACATCAATCACCTGTGTGACGCCACAGATACTGATTCTTCGGAATAATGCTTCAAAAAGCAAACACCTTCCCATCTGTTATGGGATCTTTTCTGTCGACTCATGGTTCACGGCGAACCTGAGGAAACTCTCCTGGGGAATTCTGAATTGAACTGCCTGGCACCTATTTCGACGAAGGCGGCAGCTTCAGAAGTTCGATATGTGTCAATCTTTCTTCGTTTTTCTTTCCAGTGCTGACGTAATAACCAGATATGAAGAAATCACTCCGCTGATGGAGAAGAGAGGCTTAACCAAACAACTCTGCAGGTGAACGAATTCGAAAGCCAATAGGCAACCATCCTGGTCTATGTTTCGACATGCGTATGCTTGAAATGATGCAATGTCCTATATGACGTGTAAATGTTATGCGTTTGTAACTGCAATACCTTATACGGCATGAATATGCTATGTATTTGTATAAATGCAATGACGATATATGCAAATGCTAATGCAAGCTCGAGCTGCCAGAGAACACCAGGTCTGAACACCGCTTGGCAAAATAAATGCCGAAGGCAACATCAACTCTACTGAGGATGAACCGAATATCACAGAATCATCTCAGCAAAATAAATGCTGGAAAAAAGGGAAACTAAATCCGCTGAGGATAACTGTCCTGCCGGAGAAAATGGAAAAGCAACCCTGCTTGGGGAGAAAGAAAGAAACAACTCTGCTTGGGGATGATTCCTTCAAACCATTGGCAACTGATTGTGCTCTGCGGGGATTGATCAAAACTGGGTTTGATTGCGCGCAACACGCTGCTGGAAATGCCCCTACTATCAAGGATATCAATCTTAATCTGTTGAGGATACTCCTGATCCTACTCTGATGCGGGGTAAAATACAATCTCGACTCTTCCGGGGATAATAAGCAACTTTTATCTGCTGAAGAGTAGCAATTCTGACTTAACAACATCCACAAGGAATTCAAACATTAATCGGAGCACTGGTATCCGTCGAGCTTCGTATCGGGGAACATGACAACATGCGAGTCATTGGGAGCTACTGTGTCAGATACCTTTAGGTTTTTGCTTTTCTAGTTTAGGATAAACATGGATTATATACACAGTGGAAGATATGGAAAATACTAGACGAGAACTAGCATTTAGAGGGTAGACTACCAGGCGAGAACTGATAGAAAAATAGGTTATCGAACGAGAATTGATTTGGTAACGGACATCAGACAGGGCTGACTGGATAACAAGCTGAGAAAAAGACAACCAGGCGAGAACTGGCTGAAAGCTGACGTACACCAGACGAGAACTGGTATAACACATAGGTTAAAACACACGATGACCAGACGAGAACTGGTTACGCAACGACATGTACCAGACGATAACTGATACAACACTTGAAGAAACAGTGACCAGACGAGAACCGGTTACAATAAACTACACCAGACGGGAACTGATGCTTATGGAAGGGTGGGCCAGACGAGAACTGGTTACCGGTTTGCCAGGCGAGAACTGGACTTTGGAAACGACTGGTTACTGACACGCAACAGGTTTAAACTGTAGGATAATGATCCAACGACAGCAAGGCCTTTCTTATTTAGAAGATTCATGTTTTTGATAAGGGTAATGACACGATTCCCCGATACTCAACTCCGGCTGGGGATAAACAGACTGGCTTGAACAACTTGCCCCACTATAACTCTTGGGAATACTTGCTCTGAACAGCTTGCTACGAGACGACCTCGAGATTACTTGCCCCAGTATCTGTACGACAACATAATTCAATCTCCCTTAAACCCCTATCAACCCAGCTGGTTTCAACATTCTCTACGGTAACTTGCCCCTGAATGAGCGTTCTAGCGACTTAACCTGATCTGATTATCCACCTGAAGTATCTGCTTTCAAATCTCACAATTCTGCATAATTGCCCTTGAGTGGCTCTCGAGAAGACTCACTTCTGATCAACTGCTTCTCAAGCATACTGCCCCTGAATCAACTGATGCTTCGGGACTTGTCCTCAGACTAACTGATTCTGAACTTACTGGGAGTCAATGCCCCGGATTCACTGGGCTTCACAACATACACCATTCTGGTTCAGACTGCTGAATTACTCAGTACTTCTTGACGATTCCCTGTTGGAATTTCTTTCATGCCAACTACTAACCTACAATTAAATTGCCTATTCATGAATGGTAATCTTAATGCAGTGCTCATGCAGATTTTGAAAAAAATTTGAGCTGTCACTCATTTACATGTCATGATTGAGTGACGAATGAACCAAAGTTCAACCGTAGTGCTTACGTGGGATGTGACTAGCGAGTCATGAGGGGGTCAGGTTACTCAACCTTATCGTAATGCGCTTTCAGAATAAACCCTACCTCAATTAGGTCTTTTGAGGGTTGTATCGTGGTCGGGTTCACGGTTCGTGAAACAAAGGATATTTGGCTCAAAATTTGATTTGTACCCACCCCGCCTACGTGATGATCTCCGATCCTAAAGTTCAGTTAACCTGGAACGAGCGCTCGCCTCTTTGAGAGGTATGTTGAATGGTAAGAACCACAACTGAGGAATTCCCAAGGTTTTTCCGGAGTGACAGTTACTCCTTCTTCGCTTTCAGTGTCTGTGTACACGACTTTGTCACTTGCTGGGGAAAAATTTCTATCCCTCTTTTTCATTCTTTTGATTCCCTAATTTTTGCCTGGACTGACTCCTTTTGAGTTCTTTTCGTTTTTTCGATTTCTTTTGAAGTCCAGCGGGATGCCCTGATTTTTGCCTAAGTATTAGCTTTCTAGCTTTTTCTTTCTTTTTACTTAGCGGGCTTTCTTTCTTCTTTCTTTTGGAACAAAGTCGTGTGGCACTGGTTGTCCTGATTGCTCCGAAAGGATTGTAACTGTTTCACTCCTGATTGGTGAGGTATGACCTCTTGAAAGGTATAAACTGATTGGTCCTCGAAAGATAACACTCCTCTGTAAGACTTGAATGCTCGGTCAAGCTAACTGACAACTACCCTTGCCCTGGGTTAAGATGTGAAGGTTAAAAAGTCCGAAAAAACTTCTACTTCCTGGCTCGAAGTGGTTAACAAGGGACTAACTCCTTATATCTCCAGTGTTTAGGGGATTTGAAACAATGCCTTGTACGTCATCGGTAAGGTCTTATCTGAAAGCCATACGATCATCGGTTATGAGTTTAGTTTCGTCATCCTCCCTCCAATCTTTGCTAGTCATAGGGATAAAGTGGAGTGAATAAAATACAAGTGTCAGTGCAATGCAGTAAATGAGCGACAACGACATGATTAATTTAGAAAAATGCATAGTCACTTTATTATTATCACCATTCGAAACATACAATGTTTAAAAGCAGGTAGTAACTAACAGAAAAGAAACTACAAATGCAAATGATATAAAGGTCTGAGGACTGCCAATGCTGAGGCGCCTGCCTGTCTGAATCACTGGCCTTTGCTGGGGAATACTTTCCGAGTCTACGAGCTTAGACAACTGAGCGGTTGGTATGAACAAACAGGAATCCTTCTCGAAAGGAAATGCGATCCTGGTCAATCAACTGCTGTACTTTCGCCTGAAATGCTTTACAATCTTCAGTCGAATGCCCCGGAGAGCCACCATGATAACCACACTGAACGTGGGGATTGTACCCAAGAGGGTAAGGTTCTGGAACTGGCTTAAGAGCTTTAGGTTCCACCAAAGAGCTCTGGATCAAAGATGATAGCAACTGACTATACGGCATAGGCACTGGGTGAAAAGGAGCTTTCCTTCGTTCCAAGTTGTTGCGAGGTCGATTATGATTCTGACGCTGATTATGATAACCTCGACCACGAGTTCGCTGATTTGCAAGGGAAGCGACATAGGATTCCTGATATGGTGCCCTAGGCACGACTGTCTGTTCAGTATAACAAGCCACGGGAGGTACTGATCTCTGATAAGATGAAGAACCAACAAAATTCACTGATTCGCTTTGAGGATATTCAACCTTTGGCATGACTGCATTGATCACAACTCCTTCTTCATCCTGATAGTCACAAGAATATCCAGTTTCACCAGCTTGATCATTTGAAGTAATCTAAATTTTCCCGATTCTTATGGCATACTCAAGGCGTTCTCCTAATGCTACCACGTCATAGAAACTTAACGGAAGTCTGAGCAATCTTTCGAAGTACGGATCTTGTAGGGAATCTACAAACATGCTTGTCAGCTCTTGGTCTAACAGCGGTGGATACACTCTAGCAGCAAATTCTCTCCATCTCTGAGCATACTTCCTGATAGGCTCATTGCTCTCTTGAGACAATTCTTGCAACTGCATACGATGGGGAGCTACGTCTAGGTTGTAATCGTACTGCTTCAGAAAAGCTCTGGCTAAATCCATCCATGATCAAATCTGATTTCTCTCTAACTGCATATACCACCTCAAAGATGCCCCAGTCATACTATCTTGAAAGCAATGGATCATCAATTTGTCGTCTCGCACAAACGAGGTCATTCTCCGACAGAACATCATCAAATGTTGCTTCGGACAGCTATCTCCTGTGTACTTCTCAAATTTCGGCACTTTGAACTTATAAGGCAACACCAGGTCAGGAACCAAACACATGTCTACAGCATTCAGGTTGACAACATCTTTCACCTTCAAAGCTTTCATTCCTTCTTCCAACGCTCGGAGTTTTCTATCCGTCTCAAGAGCTCTTGGATCTACCATCCTGGCTATCGGGATATCTCTTCGGTAATTCATCACAGGGAAAGCAACACCTTGATTGTTAACAGGAGGAGGACATTCATATCGGGCACCAAACTGCTCATGTCGACCTCGGTTCTCAACAGTAGGCTGCACAAACTGGTCTGCAGTAACGTTGTTCACTTGCGGGAAGTCTTCCATAGAATCATACAGAGGGTTGGACGTCATAGTGAACCCTGTCAAGGTGTTAGGAGACTGGAAATTGCCTTCAGACATAGCTACCAATAGTCTTCAACTGACTTCAATGCTTGATTCTGCTCAAATCTACTCAACCCCTAGATCGGTCTTCTAACAATCAACAGTTGCTCAGTCCAAACTCCGGGTAATCACCTTCAGGAAACAAAGGCTGGATCAGAACTCTGGCTAACTGGAGGATGATATGCAATATGATGCAACACTATTATGCACATGATATGCAAGATGCAGCAAACAACGGGACCACAACCCCTACACAAATCTGAATACTGCTGTACTGCTGACGGAGTACGTCCGCTCTGAAGAGAAGACCAAAATAACGGGTAGGTTGGAAGTCAAGTTTCCTGCAAAAAAAAACCCCCACTCACAGGTATGGACCTATATCTGACAAGGTACGACATCCTATGCGGTCGTCAGCGTCACAGACTTTCAAGACTGACGATACGATTCCCAGAAGGAGTGGCATCATCAAGTCTTGAAGAGGCCTCACTTAGCTAACTTCCAAATGATCGGTTCCCGGAGTTGACAATCCAACTAACCAACAACCCCCTCGACCCAAAGGGTAGAAAAAGAAATCAACCAAAAGAACCTCGTCCGAGTGTAGATTTCGCGGGACACTAGTACAAGCAAAGCCGGTACGCGCCCACTAATCTCTACTCTAAGTCTAAGGTGCACTCAAGCCCAGGTCCGGCTTCTCACTCAATCATAGAACACCCGTCACGCCCCAACAGCAACAGATAATATCAATAAATAAGCCCCAATAGACAAGCAAACAAGCGCTAGGATTGACTCTCTCTTAGGGGACGTTGGATCCCACATTCATAAGGAACTATCGCAGTCCCTAGCGGCTAGGGGACGTTGGATCCCCAGCAGAGTGGCCAGCTGTCGCTACTGCGAAAATCGGCGCCGGCTGACAGAAGAGTCGCCACCGTGCGTTATTTATCCCAACGGAGGGAAAGGAAATGCTCGAAGTAAACCTCGCAAAAAACGGGGAAAAGGTATGGTCATCGCAACCAAAACCTGGATTCGGAAGTCGGTTACGCAAGGGGAAGGTATTAGCACCCCTCACGTCCGTCGTACTCGACGGGATCCACGCTTGCTTGGGTTGTCTAAAGGATGCAAAAACAATCTATCTATGGCTGCTAAATCTAAACGGAAGGGAACTGACTCGATAGAGCGTCGCACTCTATGCCTACGTATTCTCAAGAGAGAAAGTCAGAGTCAACGTAGTTCGGGACTACGGGAAATTGGCTCGCCAAGACCTCGCGTCTTGTGCCTACGTACTTCCACACTGCATGGAAGATCAGAGCTTACGTAGTTCAGGCTAACTACGGCTAAACAGGGTGTTCTCACACAGCAGTGAGAAATTAATCTGGTTTTAAAGGTTCGGGAACCTACGGGCAAAACTACGGTCTGGTCTCAAATGCACTTGGGCAAGAGAAAAGGGTAATATCAGTCGTCAGCGGGAAAGTCTCGATCGCACAGCAGCGAGAGAACAAAAGGTTAGTTGTTAGTATGCTCGCTAGGATATCGCATCCTATGCCTACATATCCTCGTCGGGTACGAGGAATCAGAGCAGCTGTAGTTCGGCTACTTTCGGGACCACAGCTCAAATCTCGTTTTATTAATATTCTGAAAAATGATTACAATGATTGAATACTGAAAATAAACCCCTAGGAAATACTATCCTATCCTATGAAAAATCAAGTGGAAAATAGTCCCCTAAAAAGTGGACTTCTAAAACTATCCCTAAAAAGGTGAAATAATACTCTGTGAAAAAATGTACTCTAAAAAATATTACATCTATGCTAATATTTTTTATTCTTTTCCAACTATTTTCTTCTTTTTTTTCATTTCTTTCTTCAAATATTTTTCTATATTTTCACATTCTTTTTCAAGTATTTTTCTATATTTTTTCTCTATTTTTTCATACTATTTTTCAATATTCTTTATTTCTTTTTCATTTTTTCAAATATAATCTTTTCATATTTTTTTCTCTTTTCTTTATTATTTTTTTCTTTTCAAATTCTTTTCTTTCTCTTTTTCTTTATTCTTTTCATATTTTTTTCTATCTCTAAACAAAAGAAATGATAAAAAAAAATAAAAATACAAAAAAAGGGGGGGGGGTACAACCTGCTACAGGGGTGTGCAAGCAGTAACAAGAAAAACCCTGGAATTGGGCCCCAGCCCAACAAAAATGTAAAAGAAAAAACAGGGGGGGTGCGGACTTAAACGGAAGGTGTAGTCAGTAAATCACTAGCCAAACCAAGCCAACCCACAAAACCAACAACACACACACACAGGGGGGGTTGGGAAGTAAACGGAGGTATGTGCATGCAAAATGGCCCAGCCCAACTAACAATAAAACTGATGCCACTGTCCAAAACGGGGGGTGTGTGTACGGACGAAGATACTCTAATGGGCCCGGCCCAACTCAACCCGGTCCACCCTTCCATTCACCTTCCTCAGAAAACCCTAGTTCTTCTCTCATCTTCCTCATCAGCCTCCGCCGCCGACCAAACACTCGCCCTCCCTCACCATCTCCGTTCGAAATCTCTCTCTCTCACCATCTTCAAACTACTCTTCTCTGTTCTCTCTCTGAGTCTCTCTCAACCTAACAGAAACTCTCTCATCTCAGAACTTCCCCTCTCCATCTTTCTCTTACCTTCCAATTACTCACTATCAACAAAAAACTGGATCGTCTGGTGGTGTTCTTGCAGGTCTATGAAGATCAACGCGTGTGGATCTTGAAGGTTCTGGCGATTGATGAATGAAGGTTGTTCAGAGGTTCGCATGAAGTTCTCTGATGAATGAGATGAAGGCAGATCTGGAAAAAAAATATAGATCGTTGAACATTTCTGGATATGGTTCTTGAACGCTTTGAAGGTTCATATGATGATGATGATCGTTTCTGGATGTTCTTGAAGCCGTCTTCGTCGATGAGCTTCGAAGTTCTTTTGTTATGTGTTCTTGGAGGACTTTCTGGAAAAGACGCTACAGATGAAGATCTTCAAGGATCTTCGCAGATCTTGAAGATCAATGATGAACATCGTGTCCGGAAAACTATACTTGACAAGGCTCTGTTCATGGATTTCCTGAGAGATGATGAAGCTGATGATTGTGTTTCTTGTTGATGATGAGAGGAGATGAATATTTCTGGATTTCGTTGATTATGTTTGATCGAAGGAGATGAATGTTGATCGGAGGGAGATGAATATTTGATCGGAGAAAGATGAAGGAGGAAGATGGATTCTGGAATTTTTTGGGTGTTTTATGGTTTCCGGCGACGGGTATGGCGGCCGGAGGTAGTTGGGTGACCGGCGGGGAGCTGTTAGGGTGGTCGGAAGGTGTTAGGGACGGGGGTTGCATGGCCGCCGGCCATGCAACCGGTGAAGGCTAGGTGGTGGACATGTGGCATAGGGTAGTGGAGGCGGTTAGGGCATGTGTGCCACTTGGCGTAGCGTGGCAGAGTGAGGGATAATGGGTTGTGCGCTGGCAGTGTGAGAATTATGCTATGTGGACCTTCTCTTTGAATTACACGTGTATTCAGTCTTATATATGGACTTTGACTGATTCTGGACCTTTGGAGGAATTGGGCTTCGCAAACTCTAGATAATGAGGCCCAACGAAATGATAATGACCCAAAAAAAAAAATGAAATGGATTAAAACAAGTTAATGAAAATGATTAAATCTAATTAACCCTAACTAAATCTCAATTAATCCTAAAAAGAGAATTATCCTAAAAACTCTATTAATTCTGATTAATTCCTAAACTAATAACACTCTAATAATTCCACTAATCTTAAAAAAACTCTAATAATCCCACTAATCTAAAATTTATTAAATCTCTATTAAATCTCCTATATTATTTATCTAAAACATTATACTATATAAAATCTATTATTAATAAAAGAAAAATCTATATTATTCTATAAAATGATCTAAGATATCTAAATCCTTATTAAAAACTAATTAAAAGTTATTTAACTATTTAATATCTATTGAAAAAACTATATCTAAAATCCATTTATCATCTATTTATTAAAAGGGAATATATTCTAAAATGTATTTAAAATCTATTTAAAATATAAAGAAAATCTATTTAAATTCTAAAAAAATCTATAAAGTCTATTTAAAATCTACAAGAAGCTATTAAATCCCAAAAATGCAGACAAAGGCAAATAACCAATATAAAAGAGAGCGCGAGACCAGAGCGAAGCAAACAGTAACCCAAACACCAAAAATCTCAAAAATCACTGCGTAAGCCAAAAACACCCAGGAAGCGCGCGACTTCCCAAAATAACCTCCGATTATCTGCACCGGTCTGAAACACCTGAAATGCGACAGGAGGGCTGTAATCCCGATAAAATCAGCATGATTGAAGAAATGCACTATATGCAGTATGTAAATGCGAATGCGAGATGCGTCGAAACAAGGACCAGATGCGGGACCCGGTTGGTCAAATTTTAGGGTGCAACAATCACAATATTTGAATACGAAGAAAAACGCCTTTTGATTTATTGGTAAAATGCATGTACATAATCAAACAAGGCCCTGACAATAAACCCACTATGCCCCGGGTAGGACATAGAGTTGTACAATGATTGGAAAAAGTAAATCATTACTCTTTGCCTGCCACTTGGATGATATCCTTGACGGACCAGTTGTTGAGGCTCTCTCCTGGCTTGCTTGGCTAGATCCAAGAGTCTAAGTCACAGTCGCTGTCTCCGCTGTCTTCAGACACTGCGTTGACACTTTCAAATATCACCCCGCCGCTGGTAAACTGGATCGGCCCTTTACCTCGCGACGCACTGCTAGAAGAAGAGGAGGCTTCAGCCGCAGGAGAATACCCCAACCCAAACTTGTCTTGCTTGTTAGGTTTCTCTAGAATTCGCCCCCAGCCTGGGGTAGATCCGGCTTGAACAACGGCCCGGGCTTCTTTGAAGGAAGAGAGAGTCATCTCTGGCTTCTCAGTGATTGCAGGAGCTACGCTCTTGATTTTAACAGCTTCGAACGCTTGACATAGGGTTTCGTGGATTTCCCCATCCATCTCAACATACTTGAAGGACGAAAAATGGCTCACCATTATGTCTTCCTCGCCACATACAGTCACGATGCTACCTCCAACAACATACTTGAGCTTCTGGTGCAACGTGGAGGTCACGGCGCCCGCAGAATGGATCCATGGCCGGCCCAAGAGACAACTGTAGGTAGGCATGATGTCCATAATGTAAAAGATCGCGTCGAATGTTTCCGGCCCGACTTGGATTGGCAACGTCACCTCCCCGAAAACATGTCGTTTGGTTCCATCGAACGCTTTCACAACCAGATCACTGGGTGTGCAAATCACTCCATGAGTATCTAACTTCATCAATGCTTTCTTCGGAAGAACATTGAGGGATGACCCTGTGTCTACCAATACGTGAGACATAATCGTTCCCCTACACTCTATCGAGATGTGCAAGGTGCTATTGTGGTTCCTCCCCTTCGGCGTCAGCTCCAGGTCAGTGAACCCTAACCCATTTCCAGCATTCATGTGGGCTACGACCCCTTCCAACTGGTTTACCGATATTTCCTGCGGTACATACGTGGCATTCAACACCTTCAGCAGTGCGTTGCGATGTGCCTCAGAACACAACAACAGATTCAGGATGGAAATTTTTGAGGGTGTTTGATAGAGATGATCCACGATCTTGTAGTCACTCTTTTTAATCAACCTCATAAACTCTTTGGCGTCTTTAACAAGTAAGTCTTTTTCTACCCCACGAGGGGTCTCTTCAATGACTTTACTTTTACCCTTATCAGTTGCGTCAGCTCTGTCCGCTTTTTCCGCCACGATCTCAGGTGGTGCAAACACTCTTCTGCTGCGAGTGATTCCGCTAACGCCCACTAGGTTCCCCACAGACGACCCAAATGGTTCTAATTCCAACTTCTATCCGTTGCAGTAGACTTCTGCCCCGTAATGCCATGGGACAGCATTGGTGCTTTCGAAGGGTATCGGCCCAGCTTTGGTGATGGTAATTGTGGGCGGCTTGGGTGCAGAAATAGTTATCGTCCGACGAGGGATGGTGATGGTGGCAACCTCATCATCTTGCTTCAGCATTACCTCTCCCGATCTGCTTTCGGCCCTTCGGCTAAACTGCAGGATTCCTTAGGTCATCAGACTTTGAATCCCCTCTATCAATTGCTCACATCCATCAGGACTTGTCGCACAGCCCATACACAATTCTCCACAACTTGGAAAGAAACCCCTTTTCATCAGCTTAGCTTTAACGAAGCTAAGCGGTGTCTTCAGATCCTTGATGCCAATCAACAAATCCAAATTCTCGTCCTCAATAATGGCATTTACTCCACCTCCCCTATGATTCGGCATAGGGTTCTTCGTGACGTTTGGCACATTATCTGAGAAATTGATGATCTTAGCGTCCACCATATCCTGCACCTTGTGCTTGAAGGCTTTGTAATTTTCTATCGTATGGCCTGGTGCCCCTGAATGAAATTCGCAAGTCGCATTCGCATCATAACCTGGCGGAGGTGCCCCTGTCAAGGGAGTCGAGGTTCTCTTCTGGATCAACTGTAGCTGGAGAAACGTCTGTAACAGCTGAGCATAAGACATGGGCAGTGTCTTGAGGTGACGGCTCGACAGAGGTGCCCTGTTCTGATACTTTCTGTACCCTTATTGATTCGGCTGTTGCTGCTGCTGCGGCTGGGGTTGTTGGACAGCAGGGATAGTTATACTGGCCACCTGCTGGTGCTGGCCCTTGCCCTTCCTTCGAGCATTGGACACGGCGCTCGTCTCTCATTCCCTCCTTTCGCCACTATAAGGTTTCTTCCCTCCTCCAGCCGAGGACATCTCATCTTGAATTTCCCCCAGTTTGATCCCATTTTCAATGTGCTCGCCCGTGATAATGAGATCTGAGAAGCTTCCAGACATACTACTGACCAATTTCTCATAATAAACCCCTGGGAGGGTAGCTACGAACATTTCCACAAGCTCGCGTTCAACCATCGGCGGCTGAACCCTAGCTGCCAACTCACGCCACCACTGGGCGTATTCCTTGAACCCTTCGTTTTTCCTTTGTGACAGATTCTGCAGTTGGACTCGGTTCGGAGCCAAGTCACTGTTATACTGATAATGGTGCACGAATGCTTCAGCAAGTTCCTTCCACGTGCGCACACTGGTAGGCTCCAGACTCATGTACCATTCGAGGGAGGGCCCGGACAGACTGTCCTAAAAGAAGTGCATCAGCAACTTCTCGTCCTCAGAATGAGCTGACATTTTCCGATAGTATGATCTCAAGTAGACGCGGGGTCAAGTGGTGCCCTTGTACTATTCAAAGTCAGGTACCTTGAACTTGGGAGGCACCTTGAAATCAACAATCAATCCCAATTTGGACATATCAACACCCATGGTGTTCTGGTTCTCGATATTCCTCATTTTGTCCTTGAGTGCCTTGAACCTTAGCCGTGCTTCAGCAGTCAGCTCCCTTTCAGCACCTCTCTGCGAGAACACATCATCCTGACGGTCTTCTAACCATGGCTGAGGCCCGAACATATTTCCAACACCGGCGTTGCCGTTGCCCAGCCCAACATTGACATTAGCTTCAAGATTCCTATTACCGACGCCCATCGTATTACCATTGAGTCCCATGTTAGCTATCACATTGTCGTTGACACTGTCATTCCCCCCGGTCACGGAGACGCCATTCTGAGGAGTTTCAACTGGTGGAGGGGTAGGCACGGTCCCACCATGGAGTACGCCATTGCTATCAACCCTTGAAATCAGAGGCTGAACCAAGGTTCTGAGCTAATCCTGGCTGTTGGCGGCCGCTTGCATGAGCTCCATGAAGCGGTCCATCCTTTCTCGGAGTTCCTGAACGTCAGTTTGCATTTGCTCCATAATTCTGGTTTGATTTACTCTGGTCGGATAGCGGTGGATAGGTCTCTGATCAATCCTGGAACAACCTGAAATATCCTGAAAACACAAAAGGGTTAGAAAAAACAACAAATTGCTTGTTATGCAGATGCTTCATGCAAATGCAAACGTGTGTCTGTGTGTTAGGGAGATTTCCCCCCGATCCTAGTGCCTAAGTGCCAGTGCTGATAAGAAGTTCGAGTCCAATCATAGAAATAACATCTCATATACAAAGAAAGCCCATCAAGGCAGTACATAGCATCACTGAGTGCAAGCAGAATCAATAGCATGACCTCGACCAACAAGCCTGGTGATGGTCAGCATACAACAATGATCAAAACAAAAGGATTACAAATAGTCAAGCACGGCCACGGGTGCGAAACTCTTCTAACAACCCCTTCGTTTCTAGATGATCAGGCTGAGTGAGCAACCCTTCGACGAGTAACTCCCTCTGCATAATGGTGTATTGGAGACCTTCGACCGAATCTTCCCATGCTCCTTCGTCGAAACAATCTTCTAACTTTCGCTTCTTGGATACAAACGTCAGCTTGCGCTCCTTCAGGTTAGCAAGAGCCCTGTTGAGCTGGCCTTCAGTGGCATATCTGCGAGCAGTTTCTTCATCAAACCTCTTCTCACTAGCCTTTGCCTGGGCTTTCAGCTTGGCGATCTGTTGCTTCAGCTTATCCTCCCGCTCTTTGCCGTTGGCTAGGGTGGCCTTCCAATGCTGGTTAAACTTGGATATCCTCCGGTACGCTTCATCCAAGTGCTGCTTCTTAGTGGCCAGTACATCGTTGACAGCTTTGAAGTTTCGACCCATGCGCTCGTGCTCAGTGTTGCACCCTAAAAATTTGCTCAACCTTCTTCACCTGGTTTATGTTTCAATTACATTAGCATTTGCATATAGAGTCATGTACACAGTCTAATCATTTGCATATCATAGCATAGCAAGTCATCCAACAAGGGACCAAGTACTATTCTTATCTCTATGAGCCTATCAAGAGGTTATTATTCAAATTCAATCTTATCCAAGTCATCAGAAAGAAATTGAAGTCTAAAGAAGTCATTGGACCAAGCAGTAGATCTATCTCCTATCTTGAGGGTATTTGAAGATCATCAAAGAAGTTGTGAGCTGTGAGTTGAGCATGGAGGGTATATAGACATCATGGAAGACCTAGAGGGTCATTTGGAAAGTGAGACAAGTCATTGATGTGATCACAAAGGTTGCAGTTGAAGACAGTCAACTAGGGTTTCATCTGGGTCAACCCTAGGTCAACTCTAGGTCAAGTGATTGATTGAAAGGCATCAAGGTCTATTTGAGAGATGTGGGGTTCATAATTTGACATGTAGATAAGGATGTGGTGTTGTGCCAAGAATAAATCAAGAGAAATCAAGAAGAAGAGGAGTTTCTAAATTAGGGTTTCTATGTAAAATCCCCTGATTTAGGTCAAACTGCCAAGCAAGATAATTCAAAATGCAAGCTTAAAATGGATCCTTGGACAACATGAAACTTGTATAGGATCTCAAGACCTTTAATTTGAGTGGTGGAAGACATCAAGGAGATTTATAGAACTCAAGTTATGGTCCTTGCAAGTTACTGGTCATCTGAGGTATCTGAAATTTTGTCTGTGAAAGTTACTTGTCTTCCAAGCAACTTTTACCCATCAAGGAGATTTCAAATGAATTTCTGGTCAACATAAGAGTTGTTCCTCATTGTCTTAGCTATCTAGAAAGGTATGGTATGCCTTCATCTGATTTGTGGAACTCTACTTATGACCTTGGCAAGAAAAGGGTATTTTGGTCATTTGAGAATTACAGGTCATTTCAAGCCTATGCCCAAAACTCATACAAGGAAGCTTCAAATGAAAAACTTCACAACATCAAAGTTGTTCCAAATGAAATTTTGAGTCTATAAAAGTGATCATGAAAGTTTGGAAAGGCTCATAGCTCAAGGTTCCAAATTTGGTCAATTTAAAAGTGAATTTAATGAATAAAAGTGACCTAAAAATGGGATTTTTCATAACATGGCCAAATGAGATGAAGTTATAGGTCATTTTGATTGGAAAAAATGTTTTAAGAACATTGGAAAAAGTAGATTTTTGAGTTTGGTTCAAAGTTTAGAAGTTATGCTAGTTGGCTTACAAAGGAAGTAACATATCCAAAATTCAAGGGAATTGTGCACAAGAAGTTTCTACCAAGTTCTAGAGTGTTCTATGAGTGTCTATATATTGAGTAGAGTGGCTTCATTCAAGGGTTGGTGATTCATTTTGATCAAAACACATAGTTACATCTCATTCTTCAATTGTGCAAATTCATTCCAACCTCTATCAAATCTTCATCATTCTCCACAATTCTTGATTCTATCATCATCTACATCCATCATAGATCAAGTTTCCATCAAGATTTGGCTGAATTGAGGTAGAATTCGTGTGCTACCAACTTCATCATCCAAAGTGCAAGAAGATTGTGATTGCAAGATCAAGGACATTTGAGCAAGTGCTATTGCATACAGAACCAAGAATCAAGTCTGTTGATCAAGTCCAGAGCATTGCAAGCTTTGGATCCAAGGAATTCTGCATCAGTTTTCATCTTTAAACCAGGTTAGTTTTCCTATCGAATTAGCATGAATTAGTTAGAATAATAGAGAATCTTTAGGTTAGAATGATTAGGAATGGTTAGATGATTGTTTCTGGTGAATTTGAAGGCATTTCATGAAGATCACCATTGGAGCACCAAAGCTGTTTTGGCTTAGAACACCTAGGTTAGGACATGATAGTCTTGGTTAGATAGATAAAAATGACCAGCATAGCATGTAGATTGTATTAGTGTAAGATTTAGCAAGAATTGGCATGATTGATATCAGTGCAAAATGGTGGAACCAGGATTTTCTACCTATCGGGTTTGAATATTGGTTGAGTTTTGGAGGAAACTGAATCTATGGTTGTGTAGAGGAGAGGATGTAGGACATTTTTGCTTTTTACAGAATTGGATTTCATGGAGGAACGAGGTCGTATGAGAAGGTGGAAGATTGATTCATGAAGCTGCATGCAGGGTTCAATAATGGCTGAAACCCTAATTCTTTGGAGAAGAAACGTGAGGATCGTTGGATCCTTCACTTGACTTTGACTCAGCATATGATCTAAAGGCCACAATTTAAAGTTGAAATTTGGAGGGAGGTATTAGGCAGCAACGCTGCGTTTCATTTAACTCACTCAGACTGGACTTCAATTGATATTCGTACCCCCACTTGCAAGGCCCAATGCCATTTGAACTGATTTAATTGCTATGTGCACCGTTTTTAGTTTATTTCTTTTTGTGTTTTTTTTTCTGATTAGCTGGGCCCAGACGCGCTTTGCTATGCGCGCCCCCCAGTCTGGGCCCATCATTCTTTTTTAACTGGAATAAATACTGATTGCACCCCTAACCCAATTTAATTCATATTAATTTCATTCTTTTTTTTTTATTTCTTTAAAAAATCATAACAAATTGAAAATTGCATATTTTTAAATGGTTGTTTTTGCATCTTTTTCATATTTTTGTTAAGAAAATTGTCATATAATAAAATTAGCATTTCATTTTATTTTTGTATTTTTAGTACATTTTCCTTTTAAATAGGTTTTAATTGATTTTAGGTTTATACATGATATTGTTGATTTTAGTTTAGTTAGATACTTTTACATTTTGGACCCATTCTTTTTAGAGTATTTTACTTAGAACTTTAGCTTGTATATAAGATTTAATTCATGATTTTAGGACTTAATTTTAGATGATTTGTTTAGGTGTGATTAGGAGAATCAAAACTAGGGTTTAGAGATAACATAGGTGTAGCAAATCATTTCTTTTAGGAGTTGTAGTTTGAATTTTGGGGTATGGGACTATAGGGGTATTATGGGTAGATAATAGATCCCTTAGAAATTACTAGGTTTTCCCTATTCTACTATTACTATTAATATACTGCTTGTATTTGCTTGAGTGTGTGGTGTGCCCTCTTTAGGGTTATTTTTTGACTGTGTGGGGTATTGGGCCTGCTTGGGGTTTGGGTTTGAGCTGAAGACTGTGCTGATGAAGCCCATTGGAGACCAAAGAGAATGAAGACCAATTTCCAGAG
Organism: Lathyrus sativus; assembly: GCA_963859935.3. Classification (NCBI taxonomy): domain Eukaryota; kingdom Viridiplantae; phylum Streptophyta; class Magnoliopsida; order Fabales; family Fabaceae; genus Lathyrus; species Lathyrus sativus. The sequence goes on along the minus strand of OZ012735.1, from coordinate 575,186,435 downwards.
TTGATGAGGGGTATCTCTTGCTGGCAGCTGTTGAAGGTTATAGGATCTAGGAGTTAGGCAGAGCTCTAGAGTAGGAAATTTGATTCACAAACATGGAAGGTCTTGTTTGCCTCCATCCCTCTCTATGATGCAGAGTCTCCCTAAGACATTCACCCCCTTCCTTTGGAAGGCTTGGTGATAGTGTCTAAGAGATAGAACTCTTGAGAGAAATATTCTATGTGTTGTTAGCAGTCTGTTTGCCACCTTTGGTGGTCAACTAATTGCTTAACACCCCAGTTCACTCTTGTGATTGGTTCCTCAGCTGGGAGATTGGGACTTGAAGAAAAGCCCTGAAGATTGATGATAGAGACCTTGCCTGAAGGCTTGAAGATTGAAGACAAAGACCTTGCTTGAAGGCTGTGAAGATAAAGACTGATGCTTGCTTGAAGCTTGTAGGTGTTTGATGATGACCTGAAGACAGATGCTGATGAAGACTGCTGTTGCTGTTTATTTTTGTTGTTTAATCCTTGATGTATTGATTGAATTTCCCTGACTGTATTGCTTGCTGTTTAACCTGTTAGGTTGAAAGTGAATTCTGTTCACTTTTGCCTGTTGTTTTCTAGGTTCGAGGTTGAGTGGGACTCCCTTGCCTCGCTTGTATTGCTGCATCCATGCATTTTACTGCTTTATTGTATATATGCTATTGTTTCTGTGTCCGTCTATTCCCTTAGGATCTCTGTTTCTCTCTGTGCAAGAAAGGAGCATGATAGACATTAGGTCTTAACCCATGCATGATAACATTAGGTTAGTTTGATTCCCTTCGCAACCATAGGATAGAGTTCTGTCTCTTCTCATCTCAAAACAAACAAAAAAACACAATAAGATTTCAAACACAATAAAAGACACTTCTTCCGTAAAAGAATGTGAACTCATCAAAACGTCATTTTTGTCCGCTTGGACCGGTAATCAGAAGAACCCTTTTTCAGAAGGAATAAAAACAATCAAGACAGACTTGTGTCGTACGTGGCCCGAACTACGTTTGCTCTGATCTTTCATGCTGTATGAAAGTACGCAGGCATAGGATGCGATATCCTAGCGAGCAACCTTCCCCTCCTTTCCCGTAGGTAGGCGAACTACGTTGACTCTGATTTCTCGTTCCAGACGGGAATACGTAGGCATAAAGTGCGATACTTTGCCGAGTCATTTTCTTTGCTTTTAACCCCTGACCTGTAGAATAGATAGAATAACAATCCATACCCGAAAACAAGCGTGGATCCCGTCGAGTACGATGGACGTAAGGGGTGCTAATACCTTCCCCTTGCGTAACCGACTCCCGAATCCAGGTTTTGGTTGCGATGACCATTCCTTTCCCCGTTTTGCGGTAGGTTTACCTCGAGCGTTTCCTTTCCCTCCGTTGGGATAAATAACGCACGGTGGCGACTCTTCTGTCAGCCGGCGCCGATTTTCGCAGTAGCGACAGCTGGCGACTCTGCTGGGGATCCAACGTCCCCTGGCTGCTAAGGACTGCGATAGTTCCTTATGCATTTGGGATCCAACGTCCCTTAAGCGAGTCAATCCTAGCGCTTGTTTTCCCGTCGAGGATTTTGTATGGATTTATATTTTCTGTCATTTACTCTCAGCATTATATTATTGTTATTATTGTTGTATTGGGGTGTGACGGGTGTTCTATGATTGAGAGATAAGCCGGACCTGGGCTTGAGTGCACCTAGAATTAGAGTGGAAATTAGTGGGCGCGCACGTGCTTTGCATGTCCTAGTGTCCCGCGAAATCCACACTCAGACGAGGTTCTTCTGGTTGGCCTCCTGTCCTGCCCTTTGGGTGGCTCGGGTTGCTTGTTAGTTGGATTGTCGACTCTGGGAACCGATCATTTGGAAGTTGGCTAAGTGAGGCCTCTTCAGGATTTGATGATGCCACTCCTTCTGGGAATCGTATCATCAACCCTAAAAGTCTGTGACGCCGACGACCAAATAGGATGCCATACCTTTGTCAGTTATTAGGACACCTACCTGTGAGAGGGTTTTGGGGTTATGCAGGTAACTAGACCTTCAGATACCGGTTGTTTCTCGATCTGAGATCCTGAGTATTTATGGACAGTTGTGAGGTCTGTCAGAGACCAGTCGGAGTTATGGTTGAGGTCTATCAGAGACCAATCAGAGTTATGTTGTGGGGTCTATCAGAGACCAGTGTTGGAGCTTTGTATTGGGTCTATCTGAGACCAGGGTTTGAGGAATTCTGGAGGGTCTATCTGAGACTTTTGATATGGTTCAGGCTTCTCGGCTATGGCACTTGGTCCATGTTGCATGTTACTTGCATTGCATTGTTTGCATAACCATTATCATTGCATCCCATTAACGTGTGTCTGTGTTGCAGGTGCATTTGCATATTCCCTGGTTCTAGTGCCCGGACTTCTGAGTATTGATCATGGCTGGTTTGAGGATGACAGTTGCCTACAAGTTACCTATCCCTGATATTACTCCCCTCCTGGGTCTGATTTCTCTTGCTGATGAGGATGTCCGTAGAAGCTTCAGGCAGAGTTACGGACGGTTGTTGAGATTGGTTCGCAAACCAACTGATGATGAATTGAATGGGTTGTATACGCTGATGCAATTCTATGACCCGGCTTTGAGATGTTTCACATTCGCTGACTTCATTTTGGGGCCTACCATTGAAGAGTATGTAGAGTTTACTGAGCTGCCAGTACAGAATAAGGTTCCCTTTATTCACTCTGCCGCTGAGCCCAACTTGGAGGATTTAGCTAAGGCCTTGCACATGAATGCCTCTGAGCTGTTGATGACTTCTTGGCGAGGGGTTCCAGGTTTCTCTCTCCAGTTTCTGGTTGGTAAGGCTCAAGAATACGCCAAGAATGGATGTTGGGTGGTATTTAACGCTGTTTTGGCTCTATGCATTTATGGGATAGTGCTGTTTCCCAATTTCCCAACTTCGTGGACATGGATGCATTTCATTTGTTTGCTGCTGGCAACCCTGTACCCACATTGATCGGGGACTTCTACCATTCGATGCACTACAGAAATGAGAACAGGAGAGGCAAGAACGTCTCTTGTTGCGTGCCTTTGCTGTACATGTGGTTTAAGAGCCATCTTCCCCTGAAGGGACCTTTTGTGGATAGTGCAACTATAGCCGATTGGCCAGAGCGCCTGATGAGACTATCTTCTGAAGACATCGAGTGGTTTGATCGAGACTTGCTGGGGTCTGAGCTCATTTTCAGTTGTTCTGGGTATCCTAATGTTCCGTTGATAGGGAGAAAAGGGTGTATCAATTACAACCCATCTCTGTTCGTTCGCCAGTTCGGATACGCGTTGAAGAACCCACCTCAGGAGGAAGAAGTACAGGAATCTCTGTACTTCACCGGTGATTTAAATGGAGAGTTACTAGCCAAGCTTCAGCATGCCTGGATGCGTATTAACAGGAGAGGGAAACCACTGTTAGGGAAGAATGATTGTCAGGCTTATACACCCTACAAAGTTTGGATCCAAGAGAGAGCAAGACAGTTACTGATGCCATTTCCAGCTGCACCAATCCCTGTTTATATTCCGGTAGAGGAACCAACCACTGTTACTATGGAGGTCTACGAGCGAGTTGTAAAAGAAAAAGAAGCCTTGACGAAGATCAATGAAGAGTTAGAAAAGGAGCTGGCTCAGATGCGTAGTGAGAAAAACAAGGGTGTGCAGGCTTTCCAACAGCAGATCGAGTTAGTAAACAGGCTAGGTGCTGAGTTGACTGAAGAGAAAAAGAAGCGTGAACGTCTGGGTCAAGAGTTCAGAAGCTCTCATGACATGTTGGAGTCCAAAAAGAAAGCACTCGATGCCGCCCACCGGGAAATCTCTTCTTGTAACAAGACGTGGAATGCTACGCTAACCAACAACAAAAAGAGGGAAGACAAATTGAAACAGCAAATTTCTGAACTCGAAGAGCAGTTGAAGGCTAGCATTAAGAAGCATGAAGAGGAGGTAATGGCCAGGTATAGTCTCCAGAATGCATTGAACAAGGCCATCGAAGGCAGGAACGAAGCTGTGTCTCAGAAGCGGAAGCTAGAGGATCGCTTCGGAGAAGGGGCATGGGAGGAAACCGCTGGTGACGTGCGACGTGTTCTCAAACGAAGAAATCAACTTGTTGAGGGTCTGCTTACCCGACCAGGTCATCCAGAGACTAAGAAGTTACTAGAAGAGTACCGGGCTTATGAGTGTACTTGACCATTTCACATATTAATGAGTATGCTTTATTTGCATTTGTGCTGACCATCACCAGGATTGTTGGTTGAGGTCATGCCTTCTTATTGTACACTCAGTGATATTGTATTCTTGGCTTATTGGATTTCTCTGCAATATATGAGGCGTTTTCTATGATTCGACTCCGATCTTCGTATTGCTAGCACTGTCACTGCACTAACACATTCGCACTAGAATCGGGGAATGATATTCCCTAATGCACAGACACACATTGCATTGCATTCCCATTCATATTGCATTACAGGTGATTATCGAACGGTATCTCATTTCCTGCACTGTACCAGGTCTTTTCAGGATTGAAGATCAGCGCCCGCACCGATACTCCACTCGTACCAACTGCCGAAGAATTATGGATCAAATGCAGAACGAAATGCAAGACATGCGCGAGAAGCTGGCGCTCTTCATGCAAACAATGGAGACCATTGCGAAAGGCCAGGAGAATTTGCAAGCGTTGGTGCAGCCTCTGTTGGTAAGGAATGTTGGGCACGGAAATGAGGATCATCAGTCTGTGCGAGTCGACACCATTCATGGGGATGGTACCCCCACACCAGTGGCTCCACCTGTAGTCAACATACCTGCTGTCAATGTGAACAACGGCGCTGTTGCCGGGAACGGTAACGTTGGAATTGGGAACGAGACTGTCGTCAACAACGTTGGGCTCGGAGATGTCAACCTGGGTGATAATATGGGAGGCAATGGCTTCGGTAATACTGGATTTGGCTTCAATGACCAAGGGTTCGATAATACTGGGAAGTACGGCTTCAACACTCAAGGCTTCGGGCAGGACGGATTTGGTATGACTAATTAGGGTTATGGCGGATTCGGAAATGGAAATGGAGCTGGGTTAATGGCTTTTGGACCTGCTGGGGTCGCTCCGGGGTACGGCAACAGGGGGCGAGGCCCGGTAATGAATCAGACCAGAGTTGGCTGTAACAACGGATACGATGGATATGGAACTGGGAATGGTATGTGGCAAGAAGACCGGCAAGAGGATGCTTTCTCCGGTGGAGGTTTCGAAGGGCCTATGGATGAATCTCAGAGGATCAGGATGCTCGAGGAGCAGATGAGGGGGGTCGTGAATCAAAGTGTTGTTGGCTTAGATATGTCAACAATGGGTCTGGTGCCCGGCCTGAGGGTGCCAATAAAATTCGAAGCTCCCACATTCGACAAGTATAAGGGGGACACCTGCCCAAAGGTGCATGTGCGGTCATATTACAGAAGGATGTCGGCGTATTCTAACGATGAGAGGATGCTAATGCATTTCTTTCAAGATAGCTTGTCGGCCCCTTCCCTCGAGTGGTATATGGGATTGGAACCAACGCATATAAAGACATGGAAGCAGCTGGCGGAAGCATTTGTAGCTCACTATAAGTACAACAGTGACTTGGCACCCAATCGGGTCCAATTGCAGGGGTTGTCCCAGAAGAAGGGCGAGAGCTTCAAAGAGTATGCACAGAGATGGCGCGACATGGCTGCTAGAGTTCATCCCCCTTTGGAGGACAAGGAAATGAATGATATGTTCATAGGAACATTCACTGGCATGTTTTATGACAAGTTGTTTCATACCTCTTTAGGCAGTTTCTCAGACTTAATCCTGATGGGAGAGAAGATTGAAAGCAACATTAAACAAGGAAGATTCCAAGCTGAGGAATCCACTTCGGCTGGCGGTAACAGAAGGGCTTTTGGTGGGCGCCGTCAGGGCGATGCAAGCGCGGTGTTTGGGGGCCGAGGCCGGGGCAGAGTTCGAAACCAGTACAATCAGCCGCAGCAGGTGGCAAGCGTTACTATTCCGTTTCAGCAACAACCGTTTCAGCAGCACCCAATACAACAACAACAACAGCAACAGCAACCACAACAGGGGGCACATACTGCCCAGCGCAGATTCCAGGGGGGCAAACCAAGGAGGGTGTTTGAAAAGCCTCCTTCAACGTATGCAGAGTTGCTACAGACGTTACTAGGTTTGAACTTGGTGGAGAAGAGAACTATGGCACCAATAACAGGCACTCCTCCGTACGGTTACGATGCAAGCAGGCACTGTGAAATCCACTATGGGGCTCCTGGCCACGATGTAGAGGGTTGCCATGCGTTCAAGCATGTAGTGCAGGATCTATTGGATAGTAAGGCTATCAATTTTGGACAGGCAGGTCCGAACATAGTGCAAAAGCCCATGCCCAACCATGGGGCAAACGCCATTTTGACTAAGGAGGGTTTGAACTTGATTATGAATGTCGACGACCTCAAGACACCGTTGTGTGAGATAAAGAGCAGATTATTGCAAGGTGGTGTGTATCCTGGATGTGACGAGTATTGTTTAGAGTGCTGGACCCTAGCTGGGGGTTGTGACGAATTAAAGAAGGGGATTCAGACTTTAATCAATGGAGGCACATTGCAATTTGACCGAGCAGCAATTGAAGAACCTGCAGGGGTATTAACAGACAAGCAGAGTGATGTAGCTACTGTGACGATTCCTCGAAAAACGATCACTATAACGGCACCGACCAAGCGACCGCCGATCACTATCACTAAGGCAGGACCAATCCCTTATGAGAGCACTAAGGCAGTCCCCTGGTCCTATGGGTTGGAAGTGTATTGTGATGGAGTGAAAATCGATGTTAATAAGCAGCCAGCTGAGACTGTAGACAACGTTGTCGGTACCGGAGGTATGACAAGAAGTGGGAGGATCTTCATATCGCCTGAGGTAGGGGCTGAACGACTGGCAAAGGGGAAAGGAAAGATGAATGAGAATGTCCCGGTGCAGGGAAACGAAAAAGAAACGGCATCGAAAGATGTGGAAGAGTTCATGCGCTTGATTCGTAAAAGTGATTATAAGATTGTTGAGCATCTGCAACAGACGCCGTCAAAGATATCTATACTGTCGTTGCTATTATGCTCTGAAGCTCATAGAAATGCATTGTTGAAAGTCCTGGATACTTCCTTCGTACCCCAAGATGTTTCCGTGAATCAGCTGGAGGGGGTGTTGGCGCATGTGAATGCAGGCCATAGCTTGGGATTTACCGACTTTGATTTGACCCCGAAGGGGAGAGAGCATAATATGGCGCTGCACGTCTCTGTTGAGTGTAGGGGATCAGTCATGTCTCATGTACTGGTAGACACCGGATCATCCTTAAATGTGTTGCCCAAGAAAGCGATGATGAAACTAGATGTCAGAGGAATCCTGTGTACGCCTAGTGACTTGGTGGTCAGGGCATTCGATGGTACGCGAAGAACAGTTTTTGGATCCATAACATTACCTCTACAGGTGGGGCCGGAGGTTTTCGCAACTGAATTTTATATCATGGACATCCAGCCAGCATACAGCTGCCTTCTCGGACGACCCTGGATCCATGGTGTTGGGGCAGTCACGTCTACCTTGCATCAAAAGCTGAAATACATGGTGGGGGACAGTGTGGTCACTGTATGCGGAGAAGAAGATATACTGGTCAGCCATCTGTCATCATTCAAATACGTAGAGGTCGACGACGAGATTCATGAAACACCCTGTCAGGCATTTGAAGGGTTGCGCATCAAAGACAAAGGTCCCGGGCCGAGTAAAGCGTCAGAGGTAGCCGTCTCGTCATATAAGGAAGCTCAAGCTCTAGTAGAGACTGGTGAGACAAAAGGTTGGGGCAAAGTGCTGGATATTCCCGTGAAGATGGACCGATTTGGGCTGGGATATCAACCGTCGTCATCAACACCTGCTGTGGGGGCACCCCGTTTCAGAGGACCAATAATCTTCACTGCTAGTGGAGTGTGTCACGAGGCTGTCAACGCTGCTTCAGAGTCTGACGAAGGAGACAGTGACTGCGACATGGACGCCTGGATTCAGCCGAGCGTGCCAGGACAAGGATTATGCAATTGGTCCATTCAGGAGATTGTTCCTGTGACTCTTAAACAGTAATACTTTGTTTTTTTAATTGTTGAACAATCTGGTGTCTTACCCGAGGCATCGTGATTTGCTTAGGGTTGTGCTGTTATGAACATTGCGTGTTTAATCATTAAATAAAAGGCGTTTTTCGTGTACAAATATTGCGATCTCTGTTTTTCCTGTTTTGTGTTTTACAATAAAATGGCAACGTGGTTATTCGCTTTATACGCATTTTGAAGCATTTAACCATTCCTTTTGCAGGATAACATTTTCAGATGACATCATTGAACCACCTATGACTCGTCTCGACTTTGAGCACCCAGTATTTCAGGCCGAAGAAGAGATTGTTGAAGATGGTGACGTTCCCGAAGAATTGTCTTGGTTGGTGAAGCAAGAAGAACGAGTCATTCTGCCTCACGAGGAGGTCATCGAAATTATTAACCTGGGGTCGGAAGGGGTTGAAAAGAACATCCGTATAGGAGCCGCGCTGCGAAGCGATGTCAAGCGAAGACTGGTTGAAATGCTCAGAGAGTATAGTGATGTGTTCGCTTGGTCGTATGAAGACATGCCGGGGCTTGATACAGATATGGTTGTGCACCGTCTGCCGTTAAAAGAAGAATGCCCGCCGGTCAAGCAGAAGCTTCGCAGAACTAGACCTGATATGGCAGTGAAAATTAAGGAGGAGGTTCAAAAACAGTGGGATGCTGGTTTCCTAGCTGTTACAAAATACCCCTCATGGGTCGCTAACATTGTACCAGTGCCAAAGAAAGACGGTAAAGTGAGAATGTGCGTAGATTACCGTGATTTAAATAAAGCGAGCCCTAAAGATGATTTTCCGCTTCCTCACATCGATGTGCTGGTTGACAACACTGCTCAATTCTCCGTATTCTCCTTCATGGATGGCTTCTCGGGCTATAATCAGATTAAAATGGCGCCAGAGGACATGGAGAAGACTACTTTCATAACGCCTTGGGGAACATTTTGTTACAAAGTGATGCCCTTTGGGTTGAAGAATGCTGGGGCAACGTATCAGCGTGCAATGACGACTCTTTTCCATGATATGATGCATAAGGAGATCGAAGTTTATGTTGATGATATGATTGCCAAATCCCAGACGGAGGAAGAGCATTTGGTGAATCTGCTGAAATTATTCAAAAGGCTTAGGAAGTTCAGGCTGAGACTGAACCCAAACAAGTGCACCTTCGGGGTGAGATCGGGTAAACTGCTGGGATTTATCGTGAGTGAAAAAGGAATAGAGGTCGATCCTGCTAAAATAAAAGCAATACAAGAGATGCCGACGCCTAGAACAGAGAAAGAGGTGCGCGGGTTTTTAGGGAGGTTGAACTACATCGCCCGGTTCATATCTCACCTGACAGCTACGTGTGAACCGTTATTCAAGCTGTTGAAAAAAGACCAAGCTGTAACGTGGAATGAAAATTGTCAAAAGGCGTTCGATAGAATAAAGCAGTATTTGCAGGAGCCTCCTATTTTGATACCCCCAGTGGCGGGGAGACCTTTGATTATGTATTTGACAGTTCTTGAGGGAAGTATGGGTTGTGTTCTCGGTCAACACGACGAGACAGGAAGAAAAGAGCATGCGATCTACTACTTGAGTAAGAAGTTTACTGAATGTGAATCTTGATATTCAATGCTTGAAAAAACTTGTTGCGCGCTAGCCTGGGCCGCCAAGCGTTTGAGGAAATACATGTTGAATCATACAACCATGCTCATCTAGAAGATGGATCCTATCAAATATGTATTCGAAAAGCAGGCGTTATCAGGGAGAATTGCCCGTTGGCAGATGGTTTTGACCGAATATGACATCCAGTATGTCTCGCAGAAAGCTATAAAAGGGAGTGTGTTGTCTGAGTATCTGGCAGAGCAGCCTATTGAGGATTACCAATCGATGAGGTTTGATTTTCCCGACGAGGATATCATGTACCTAAAGATGAAAGATTGTGACGAGTCGTTGCCAGACGAAGGACCAGAATTGGGTTCCAAGTGGAAGTTGATCTTTGACGGAGCTGTAAACGCCTATGGTAGCGGAATAGGGGCAATCATCACTACTCCACACGGGTCGCACATCCCGTTTACCGCTCGATTGACCTTTCCAGTTACCAATAATGAAGCCGAATACGAAGCTTGTATCATGGGGCTTGAAGAAGCCATTGATTTGCGAATCAAGAATCTGGATGTGTACGGAGATTCAGCTCTGGTGGTGAATCAGATAAAAGGGGAATGGGAGACACGTCAGCCCAATTTGATACCGTACATGAATTATGCGAGGAGATTGCTGCCTTTCTTTGACAAGGTTGAATTGCATCATGTGCCGCGAGCGGAGAATCAGATGGCTGACGCCCTGGCCACATTGTCTTCCATGTACAAAGTCAACTACTGGAACGAGGCTCCCAAAATTGTTATCTCCCGGCTTGACAGACCTGCCTTCATATTTGCTATTGAAGAAGCATCTGACGATAAACCATGGTATTTCGATATCCTTAATTTCCTGAAGAATAAAGAGTATCCGGCTGGGGCATCCAGTCACGATCAGAAGACTCTCAGGAGGTTGGCGGGTAATTTCTATCTGAATCTGGACGGTGTCTTATACAGAAGAAATCACGATTTGGTGTTGTTACGTTGCATAGATGAAAAAGAGGCAAAGCTGCTCATGGAGGAAATACATGAGGGTACATTTGGTACGCATGCTGGTGGGCATGCCATGACGAGGAAGCTGCTGCGGGCAGGTTATTTTTGGCTAACTATGGAAACTGATTGTTTCAAGTTTGCGAAGAAGTGTCACAAGTGCCAGATCTATGCTGATAAGATCCATGTGCCTCCGAGTCCTCTGAATGTGATGTCATCGCCATGGCCATTCTCGATGTGGGGAATCGATATGATTGGAAAGATCGAGCCGACGGCTTCTAACGGACATCGGTTCATTCTAGTAGCAATCGATTATTTCACCAAGTGGGTGGAAGCGGCATCGTACGCAAATGTAACTAAGCAGGTGGTAGCCAGATTCATCAAAAGAGATATCATTTGCAGATATGGAATCCCCGAGCGGATAATCACTGACAACGGTTCAAACCTGAATAACAAAATGATGAAGGAGCTGTGTCAGAATTTCAAGATCGAGCATCACAACTCCTCCCCTTACCGACCCAAGATGAATGGCGCTGTTGAAGCGGCCAATAAGAATATAAAGAAGATCGTTCAGAAGATGGTGGTGACCTATAAGGATTGGCATGAGATGCTACCTTTTGCTTTGCACGGTTATCGTACGACGGTACGCACATCAACCGGGGCAACCCCGTTCTCGTTGGTATATGGAATGGAAGCAGTGTTACCACTGGAAGTTGAGATTCCTTCCCTAAGAGTATTACGAGACGTCCAACTAGACGAGGCAGAATGGGTGAAAGACAGGTTGAACCAACTGATTTTAATGGATGAGAAGAGGCTAGCTTCTCTAGCATATGGTCGTTTGTACCAGAGCCGAATGAAGAAAGCATATGATAAGAAGATACATCCTCGGAGCTTTCAGACGGGCGACCTTGTGCTAAAAAGGATTCTCCCGCCGCAGGCAGATCACAGGGGCAAGTGGACCCCCAATTACAAAGGGCCATACGTTGTCAGAAAAGTCTTTTCAGGAGGAGCTTTGTTGTTGTCCACCATGGACGGTGAAGACTTTACGTCGCCTGTGAATTCGGACGCAGTTAAAAAATACTTTGCTTAGAATTGACCCGCTGGACAGAAAAAAGAGAGTCCAGGCAAAAATAGGGCATCCTGGCGAACCAAAAACAGAATGAAAGGTTCGGGCAAAAGTTAGGGATAAAAATTGAAAAATGTACACCCGCGAAGTTGAAAACCTACACTGGGCGGCTTCGGCAAAAAAGGGTATCCCGGTGAACTGAAAACCCGTAAAGGGCGGTTCACGCAAAAGTTAGGGATTTGAAAAGCAAATGACTGCGGTCCGAATGTGATACTACAGTGAGCATTGGTGCGGGAGAATATACTCGAGGGGTCGATTATCAGATACAATCTCTTCGGAAGTGTGGATACCAGGAAAGCATTAGAGTCGGGCGAGTCGTAGGAGGATCAGTTCATGATGTTCGTCTGCATCCCGTTGCCGACATGTGTACAAATTTGATTTGTCATTATATTTATGCTTCTTGTGCATACTTGTATATTTGTTGTGTGTAGCTTCCTCTTTTCAGGAGTTACATCCCGTGTACAAAACTCCGCCCATTTAGGGGCCCAATCAATAAAACATGTCATTCAGTATGTGATGTTGGTTCTTTACTGTTTTGTGCATGATAAACGCCTAGGTTTAATGAAACTAGCAAGTACATAACGTCGCTGGCCCTTGCCAATAATTGCTAAAACTTTGAATTAACTTAAAATAATGTCACTAACGCTAACCTGAATAGATTTGGTTGCGTAGACTTGTCTTGTCTTGTTTGTGGTGTTGCAGGGTTCGTAGCCGTATGAAGTGGACGATCTAAAGATTGCAGTATTGACCAGAAGCTCGTAACGAAAGACTCGATCCCCACGCAGGTCACGCTTCTGAGATAACATTGTTCCTCACTGAAGAAGGATCGAATTCCCCAGCTAGTCGTAGCTTATCCAAAGGATATTCTCCAGCAAAGTCGTTTATCTTCAGCAGAGTTCGGCGATTCCAAGATTGTAAGGCTGTATTCAGACAGTGTGGTGTCCCCCAGGAGGATTCCCCTATCTCAAGCAGAGAGGTTTAGCCTCCGAAGATCAATATTTCCAACTCGTGAGCTGTATTTAGACGGTCTACCCTTCCCAGTAGGGTCATTTACTCTCCCCCAGCGGAGTCAGTTGATTTTCCCCAAGAGAATCGTTTCGTCTTCAGCGAAGTTCTCTTTTCAGCAAGTGTTTTCTTTCCTCCCAGTGGAACTCGAAGATTAAAGCTCTCCCCGGCAGAGTTGGTGGTGTACCCTGGCATTTATTTTGCCGGAATACCGTGTGATACCCGTTCACTTCCCAACAGAAGTCCAATCCTGATTGACACATTCAGTTATTCCTCAGCGAAGCGGGCTTCACTCATCCAACATTTATTTTGCTGGAATAATTCTGTGGCACCTGGTTATCCCCAGCGGAGTTGGCGTTGTCTTCAGCATTTATTTTGCTGAAGCGGTTTCTGTAGCCCAGCAGTTCGAGTCTGCATTTGCATCGGCATATAGTGTCATACTTGCATCCACCAAATAAAAAAACGCGTAGCATTTCCATGTCGAATGGAGCATTACGCCATTGTCAAACATATGTATTTTGAAATATAAACCAGGTTGGCTAACCGTTTGTTTCAAGTGTTGTTCTCTTGCAGGTTGAGGGAGCTCTTGCTCAAATGAATTACCAAACATTCGAGATCTCGACGTGAGACATTCAACGAAAATGTCGGTTCTATTCCCCACAGAGTTATCATGATAAATTTCTCTTTGTCCCTGAGCAGAGTTATTTGTGTAAATGTCTCTTGTTTTCCCCGTCTGAGTTGCTTGTTGAAGTGTCTTTAGTTCGGCCAGCGGATTACTTTCTTCGAAATTGTTGTTACGTCAGCATCAAAAGGTTTCATGAATCAGAATTTCAGAGGCTGCCGCCGGTTATCAGAACAGGCGTCTGGTAGTTTGGTTTCCGAATATCCTCAGTAGAGTCCGCCCCAAAGTCGCTGTCACGTCAGCGCTAAGAAGTTTGTGGGTTGGGACCAATGGAGAAATGGGTCCTGACGTGGACAATCTATTCCTATATTGACGGGATTTATTCATGCTAGAGAAATGGGTGTCCTAACGTGGACAGATTTATTTCCCCGGGTGGATGAGATGTGCTAGTCCTAACGTGGACAAATTTGATTTCTCTGTATTGATTGAATGTGAAGTCCTGACGTGGACCAAAATTGATTACTCTTCGTGTTGGTGTCCTGACGTGGACCATTTATTCCCAGCAGATATCTTTCTTCGTAATGGGGAAATGTGTGTCCTGACGTGGACAAGTTCATAGTACTTCGGGATGACAAGATGCGCGAGTCCTGACGTGGACAAATTTATCTTTCTTCGTGTTGGTGAAGCGTGAGTCCTGTCGTGGACAAGTTTTATTTCTTCAGCGAGTCAAGATGTGAGTCATGACGTGGACAAATCAAGACGAAAAGTGAGTCCTAACGTGGACGATGTATTCCTAACGTGGGAAGTTTAGTCCTAACGTGGACGATGTTATTCCTAACGTGGAGAGTTTAGTCCTAACGTGGACGATGTATTCCTAACGTGGAAAGTTTAGTCCTGACGTGGACAGATCCAGGAGAAGTCTTATTCCTTATGTGGGAAGATGTATTCCTTACGTGGAAAGATGTATTCCTTACGTGGAAAAAGTTTGTTCCTAACGTGGAAAGGTTATTCCTAACGTGGAAAGTTTATTCCTAACGTGGACAGGTTATTCCTAACGTGGAAGAGGTTATTCCTAACGTGGACGATTTATTCCTAACGAGATGTGCTAGTCCTAACATGGACAATTCATCCCTATGTTGATAAGATCCCCGCGTGTTGATGAAATGCAGACGAGTCATCCCCGGCGAAGTCGCCGATATTTTTCCGTGTTGACGGCCGGTGGAGTCCTGACGTGGGCAAGTTTTAGTTGAGATTTCTTCGTGTTGACGAAACAGGCGTCCTAACATGGACAAAGTTCTATCCCTGCGATGGTAGAATCTTTTTCAGGCTGATGAAAATAATCCCCAGCACGTCGCTAATGGATCAGTTGGTTGCCGTAACAACCAGATTCAGTTGGTGGATGTTGTTATTCAAGCAGTTTGTGCAGTTTATTTCTGCGGTTGGCAAATTTCCGGGTTCTTAGTATTCAACCGTCTCGTACCTCGAATGTTTGAAGGCCGTTCGCTCTTCACCCAATCGGGTCCAAGTCGCTTGAATAGGGGCAGCTGTTGCACCCTAAAAATTTGCTCAACCTTCTTCACCTGGTTTATGTTTCAATTACATTAGCATTTGCATATAGAGTCATGTACACAGTCTAATCATTTGCATATCATAGCATAGCAAGTCATCCAACAAGGGACCAAGTACTATTCTTATCTCTATGAGCCTATCAAGAGGTTATTATTCAAATTCAATCTTATCCAAGTCATCAGAAAGAAATTGAAGTCTAAAGAAGTCATTGAACCAAGCAGTAGATCTATCTCCTATCTTGAGGGTATTTGAAGATCATCAAAGAAGTTGTGAGCTGTGAGTTGAGCATGGAGGGTATATAGACATCATGGAAGACCTAGAGAGTCATTTGGAAAGTGAGACAAGTCATTGATGTGATCACAAAGGTTGCAGTTGAAGACAGTCAACTAGGGTTTCATTTGGGTCAACCCTAGGTCAACTCTAGGTCAAGTGATTGATTGAAAGGCATCAAGGTCTATTTTAGAGATGTGGGGTTCATCATTTGACATGTAGATAAGGATGTGGTGTTGTGCCAAGAAGAAATCAAGAGAAATCAAGAAGAAGAGGAGTTTCTAAATTAGGGTTTCTGTGTAAAATCCCCTGATTTAGGTCAAACTTCCAAGCAATATAATTCAAAATGCAAGCTTCAAATGGATCCTTGGCCAACATTAAACTTGTATAGGATCTCAAGACCTTTAATTTTAGTGGTGGAAGACATCAAGGAGATTTATAGAACTCAAGTTATGGTCCTTGCAAGTTACTGGTCATCTGAGGTATCTGAAATTTTGTCTGTGAAAGTTACTTGTCTTCCAAGCAACTTTTACCCATCAATGCGATTTCAAATGAATTTCTGGTCAACATAAGAGTTGTTCCTCATTGTCTTAGCTTTCTATAAAGGTATGGTATGCCTCCATCTGATTTGTGTAACTCTACTTATGACCTTGGCAAGAAAAGGGTATTTTGGTCATTTGAGAATTACAGGTTATTTCAAGCCTATGCCCAAAAATCATACAAGGAAGCTTCAAATGAAAAACTTCACAACATCAAAGTTGTTCCAAATGACATTTTGAGTCTAGAAAAGTGATCATGAAAGTTTGGAAAGGCTCATAGCTCAAGGTTCCAAATTTGGTCAATTTAAAAGTGAATTTAATGAATAAAAGTGACCTAAAAATGGGATTTTTCATAACATGGCCAAATGAGATGAAGTTATAGGTCATTTTGATTGGAAAAAATGTTTTAAGAACATTGGAAAAATTAGATTTTTGAGTTTGGTTCAAAGTTTAGAAGTTATGCTAGTTGGCTTACAAAGGAAGTAACATATCCAAAATTCAAGGGAATTGTGCACAAGAAGTTTCTACCAAGTTCTAGAGTGTTCTATGAGTGTCTATATATTGAGTAGAGTGGCTTCATTCAAGGGTTGGTGATTCATTTTGATCAAAACACATAGTTACATCTCATTCTTCAATTGTGCAAATTCATTCCAACCTCTATCAAATCTTCATCATTCTCCACAATTCTTGATTCTATCATCATCTACATCCATCATAGATCAAGTTTCCATCAAGATCTGGCTGAATTGAGGTAGAATTCGTGTGCTACCAACTTCATCATCCAAAGTGCAAGAAGATTGTGATTGCAAGATCAAGGACATTTGAGCAAGTGTTATTGCATACAGAACCAAGAATCAAGTCTGTTGATCAAGTCCAGAGCATTGCAAGCTTTGGATCCAAGGAATTCTGCATCTGTTTTCATCTTTAAACCAGGTTAGTTTTCCTATCGAATTAGCATGAATTAGTTAGAATAATAGAGAATCTTTAGGTTAGAATGGTTAGGAATGGTTAGATGATTGTTTCTGGTGAATTTGAAGGCATTTCATGAAGATCACCATTGGAGCACCAAAGTTGTTTTGGCTTAGAACACCTAGGTTAGGACATGATAGTCTTGGTTAGATAGATAAAAATGACCAGCATAGCATGTAGATTGTATTAGTGTAAGAGTTAGCAAGAATTGGCATGATTGATATCAGTGCAAAATGGTGGAACCAGGATTTTCTACCTATCGGGTTTGAATATTGGTTGAGTTTTGGAGGAAACTGAATCTATGGCTGTGTAGAGGAGAGGATGTAGGACATTTTTGCTTTTTACAGAATTGGATTTCATGGAGGAACGAGGTCGTATGAGAAGGTGGAAGATTGATTCATGAAGCTGCATGCAGGGTTCAATAATGGCTGAAACCCTAATTCTTTGGAGAAGAAACGTGAGGATCGTTGGATCCTTCACTTGACTTTGACTCAGCATATGACCTAAAGGCCACAATTTAAAGTTGAAATTTAGAGGGAAGTATTAGGCAGCAACGCTGCGTTTCATTTAACTCACTCAGACTGGGCTTCAATTGATATTCGTACCCCCACTTGCAAGGCCCAATGCCATTTGAACTGATTTAATTGCTATGTGCACCGTTTTTAGTTTATTTCTTTTTGTGTTTTTTTTTCTTCTGATTAGCTGGGCCCAGACGCGCTTTGCTATGCGCGCCCCCCAGTCTGGGCCCATCATTCTTTCTTAACTGGAATAAATACTGATTGCACCCCTAACCCAATTTAATTCATATTAATTTCATTCATTTTTTTTTATTTCTTTAAAAAATCATAACAAATTGAAAATTGCATATTTTTAAATGGTTGTTTTTGCATCTTTTTCATATTTTTGTTAAGAAAATTGTCATATAATAAAATTAGCATTTCATTTTAGTTTTGTATTTTTAGTACATTTTCCTTTTAAATATGTTTTAATTGATTTTAGGTTTATACATGATATTGTTGATTTTAGTTTAGTTAGATACTTTTACATTTTGGACCCATTCTTTTTAGAGTATTTTACTTAGAACTTTAGCTTGTATATAAGATTTAATTCATGATTTTAGGACTTAATTTTAGATGATTTGTTTAGGTGTGATTAGGAGAATCAAAACTAGGGTTTAGAGATAACATAGGTGTAGCAAATCATTTCTTTTAGGAGTTGTAGTTTGAATTTTGGGGTATGGGACTATAGGGGTATTATGGGTAGATAATAGATCCCTTAGAAATTACTAGGTTTTCCCTATTCTACTATTACTATTAATATACTGCTTGTATTTGCTTGACTGTGTGGTGTGCCCTCTTTAGGGTTATTTTTTGACTGTGTGGGGTATTGGGCCTGCTTGGGGTTTGGGTTTGAGCTGAAGACTGTGCTGATGAAGCCCATTGGAGACCAAAGAGAATGAAGACCAATTTCCAGAGTTGATGAGGGGTATCTCTTGCTGGCAGTTGTTGAAGGTTATAGGATCTAGGAGTTAGGCAGAGCTCTAGAGTAGGAAATTTGATTCACAAACATGGAAGGTCTTGTTTGCCTCCATCCCTCTCTATGATGCAGAGTCTCCCTAAGACATTCACCCCCTTCCTTTGGAAGGCTTGGTGATAGTGTCTAAGAGATAGAACTCTTGAGAGAAATATTCTATGTGTTGTTAGCAGTCTGTTTGCCACCTTTGGTGGTCAACTAATTGCTTAACACCCAAGTTCACTCTTGTGATTGGTTCTTCAGCTGGGAGATTGGGACTTGAAGAAAAGCCCTGAAGACTGATGATAGAGACCTTGCCTGAAGGCTTGAAGATTGAAGACAAAGACCTTGCTTGAAGGCTGTGAAGATAAAGACTGATGCTTGCTTGAAGCTTGTAGGTGTTTGATGATGACCTGAAGACAGATGCTGATGAAGACTGTTGTTGCTGTTTATTTTTGTTGTTTAATCCTTGATGTATTGATTGAATTTCCCTGACTGTATTGCTTGCTGTTTAACCTGTTAGGTTGAAAGTGAATTCTGTTCACTTTTGCCTGTTGTTTTCTAGGTTCGAGGTTGAGTGGGACTCCCTTGCCTCGCTTGTATTGCTGCATCCATGCATTTTACTGCTTTATTGTATATATGCTATTGTTTCTGTGTCCGTCTATTCCCTTAGGATCTCTGTTTCTCTCTGTGCAAGAGAGGAGCATGATAGACATTAGGTCTTAACCCATGCATGATAACATTAGGTTAGTTTGATTCCCTTCGCAACCATAGGATAAAGTTCTGTCTCTTCTCATCTCAAAACAAACAGAAAAACACAATAAGATTTCAAACACAATAAAAGACACTTCTTCCGTAAAAGAATGTGAACTCATCAAAACGTCATTTTTGTCCGCTTGGACCGGTAATCAGAAGAACCCTTTTTCAGAAGGAATAAAAACAATCAAGACAGACTTGTGTCGTACGTGGCCCGGACTACGTTTGCTCTGATCTTTCATGCTGTATGAAAGTACGTAGGCATAGGATGCAATATCCTAGCGAGCAACCTTCCCCTCCTTTCCCGTAGGTAGGCGAACTACGTTGACTCTGATTTCTTGTTCCAAACGGGAATACGTAGGCATAAAGTGCGATACTTTGCCGAGTCATTTTCTTTTCTCTTAACCCCTGACCTGTAGAATAGATAGAATAACAATCCATACCCGAAAACAAGCATGGATCCCGTCGAGTACGACGAACGTGAGGGGTGCTAATACCTTCCCCTTGCGTAACCGACTCCCGAATCCAGGTTTTGGTTGCGATGACCATTCCTTTCCCCGTTTTGCGGTAGGTTTACCTCGAGCGTTTCCTTTCCCTCCGTTGGGATAAATAACGCACGGTGGCGACTCTTCTGTCAGCCGGCGCCGATTTTCGCAGTAGCGACACTCAGCTATCTGCTTAGTCAAATCTATCCCTATCTGGTTCACCAGCTCTGTCTGCCTCTTGAAGGAATGAACGGCTTCGCTTCTCTCGCTTCTGAATTGAGCCAATTCTTTCTCCAGTTCTTCATTTGCCTTTTTCAGCTCATCTCTCTCAGCTAACACCTGATTGTGCTGCTGAATAGGCACAGTGGTAGGCTCTTCAATCACTGGAGGGCTTTTTGGCTTGGCAGGAAGAAACGGCATCCCTATAGCATCTACTCTGGCTCTGATCCAAGTCACATACAGAGCGTGGGCTTGGTTATTACTTTTTCCCAGCAATGGTTTTCCCCGCTTACAGATACCATTCCAAGCGTGCTGCAGCTTAGATAACAAATCCCCCTCTAGAAGACTAGTGAGGTACAGAGATTCCTGCACCTCTTCATCCTTCGGCGGAGCTCTCAAAGCATAAGCGAACTGTCGGACCAGCAGAGATGGATTATAGTTTATACAGCCCTTCCTGCCTATCAAAGGCACATTCGGAAACCCGCTGCAGCTGAAGATGATCTCGGTACCCAACCTATCTCTATCAAACCAGGTAATATCCTCCGCCGACAGACTCATCAAACGCTCGGACCACTCAGCTGTGGCTGCAGACGAAGCAAAGGGACCCTTCTTGGGTAGATGACTATCAAGCCATCTATAGAGCAGGGGCACACAACATGAGACATTCTTGCCCCTCCTGTTCTCGTTTTTATAGTGGACGGAATGGTAGACATCTCCCATCAAGGTAGGGACTGGATTCCCTGATGCAAAGATGTGAAATGCGTCGAAGTCTACAAAGTCAGGCATATAGGGGAACAGAATGATGCCATATATGCACAGAGCGAGAATGGCGTTGAACACGACCCAACATCCATCTTTGGCGCACTGCTGAGCCTTTCCCACTAAGAACTGCAAGGAGAAACCGGGAACCTTGTTCCAACTAGACAAGACCAACTCGGAGGCATCCAGATGAAGTGAAGGAGCTAGGCTAGCCAGACTAGGCTCAGCATCCATATGGACAAAGGGCATCTGACCCTTGATAGGCACACCTAACAAATCAACATACTCCTCTAGTGTGGGTGCAAGAACAAAATCCTGGAAAGTAAAGCATCTCAACGGAGGATCGTAGAACTTCAGCAGGGCGTGCAACCCATTCAACTCAAACACAGAGGGTTTACGAACCAAACTGAGCAGTTTACCGTAAGACTTTCTGAATTCATCTTTCACAGAATCATCTGCTAAAGCAATCAAACCAGTCAGCTGAACCACATCAGGAGTGGGGAGCTTGTAAGCCACGGTCTTCCTCAGAGAACCCATAATAGCACAATAGAAGGCAAGAAATCCTGAATCGGGGGAAACGGTACCTGCAACACAGACACACGTTAATGAAATGCAAATGAGTACGCAAAGCAATGTAAAATGCAATCATGCAGCAGGAGATCAAGACGACTGCGCTGTTGAAGATATGAAGGTGAAGGTTCCGTATCAACAAAACCATAATACTGCTCTGTCAAGAACCACCACTATCTCTGATGAGGAGAAAACCCAGATATCGGACCACAAATCTGCTCTGTCAGGAACAAACACACATCTGATAATGCGGACCTCTGATACAGGACCATAAATCTGCTCTATCAAGAACAAATGTACATCTGAAAATAAGGACCTCTGATGCAGGACCAAAAATCTTCTCTGTCAAGAACAAACATCTATCTGAAAATAAGGACCTCTGATGCAGGACCAAAAATCTGCTCTGTCAAGAAAAAACATCTATCTGATGATGAGATCCTCTGATCTCAATCATAAACCTGCTTTGTCAAGAACAAATACACATATGATGATGAGATCCTCTGATCCCAACCAAAAACCTGCTCTGTCAAGAACACATTCACATCTGATGATGAGATCCTCTGATCCCAACCAAAAACCTGCTCTGTCAAGAACAAATACACATCTGCTGATGAGATCCTCTGATCCCAATCAAAAACCTGCTCTGTCAAGAACACATACACATCTGATGATGAGATCCTCTGATCCTAATCAAAACTGATTCCCTATCAAGAAAACCAGGTAGTCTGAAGGTTAAGGTTTCCTGCAACAAACCCAACCCTGCTCACAGG
This sequence comes from Lathyrus sativus, assembly GCA_963859935.3. Lineage (NCBI taxonomy): Eukaryota > Viridiplantae > Streptophyta > Magnoliopsida > Fabales > Fabaceae > Lathyrus > Lathyrus sativus. The sequence continues at coordinate 575,164,509 of OZ012735.1, read as the reverse complement.
TATGGACCTATACTGACACAAGTTCGGCATCCTATGCGGTCATCAGCGTCACAGACATTCAAGAGGGGTGATACGATACCCAGAAGGTGTGGCATCACCGTCTCCTGAAGCGGCCTCACTCGGCTGAATCCCAAATGATCGGTCCCCAAAGTCGACAATCCTTCAAACCAACAACCCCTTCAACACAAAGGGTTGAAAAATAAGTCAACCGGGAGAACCTCGTCTGAGCGTGGATTTCATGAGACACTAGTGTCTGCAAAGCAAGCACGCACCCACTAATTTCCACAACTAATGCTAGGTACACTCAAGCCTGGGTCTGGCTTCTCACTCATCAAAATGCCCCTCCCACAACAGTACAGATAATCATATCATACTGAAAATAAAATGCGGGAAATAAAATGCAATAAATAACTACAACCCAACAAGTAATCATACAAGCGCTAGGATTGACTTTCGCAGGGGACGTTGGATCCCCGAACTGACTCGCATAAGGGACGTTGGATCCCAGGAAACTATAAAGTCCCCAGCAGAGTCGCCAGCTGTCGCTTCCGCGAAAATAAGGTGCCGACAAAACAGAAGAGTCGCCACCTTTCGTTATTTATCCCTCAGAGCGGGAAAGGAAACGATCGGAAAAACCTGACGAAAAAGGGTATAAGACAAGGTCATCGCAACCATTGTCTGGGTTCGGGAGTCGGTTACACAAGGGGAAGGTATTAGCACCCCTCACGTCCATCGTACTCGATGGGATCCATGCTTGTTGTGTTTATTGGACGAGTTGGTTTTATCTATCTACCTATCAAGGCTAGCTTAAAAGAAAAAGAAAAATGACTCGGCAAAGCGTCGCACTTTATGCCTACGTATTCTCATCAGAGAATGAGAAATCAGAGTCAACGTAGTTCGACTAACAACGGGTTACGGGGAAGGTGGCTCGCCAATACATAAGTATTGTGCCTACGTACTCTCAACAGGCTTGAGAGATCAGAGCTTACGTAGTTCGGGATAATACGGATTACGGGAATTCAGATTCGTCTGTTTTTATCGAGTAAGGTTAACACACAGTTCCACCAGTTGGATGTATGCAGCTCGACCCTTGGAGACTTAGGCGTTATCGTTTGCGGTAGAACTGAGAGTTAACGACACTCTTTTCTTCAGAAAAGCTTCCTTTGAATTATGGGCCCACGGGGAAAAAAGTTTTAAGTTTGTTTTCTGTCTTTTACGGAAGAACTGTTTTTTATGTTTGTTTGCAACTAGTATCGCACTAGAGACTATGACCTGAGAGTGAATGCGTCGCATGTCACCCAAAGGGTGCCATACTAAACATCCAGACTGTTGAAAAGAAACTCTCCAACAATCCTTTCTCAGATAGCTTAAGGTTCGTAACGTACGACATCAGTTAACCTTTATTACTGTATTTTAATTTGTTTTGAGATGAGAAGAGAGAGGCCTCAACTAAGGGGAGACTATCAAGTCCTACTGTTGTCATGCCAAGGATTCATCCTATGGTTGCAGTTTGAAACAGGGAACTCCTAGAAGTTATCATGCATAGGTTTCAACCTAAAGTTCTATCATCACTTCCTTATCAAAGGAAGTGAGGTTCCTAGGGGGGTCATGTCAATGATAAACAGACACAGATAAAGCATCAGCTTAACAGTAAACAGTAAACGACTGTAAAATGCATGCAATGCAAGTGAGGGAGGAAATGTGTGTGGGACATCAACCTCCACAAGCTCATCTCAACCTCAAGCCAGATATGAATAACTGCAATCATATAGAAGAGATAACATGCTATCAAGCAAGATATAATACACTGCAATCATACAGAGGAAATAAAATGCCATCAAGCAAACACAACACACATAGGCAAGGGAGCTGGGCTCTACCGAATACCCGCAAGCAAAGCCATACAGTAAAAATACAAGCAGAGGGAGCAACTCAACCTCTAGTGCAATCATGCTCCTAGATTAAATCAGTCTAGATATGAACTTATTCTAATGCATCAAGCAAATCACACAAGTCACATCAATACAGCTTCACAGCAAGCAAACAGGCAGGAAAAGAAATAGATCAACAACTTCCACCATAAAGCCCTCCTCTGACAAAAGTCCAGTCTTCAGACTTCAACTTCTCTTCAAGGCTATTACCTTCAATAGCAAGTATCAACTTGCTTCTCCAAGTTTTCAATACATCAAACATAAGTATCAACTTGTTCTTTCTTCTTCAAGCTTCAGCTCTCCAGTCAATTCCACCTTCAGGCTTCACTCCTAACTGCAAGTATCAACTTGACTCCTTCAGGCTCTCAATGCATCAATATAAGTATCAACTTATTCTTTATTCTTCAAGCCTCAATTCTCCACTCAATCTCAATTTAATCTTCTTCACAACTGTCAACTTGGTCTTCAAGCTTCAGCTCTCTCTGCTTTGCCAATATCAACTTGGTCCTCTTCATCTACAAGCTTCAGCTTCTCAGAATAATCTTCAAACACAAAGAAGTATCAACTTCATCCTTCAATCTCTTAAAGCAAGGAACTCCATCCTCTATCAAGGGAGAAAGATTCATCTATCAAGAGCAAAGTTTGGATGATTGGTAGCAGAGTAAAGACCAAAGGTCACCACTAAGCCTCCTATCATCAGAGAAGGGGACCCTCAAAGGTTCTACCAACTTGCAAAAAGCCACACATCCTACCAAAGGAGGGATGAGGCCTTTACAAGGGGACCTTACATCACAGGGAAGAATGGAAGTGATCAACATCTTCCATGTTTATGAAGGAAGAGAATCTATCTAGAAGCTCTGCCTATAAAACCCTAATCTCAATACCTAAACAAAACTACACCAAAAGAAGGGAAGATCTTCATATCCAATCCTCTTCAAGCAATCCAATGCATCTTCAACTTGTCTTCATCACCATCCAAGCACAAGCAAAGCAAAACCCTAATCTAAGGGAACTAAAGAAGTCAATCTAGTCAAATTAGTGCATTAGAATCATCTAAAACTAGCATCTAAACTAAAATCAAGCAAAAATAGAAAACCACCTTGAAAATTCCTAAAACAATTCCTAAGGGATCCTAATTCAATCATGAATCTACCATACAAAAATCAGAGGTTGAATCATGCACCTAGTTCTAAAAATAAAATCTAAACCACAAGGTATCAACCATAAACCCTAAAAATGGAGCATCTAAAGGTTTCAACCTAAACTACCACTTATGTTCATCACAAAAATGTGAGAAAACTCTATGGGGAGCATGCATATCTATGCTAACCACTCACAAAAATTCAAGGCCAAAATCATCATCACATGATCAAACCAAATTCCACAAAATCAACCATCAAACATAACTATTTTAATATCAATTAAAATGTAAAAATTCCCATAAAATCAGAAAATGCATGAAATAATAATATTTTTTATCTAAATAATACTAGACCCTATCATGAATCCAATGCAAAAAGAATGGGATCAATTGAATCATTTTTCCATCTTTTATGATTTTATCAAGAACCATGAATAAAATGAAAAATAAAAGAAAATCCAACATAAAATAACAAACACGTGGTGCAGAAAGCAATAGAAATCAGTTCATTTTAGCAATTGGGCCACCAGGGGGTGCAGGTATCACTTAATTCACAAAGCCCAAAACCAGCTGATTAATGAAACGCATCGTTTCATTAAGTTCAAAGTCCTTCACAAAAAAAGAATCACGCGTGGCCGTTGGATGAGGTTCCCAGTCCAAGTCAAACCTTGATCTGATGGCTATCAAGTCATCTTCCTCAATTTAAACTTCTGCAACTCAGGCCACCTGCGCGCCCAAAACCACCGCCGATGACAATCTCCGATCACCAATCCACAACCCTAGTTTGCCATAGAATCCACTGTAGGCCACGATTCCTTGATCAAACTTGTCCTAAATTTCACAAGGAACTCATTCATACCATTAATTCTCTCTGAAACCTCAAGATTCGCAAGAACCAACTCTCAACCGAAAATGGTAACAACCCTAATTGGTCACTAATTCTCAAATTATTGATCTGAAAACCTTCCTACATCAATCCTCAATGCATCTAACATCCTAATTCCTCTTAACTCTAACTAAAACAAGCTGGAGATTGAAAGTTACCAACCTGAAAATTTCGTGTGCACAGAAGTAGTAATCCTTCAAATCAAGCTCTCAAATGCTCCTAACTCCTTCAGTGAATCACTTCCAAGCTTCTGTATGCAATAGAATTGATTGAAATGGCTTCAATTCTTGGCACCAACTCTGAGTTGCAGGTGGAAAAACTGAGATCAAGAACACCAATCAGCCACGAATTTCCCTTGATTATGATCTGGAATCATTCCCTAGCCTCCATGGAAGAGATTGCAATCAAGAAAATGGATGGAAAGTGCATGGAAATAAGTAACCGAATTTAGTTGCAAACAAGAAAGTTTCAATCTCAATCTCTACTCTCTCCTTCAATCATCACCAACCTTGGCCTTGGATCACCTCTACTCAATATATAGGCCATGTATGGATGATCTAGAAACCTCTAGATCCTTCTAATGAGAAATTCAATCTCTCATGCCATGAGAAGTTCAATCACATGCCATGGTGTGCATTGTTCTGTTAGCAGCTTGAAATCATCACCATTCCCTTCCAATTTCTCCCCTCATGGTATTTTGGATGTGTTTGGCTTGCAAGGGACCCTGATTATGCCTTGAATTTAGGTTTGGCAAATGTTACTTAAGATGTAAGTAACTACTTTTCAAAGCAAGTCCACAAATTAAACTTCAATGCAAAATTGTGGCTAAACCAATGTTCTTAAAATGTTTTTTAGAATCAAAATGACCTATTACATGCCTTGGTTTGGACATGTAGATCAGAAATATCAATTTTCAACTTTGGTTCATTTGAAAATCCTCCTTATTTTAGGTCATTTTTGCAACTTTGAGCTACAAGCAATTCCAACCTCTCATGACCTTTTGACTAGCCTTAAAACATCATTTTGAACAAGTTTGATGTTGAAAATTTTCCCATTTGAAGCTTGGAAATAGGAGTTATGGCCTTATGCTTGAAATGACCTATAATCTCCAAATAACCAAAATACCCTTGACTTGTCAAAGCCATAACTTGAGTTCTACAAATCCTATCAAGGACTTCTAGTACTCTCTAGAAAGCTAAGAGGATAAGGAACAACATTCATGTTGGCCAAAAGTTCATAGGAATCATCCTTCTAGGGAAACAGTTTCATGCAAGTTGGACAACTTTCAAGCTCCAAATTCACATACCTCAGATGACCTGTAACTTGTCAAAGTCATAACTTGAGTTCTACAAATCCTATCAAGGACTTCTAGCACTCAAATTAAATCTAAGACCATGCTATACAACATTCATGTTAGGGGCAAGATGAGATGACAATCACATCTTGAGCTACATTGCCTTGAAGATAGGGGTCAAACTAGGGGATTTTACATTGTCAAGCCTTAGAAACCCTAGCTTGAAACTTCTTAAACTCTTCAATCATGATGATTTGACCTTGGAATCATCCTTATAGAATCTCAATGCATCAATCCATGATCACATGGCTCTTGGATTAGGTCTCAACCTTGTTCAAATCCTCAGTTGACTTAGGGTTGACCCAGTCAAACCCTAGCTGCACCAATCATGGCTGAGGCTTCTTATTCTTGCACAATGACCTATCTAGGCCTCAAAGTGATCTTCAAAACTTCTCATGAGCTCTTTCAAGACCTCAAGTCTAACTTCATGACTTCAGAATCATCTGAGGACTTCCCACAACTCTCAAGTTAGGAGACACACCCTCTTGGTTTCAACCACTCTCTCTGAGGATCTTTTAACTTCTCTGACAAGGATATCAACCCTTGAACATCTGAATAACTTTCTAAGCTAGCTTCAAACTCTTGTGTAGCCCTTGATTGGTAATCATACCTCTTGATCTCCTGCATACATGTCAATGAAATGCAAATGATAATGCAAATGTGCATGAAATGAAACATAAGCTAGGTAAAGAAATGTTGAGCAAATTTTGGGGTGCAACATGTACAGAGACGTCTTCGCTTGGTCATACGAGGATATGCCAGAGCTGGATACAAATATAATGGTTCATCGTCTACCTCTTCGGGAGGAGCGTCCGCCTGTAAAACAGAAATTGAGAAGAACTAGACCACATATGGCAGTTAAGATTAAAGAGGAGGTCCATAAGCAGTTGGACACCATTTTTCTTGCTATTACGAACTACCCTCTGTGGGTCTCTAACATCGTGCCTGTACCTAAGAAGGACAGTAAGGTCAGGATGTGTGTGGATTACCATGATCTAAACAGAGAGAGCCCGAAAGACGATTTCTCGCTCCCCCCATTGATGTGTTAGTCGATAACACTGCTCAACATTCTGTGTTTTCCTTCATCGATGGCTTCTCTAGGTATAACCAAATCAAGATGGCCCCAGAGGAAATGGAGAAAACAACCTTTATCACGCCATGGGGGAATTTTTTCTATAAGGTGATGCCTTTTGGATTGAAGAATGCAGGGGCAACCAATCAGCGGGCGATGGTGACTTTGTTTCATGATATGATTCATCATGAGATTGAGGTTTATGTTGATGACATGATCGCAAAGTCACAAATGGAGGAAGGGAATCTGGTGAATCTTTTGAAGCTGTTTGAAAGGTTGAGGAAATTCAGACTAAGGTTGAATCCGAACAAATGCACTTTTGGTGTACGGTCGAAGAAGTTATTGAGGTTTATAGTCAGTGAAAAGGGAATCGAGGTCGATCCTGCAATAATAAAAGTTATATAGGAAATGCCAGCGCCGAAAACAGAAAAAGAGGTTCGTGGTTTTCTAGGTAGATTGAACTACATTGCAAGGTTTATATCCCATCTTACAGCCACTTGTGAGCCATTGTTCAAGCTGTTAAAGATCAGGCGGTTGTCTGGAACGAAAATTGCCAAAGGGCATTTGAAAAGATAAAAGAATATTTGCAGTAGCCTCCGATACTGATGCCTCCAATGGCTGGAAGACCATTGATAATGTACTTGACGGTTCTTGAGAACTCCATGGGTTGTGTACTCGATCAACACGACGAGACTGGAAGAAAAGAACATGCAATTTATTATCTAAGTAAGAAGTTCACAGATTGTGAGTCCAGATACTCAATGTTAGAAAAGACATGTTGTGCACTCGCTTGGGCAGCCAAACACCTAAGAAAATACATGTTGAATCACACAACCATGCTGATTTCGAAGATGGATCTAATTAAATACGTGTTCGAGAAGCAAGCACTTTCAGGAAGAATTACTAGGTGGCAGATGGTCTTGACAGAACACGATGTTCAATATGTTTCCCAAAAGGCCATTAAGGGAAGTGTTTTGTCAGAATATCTCGCAGAGCAACCGATTGATGATTATCAACCGATGAAGTTTGAATTTCCTGATGAGTACATCATGTTTCTGAAGATGAAAGATTGTGATAAGCTGTTACCCGATGAAGGCCCTGAGATAGGCTCACAGTGGAAGATGATTTTTGACGGTGCTGTTAACTCCTATGGCAGTGGAATTGGGGCAATCATCCCGACTCCCCACAGTTCCCACTTACCGTTTACCGCTTGGTTAACCTTTGCTTACACCAACAACGAGGCTGAAGAAGCAATTGATGGGCATTGAAAAAGTAATTGATTTGAGAATCAAAAACCTTGATGTATATTGTGATTCAGCTTTGGTCATTAACCACATTAAAGGAGAATGAGAGACTCGTCAGCCTAACCTGATCCCTTACATGAATTATGCCAGAAGGTTGTTACCTTTCTTTGATAAGGTAGAGTTTCATCATGTGCCAAGAGCCGAGAATCAGATGGCAGATTCTTTGGCAACCTTATCCTTGATGTACAAGGTGAATTATTGGAATGACGCTCTGAGGATCGTCATCTCGCGTCTTGATAGGCCGGTTTCATTTTTGCAGTAGAGGAGGTATCAAATGGGAAACTGTGGTATCATGATATCAGAAACTTTCTTAAGAATCAGGAGTATCCACTAGGGGCATTGAGCCGGGATAAGAAGACCTTGAGAAGATTGTCTGGAAACTTCTATCTGAATAAGGATGATGTACTCTACCGAAGAAACTTTGACTTGGTGTTGCTAAGATGTGTGGACGAGAAGGAAGCAGGTTTGCTTATGGAAGAAGTCCACGAGGGTGCTTTTGGCACGCACGAAGGCGGACATGCAATGTCTCGGAAATTGTTGAGCGCAGGCTACTATTGGGTGACAATGGAATCTGATTGTTTCAAGTACGCCAAGAAGTGCCATAAATTCCAGATTTATGCTGATAAGATGCATGTACCGCCAAGTCCTCTGAATGTCATAGTGTCTCCCTGGCCCTTCTCTATGTGGGGCTTTGATATGATCGGTAAGATTGAACCGACTGCATCCAACAGACATCATTTCATCTTAGTAACAATTGACTATTTCACTAAGTAGGTCGAAGTAGCTTCTTTCGCCAATGTCACCAGGCAAGTCGTGGCTCGATTTATTAAGAAGGACATCATCTGTCGTTATGGAGTGCCCGAAAGAATCATTACTGATAATGGTTCGAATTTGAATAACAAGATGATGAAGGAACTGTGCCAGAGTTTCAAGATTGAACATCACAATTATTCTCCTTATTGCCCAAAGATGAATGGTGTTGTTGAGGCAGCCAATAAGAACATTAAGAAGATTGTGCAGAAGATGGTTGTGACCTACAAAGATTGGCACAAGATGTTTCCCTTTGCATTACACGGATATCGTACGTCGGTACGTACTTCAACTGGGGCAACTCCTTTCTCACTAGTTTATGGTATGGAAGTTGCCCTACCATTGGAAGTCGAGATTCCTTCCTTGAGGGGTTTGGTTGACGTCAAACTTGATGAGGCAGAATAGGTGAAGGCCAGATTAAATTAACTCAGTTTGATGGACGAGAAGAGATTGACATCTATTGCGTATGGTCATTTGTATCAAAGCAGAATGAAGAAAGCTTTCGATCAGAAGGTTCACCCTCGAAGCTTTCAGGCAGGTGACTTAGTGTTGAAGCGGATTCTCCCCCCACAAACAGGTCACAGGGGCAAATGGACTCCCAACTACGAAGGTCCATACGTGGTAAGGAAAGTTTTCTTCGGAGGAGCCTTACTACTTTCAACCATGGATGGTGAAGATTTCACATCCCCTGTGAATGCAGATGCAATTAAAAAATACTTTGCTTAAAAGAGACCCGCTGGAATAAAAAAAGAAAATCCAGGCAAAAATGGGGCATCCCGGCGAACCAAAAAAAAAGAATGGGTTCGAGTAAAAATTAGGGATAAAAAGAAAAAGAATGTAAACCCGGAAAGTCGAAAACTTGAAAAGGCGACTTTGGAAAAAATGGATATCCCGGTGGATCGAAAACCCGAAAGGGCGATTCAGGCAAAAGTTAGGGATTATAAAAGCAATCGACTGCGGTCTGCGTCTAATCTTTTAAGCACATTGGATTACAGGAGGACTCGAGGGTCAATCAATCAAGTCAGTCTCTACAGAAGATGAAGCATTGAAGAAGCATCGAAGTCATGCGAGTCATAGTCGAATCGACACATGGTGGTTGTCTGTACCACATTGCCGACATTTGTATATTTATTGCACTCTGTACTTTTTGCGCTACTTTCTCTTTTCAGGAGTTACATCTAATGTAAATCTGCCTATTTACAAGCCATTTCAATCAATGAAGTATATATTATTCAGAAAGCTTTCTTGTTTTTGCCTTTTACTATTTTGTTTGCAAAAGACGCCTGACGTTTCGATAAAACTTTGCATACATAAACTTGTGGGCTTTACTAATCATAATTGAAACACTGATTTGCTTGAATAATGTCATGGATGATAACCGAGATAGCCTCTATTGCATATAGGACACATTATTTGTTTGGCATTTGTAGGGCTTTTACAGTTAAGCATTCGGTCTGGAGGCGTATCCCCAGCGGAGTTGCTATGTCTCTATTCCCACAAGGTGAAGATGTTAGATCGGAGGCATCTCGTCAGCGATAATGTGCACTCATCCCCAGCAAGTCGAGATGGAGGTCATCCTTAGCAGTTTAAGACTAATTTCATCCTCATCAAGTTGAGATTACACTTATCCCCTAACAGGTTGATATTAGGGTTATCCCCAGAGGGTCGAAACTGAGGTTCCCCAGCAGTGGTGTGCACCTATCCCTTGACAAGCAGATATGAGAGTGTTCTCCCCAGCAATGGGACGAGTTCAGTTTGATTCCCCATAGAGTTCAAGTCTTAGACTCAATTCCCCAAGCAGAGGTAGATGTTGATGAGTCTCACTTTCCCAAGCAGAGGTCGATACTGACTCCCTCGAAGAGTATTTCCATGTGAAGTGGTTCTCCGCAACAGAATCCAGTGGTTATTGGCATTCTTCGAAGCAGATTTTATCCCTTCCAGCATAGATTTTATTCCCAGTAGAAGGATTGTCTCTCTTAATTCCCCTCAGAGTGGATTGTATTCCCCGTGGAGTGGGGCCGTCCCCAAAAGAATGTTATTCTAGAAAGCCATTCAGGGTGTTTTCTGCGGCAGAATCTAGTGGTTATGGGCATTCGCTAGAGTGAGTTCTTTGGGATGTTAATCTTACTTTCCATCCCCTGCATATCAGATCTTTACTTCTAATCCCCAGTAAAGTCGTCGGAGTAAGTTTTATTCCCCGCAGACTAGTATTCTCCATCCTCAGCAGAGAAAGTTTGGGATAAATTCCCAGTAAATCTTATCCATTATCCCTAGCAGATCGGACTTATTCTCAAGCAAAATAGAATCCTCGGCAGAACGGAGTAATTCCCCGCAGAGCGGTAACCCCGATAGAGTCATATTCTTGAAAGCCATCCAGGGTTATTCTCCCCAGTCGAGTGGATTTATTCCCCAGAAGAGTTGTATTCTAAAAGGCCATTCAGGGCGTTCCCCCCAGCAGAGTGGATCTTGTTCTCAGCAGAGCAGTTATACTTAGGAGAATTCTTTTCCAGGAAGCCATCCAGAGCTTGTTTTCCCCAGCAAAAGTCTAATTGTACTTGGCACCCAGTTATCTCCAGCGGAGTTGGTTCCATTCTCTTCAGCATTTATTTTGCTGGAGTGGTTCCTTTGCATTTTTCGTTGTGCATAGCATCCTCCCAAACGTATAGCATTTCCATTTCGTATGGAGCATTACGCCATATTCAAATATGTGCATTTGAAACATAAGTCAGGTCGTTACCTCTTGTTTCCAGTTGTATCTCCAGCAGGTAATGGTTTATTTCTTTAGCTCGTGTGGTATCCAGACCCCGGCTAACACCGGTGTATTTCTTTAGCTCGTGTGGTATCCAGACCCCGGCTAACACCGATTTATTTCTTTAGCCCGTGTGGTATCCATACTCCAGCTAACACCGGTTTTTTTCTTTAGGCTGTGTGGTATCCAGACCCCGACTCACATCGGTTTATTTCTTTAGCCTGTGTGGTATCCAGACCCCGGCTAACACCGGTTTATTTCTTTAGCCCGTGCGGTATCCAAACCCCGGCTCACACTGGTTTATGTCTTTAGCCCGTGTGGTATCCAGACCCCGGCTAACACCAATTTATTTCTTTAGCCCGTGTGGTATCTGTTGCACCCCAAAATTTGACCAACATTTATTTACCTACCAAGAGTGGTATGAGACTTTGAAGCTAGCCTGGAAGGTTATTCAAAGGTTCAAAGGTTGATACCTTTGTCAGAGAACTCAAGAGATCCTCAGAGGAATTGGTTGAAACCAAGGTTGTGTGCCTCATAGCTTGAGAGTTGTGGGAGGTCCTCAGATGATTCTGAGAATATGAGGATAGACTTGAAGCTTTGATAAAGCTTATGAGATGTCTTGAAAACCATCATGAAGCCTAGAGAGGTCATTGTGCAAGAATTCAGAAGATTCAGCCATGACTGGTGGAATTAGGGTTTGACTGGGTCAACCCTAGGTCAACTGATGATTTGGAGAGGGTTGAGACCTAATCCAAGAGCCATGTGAGCATGGAATGAAGCATTGAGATGCTATAAGGATGATTCCTAGACCAACTCATCATGATTGCGGAGTTTGAGAAGTTTTAAGCTAGGGTTTCTAAGGATTGACAGTGTAAAATCCCCTAGTTTGATCCCTATCTTCAAGGCAGTTTAACTCAAGATGTGATTGTCATCTCATCTTCCCCATAACATGAATGTTGTATAGCTTGTTCTTAGCTTTAATTTGAGTAGTAGAAGTCCTTGATAGGATTTGTAGAGCTCAAGTTATGGTTTTGGCAAATTACAGGTCATCTGAGGTATGTGAATCTGGGTCCTTGAAAGTCACCCAACTTGCATCCAATTTTTGCCCTAGTAGGATGATTCCTATGGATTCTTGGTCAACATGAATGTTTAAGATAATCTTATTAGCTTTCTAGAGAGTACTAGAAGTCCTTGATAGGATTTGTAGAACTCAACTTATGGCTTTGACAAGCCAAGGGCATTTTGGTCATTTGGAGGTTATAGGTCATTTCAAGCATAAGGCCATATCTCCTACTTCCAAGCTTCAAATGGAAAAATCTTCAACATAAAACTTGCTCAGAAGGATGTTTTAAGGCTAGTAGGGAGGTCATGAGATGTTGAAAAGGCTCATATCAAAAAGTGATAAAAATGGCCTAAAAATGAGGCATAAGTCAATTAAATTGAATTTGAAAAATGGAAATCCCAAGTTATAAGTCCAAACCATGTCATGTAATAGGTCATTTTGACTCCAAAGGACATTCTAAGAATAATGGTTCAGCCACAATTTTGATTTGAGGCTTGCATCATAGGGCTGCTTTGGAATTGGATTGCTTGCATATTAAGGTACCATAGCAAAACTCAAAAGAACTCAATACACAAGGTAGTTAAGCATTGCAACTCATCTTAAATCTCATGTGGGGATAAATTCAAATCAGAAACCAAGGTTACAAGGCATATGGCATGATATAGCATGTAAGGAGAATGAGAAATCAAAATACCATGACATGAAAACTTCAATTTCTCATTGGATTGTTCTAGGGGGTTCTAGATGATTCTAAACCTCTCTATATATCAAGTGCAACTTGCTCAGATGCAAGGTTGGTGAGAATTGGTGCATGAAAGAGAGAGTGAAATCCAAAAGCTTCCATTGCAAGTCACATTCAATTGCTTCATTCTTCTTCATTTCCCTCCATTTTTTCTCCACAAACCTTTTCCATAGATCCCTCTGAGTGTGTGCATGCTGAATTGAAGCTCCATTGATGGAAGATTGAAGGTGTTCACATTGGATTTGCAAAGAAGCAATTATCATCGAATCTTGAAGTACAAGCTCTCTCCTTCCAATCTTTTGCAAACAGAAGAAGTTTCATCATCCAAGGATCATTCTTGAAGAGTTTCGAGCCTTGAAAGCAAGGATTTCATCATCTACCATACCAAGAAGCCAGGTTTGCAAAATCTCTTCCACCTCATTATTTAGGCATGGTTAGGTTAAGTTATTAGTGTAGAATTGTTAGAGACAACTAGGTGATCAATTCTGAAGAGATTAGGGTCATTTGGTGGAGTTTGAGAGTGTGACACCATTACTTTGATGAGCAAGAACTCGTGGCATAATGAGTAATAATGCAAGATTAATAGCTAGTTTTGACTAGGGCAATGTGATAAGCATTTTGATGTAAAGAAATCTAAGGTTGGTTGAAGTTGAAAATTGATCATATTTTGAGATTAATGGAGTTGCACCATCGGGTTTGAGGATAGAGACCGTTTCAATGAAAACCAAGGCCATGAGCATGATCAGGGTGAAAAATGGATCAGTTTAGGGTTTTACATTTTGGAATTTGATGCTGATTTGAGGCCATACGAAGGGATGGAGGATGAGTGCATGGAATCTGTTTTCATGGGGTTTCAACAAACCCTAGCTGCGTGAGGAAGAAGATGACCCACGACCGTTGGATGAGCAAGCTAACCATTGACTGGGAACTGGATCTGATGGCTCACGCTTAATTTGAATTTTGGAGGGATTCAGACACGCTTGAAACGCCGCGTTTCATTAAAACCAGAATTCTGTGCTTAAGTTGAAATTGATACCCACACCCCCTTCATGAGGCCCATCCAAGTTTTAACTGAATTGCATTGCTTTTGGCACCGCGTCCTTTTTATTTTCTTTTGATTTTCTGAATTGTTTTTCTGTTTAAGTTCTGGGCCTAGCGCATTTCTTTTTGCACCCCCCTTTTTTAGCCCAAGCGCACATTGCATTGGATCTGTTTACTTCTTGCACCCCATGCTTCATTTTTCATATTATTTTCTCTCCATTTTATTTCATACTTTGAAAAATCATATTAAATTGAAAAATCAATATTTTTTAATGGGAGTTTTTTCTCCTACTTCATATTTTTGTCTAGAAAATTATAAAATAAAAACATTTTTCATATCATGCATTTTAGTATTTTTTGCATATTTTCTACTTTAATTGCTTTTTAATTCTTTTAAGTTGATACCTTAATTTGTAGAATTTAGTTTAGGTAGATCCCTTCATATTTTTAGGTCAATCTTTATAGAATGGTTAGATATATGTTTTAGCTTCCCCCTGGATTTATTCCATATTTTTGTGATTATGTTTAGGATAGTTTTGATTAGATGCCATTAGGTTGTGTAGAATTAGGTTAAACTTCAACATAGGTCCATAATAACTTTATATTTTTGGGTTTTTAGGACGATTTAGACTATGGGACATATATGGGAATTAAGGGTAGGTATGTAGAATCCCTTAGAAATTATATTAGGATTTAATATAATAGTATACTATTTTTAGTTGATTTTTGTATTGGTTGATTGTTTGTGTTGCCTTTAGGGCATGCTTGCTTTAGTTGCTTTGCTTTGTTGGCTTGGTGAGCTTGGTATCTCATTGTGGGGCATTGAGGAGCATAGTAGAAGATTTGAAGATGCATTGAGGGGCTTGAGAGCTTGTTCTTATTTCCTTTGGTGTTGTTTTAGGGTTAGGGATTAGGAAGAGTTTAGATGTAGATAACTTCTTTCTCAAACATGGATGGTATATGTCACCTCCATTCCTCCCTATGATTCAAAGTCCTTCCATGGTATACACCTCTCTCCTTTGGAGGGATAAGTGATGGACCTAGGAAGTAGAACTTTTGAGGGAACCATCCCTTTGATGTTGAACCCTTAAAGGTCACCTTTGGTGGTCAATAAGCAGTTCAATATCCCCCAGCTTATCTAGTAAGTGATTTCCTCTGGTTTGATTGTCTTGAGAGATGTTGAGCCTGAGCTTGAAGATGAAGACTTCAATGAAGAGTGTAGAAGAGGATGAATCCTTGAGCATTGCCATTCCAGCTGAAGCTTGAAGAGCAACAAGAGCAAGTTGATACTTGAAGACCTCTGAAGAGGAAGTAAAGACTGAAGGATGAAGTTGACACTTCTAAGTGCTTAAGATTGATTCTGAAGAGCTGAAGCTTGAAGAACAAAGGAAGTTGATACTTACTTTGACACCTGGAGATCCTGAAGGAGCCAAGTTGATACTGATGATTGATAGTGAAGCCTGAAGGTGGAGCTGACCAAGAAGCTGAAGCTTACAGGAGAAGATAAGTTGAAACTTATTTTGTAGGGTTGAAACCTGGAAAAGCAATTGATGTTTGTCAAGAGTAATTGAAGTCTGAAGACTGAGTTGCTGTTGGAAAAGCTGAAGCTTGAAGTTGAGATAGAAGTTGGTCTGCTTTCTTCTTTTTCTTTTCTGTATTGATGTGTTTTGTTTGACTTGTTTCATGCATTAGAATAAGTTCATCTAGAATAGGTAGAATCTAGGAGCATGATTGCACTAGAGGTTGAGTTGCTCCCTCTGCTTGTATTGTTACTGTGTGGCTTTGCTTGCGGGTATTCGGTAGAGCCCAGCTCCCTTGCCCATGTGGTTTGTTTGCCCGATGGCATTTTATTTCATCTTATCTGTATGATTGCAGTTTACTGTTTATTGCTTGATAGCATGTTGTTTATATTTCAGTATGATTACTGTTATTTCATTCTGGCTTGAGGTTGAGATGAGCTTGTGGAGGCTGAAGCCCCACACACATTTCCTCCCTCACTTGCATTGCATGCATTTTACTGTTAAGCTGATGCTTTGTCTGTTTTGGTGTATCATTGACATGATCCCTTAAGACTCTCATTTCCTTTGATAAGGATTTGATGATAGAATTTTAGGTTGAAACCTATGCATGACAACTTCTAGGAGTTCCCTGTTCAAACCTCAACCATAGGATGAATCCATGGCATGACAGCAGTAGGACTTGATAGTCTCCCTCCTAGTTGGGTCTGTTCTCTTCTCATCTCAAAACAGTTTAAGATACAGTAATCATGAATGATTTCTTTCGTACGTTACGAGCCTTAAGCTATCTGAGAAAGGATTGTGGGAGAGTTTCTTTTCCATAGTCCAGATGTTTAGTATGGTACCCTTTGGGTGACATGCGACGCATTCACTCTCAGGTCATAGTCTCTAGTGCGATTGAAATCGCAAACACAATAAAAAACACTTCTTTCGTAAAAGACAGGAAATAAACCGTAGTTTCCCGAACTACGTGAGCTCTGATCTCTCATGCCTGTTGAGAGTACGTAGGCACAAGATGGCGATGTCTTGGCGAGCTACCTTCCCCCATAACCCTTCGTAGGCCGAACTACGTTGACTCTGATTTCTCATTCTCTGATGAGAATACGTAGGCATAAAGTGCGACGCTTTGCCGAGTCATTTTTCTTTTCTTTTTCAACCAGCCTTGATAGGTAGATAGAATAAAACCAACTCGTCCTAGTAAACACAACAAGCGAGGATCCCGTCGAGTACGACGGACGTGAGGGGTGCTAATACCTTCCCCTTGCGTAACCGACTCCCGAATCCAGACAATGGTTGCGATGACCTTGTCTTACCCTTTTTCGTCAGGTTTTTCCGATTGTTTCCTTTCCCACTCTGAGGGATAAATAACGAAAAGTGGCGACTCTTCTGTTGTGCCGGCACCTTATTTTGGCGCAAGCGACAGCTGGCGACTCTGCTGGGGAAAACCAATGGTTCCCTGCGAGAGTCAATCCTAACGCTTGTATGTTTACTTGTTGGGTTGCGTTTATTTATCGCATTTTTACTTCTCGCACTTTATTTCCCGCATTTTATTTTCAGTATAATATGATTATTTGTGCTGTTGTGGGATGGGAGTTCTGATGAGTGAGAAGCCAGACCCAGGCTTGAGTGCACCATAGACTTAGAGTGGAAATTAGTGGGCACGTGCTTGCTTTGCAGGCACTAGTGTCTCATGAAATCCATGCTCAGACGAGGTTCATCCGGTTGGCTTCACTTTCAACCCTTTGGGTTGAGACGGTTGCTGGTTTGGTGGATTGTCGACTCTGGGGACCGATCATTTGTGATTCAGCTAAGTGAGGCCTCTTCATGAGCTGGTGATGCCACACCTTCTGGGTATCGTATCACCCCTCTTGAAAGTCTGTGACGCTGATGAACGCATAAGATGCCGTACCTTGAGTCAGTTTAGGTCCATACCTGTGAGTGGGGTTGGGTTTATTGCAGGAAACCTTGACCTTCAGACTACCTGGTTTTCTTGACAATGAATCAGTTTTGTTGGTACCAGGGTTTCTCAGTGCAGATTTGTCTGTTCTTGATAGAGCAGGTTTTGATCCGAGGATCTTATCATCAGGTGTATGTCTGTTCTTGATAGAGCAGGTTTTGATCAGAGTATCTCATTAGCAGATGTTGTTTGTTCTTGATAGAGCAGATTTTTGGGTCTGAAGATCTCATCAGCAGATGTTGTTTGTTCTTGATAGAGCAGATTTTGAGTGGGGTCTGAAGATCTTGTCAGCAGCTGTATGTTTGTTCTTGATAGGGAAGATTTTGATTGGGGTCTGAAGACCTCATCAGCAGATATTTCTTGATTCTACATCAGAGGTCCTTATTATCAGACATTTGCTCTTGACAGAGCAGAATTATGATCCTATGCATATGATCCTATCAGATGGTTGTTCTTGGCAGATCAGATTTGTGGTCCTACGACGGGGTTTTCTTCTCATCAGTGGTCGTGGTTTTGTTGATACAGAATCTCCACAACGGCAGTTGCCTGGATATATTATTGCATGATTGCATCTTGCATTAGTTTGCATGTTCATTTTCATTTCATTAACGTGTGTCTGTGTTGCAGGTACCGTTTTCCCCGATCCAGGATTTCTTGTCTCCTATTGTATTGTTATGGGCTCTTTAAGGAAGACTGTGGCTTACAAGTTCCCTGCCCCCGATGTGGCTAAGTTGACTGGTTTGATAGCTCTAGCAGGTGATTCTGTGAAGGATGAGTTCAGAAAATCTTATGGCCGGTTGCTCAGTTTGGTTTGCAAGCCTTCTGTGTTCGAGTTGAACGGGTTGCACGCTCTGTTGCAGTTCTACGACCCTCCGCTGAGATGTTTCACTTTTCAGGACTTTGTTCTCGCACCTACGCTGGAAGAGTATGCTGATTTGCTAGGTGTGCCTATCAAGAGGCAGACGCCTTTTGTTCACATGGATGCTGAGCCTGATCTGGCTGGTTTGGCTCCTTCACTTCATTTGGACACCTCTGAATTAGTATTGACTAGTTGGAACAAGGTTCCTGGGTTCTCCTTGCAATTTCTGGTGGTTAAAGCTCAGCAGTGTGCCAAGGACGGATGTTGGGACGCGTTCAATGCCATCCTCGCTCTATGCATATATGGCATTATCCTGTTCCCCAACAATGCAGGATTTTGTAGACTTTGATGCGTTTCACATCTTTGCTTCAGGGAATCCAGTCCCTACCTTGATCGGAGATGTCTACCACTCAATACATTACAAGAACGAGAACAGGAGGGGGAAGAATGTCTCATGCTGCGTGCCCTTGCTGTATAAATGGCTTGATAGTCATCTGCCCAAGAAGGGTCCTTTTGTCTTGTCTGCAGCCACAGCTGAGTGGCCTGAGCGTCTGATGAGTTTATCTGCAGAGGATATTGACTGGTTTGACAGAGATAGGTTGGGTACTTAGGTGATCTTCAGTTGCAGCGGGTTTCCTAATGTACCTTTGATAGGTAGGAAGGGCTGTATACACTACAATCCGTCGTTGCTGGTTCGACAGTTCGCGTATGCTTTGAGAACTCCGCCGAGGGAGGAAGAGGTACAAGAATCTCTGTACCTCACAGGTATTCTAGAAGGGGATCTGTTGTCCAAGCTTCAGCGTGCATGGAATAGTATCAGTAAGCGAGGAAAGCCTTTGTTGGGAAAAAGCAACAGTCAACCCTACCCTCCGTATTTGACATGGATCAGAGCCAGGGCCAATGCTATAGGGATTCCGTTTCCTCATGCCAAGCCAGAAAGTCCTCCAACAATCGAAGATCCTACTACTGTGCCCATTCATCAGCATAACCAGGTATTAGCTGAGCGGGATGAATTGAAGCGGGCGAACGAAGAACTGGAGAAGGAATTAGCTCAGCTTCGAAGCGAGAGGAACGAGGCCGTTCATTCTTTCAAAAAGCAGACAGAGTTGGTGAACCAGCTAGGTACATACCTGACTAAGCAGATGGCCGAGCGTGAACGCATGGGTCGAGACTTCAAGGCTGTCAACGACGTACTGGCTAACTCAACAAAACTCTCGCTAACCTGAAGGAGCGCAAGCTGACGGTTGAGTCCAAAAAGCGGAAATTAGAAGATTGCTTCGGCGAAGGAGCATGGGAAAGTTCAGTTCAGGGACTTCAGTATACCATTGTGCAGAGGGAACTACTCGTCGAGGGGTTGCTCACTTTTCCAGATCATCCAGAGACAAAGGAGTTATTAGCAGAGTATCGCGCCCGTGGCCGTACTTGACTAGTTGTATTCCTTTTGTTTTGATCTTTGTTGTATGCTGACCATCACCAGGCTTGTTGGCTGAGGTCACGCTGTTGATTCGTCTTGTACTTGCTGATGCTATGTACTGCCTTGATAGGCTTTCCTTTATATATGAGATTGTTGTTTCCATGATTGGACTCCGGCTTCTTCTTCTTATTATTATTATCAGCACTGGCACTCAGGCACTAGGATCGGGGGAAATCTCCCAAGCACACAAACACACGCATGCATCTGCATGAAGCATTTGCATGGCGTACATTTTGTTGTTTTTCCTAACCTTTAGTGTTTACAGGTTTTTCAGGTTCACAGGTCCCAGGCTGTTTCCGGTGATTCCAGGATTGATCAGAGGCTAATTCACCGTTATCCAAATCGAGCTAATCAGACCAGGATCATGGATCAAGTGCAGACAGATGTCCAGGAGCTCCGTGAGAGGATGGATCGCTTTATGGAACTGATGCAGGTGGTCGCCAATGGTCAAGACCAGCTCAGGACTTTGGTTCAACCTTTGATCTCCAGGGTTGATAGCAACGGCATACTTCATGGCGGGGCTGTGCCTACTCCTCCACCAGTTGATACTCCGCAGAATGGTGTCCCTGTGGCCGGGGGCAACGGCAGTGCTAATGGCAATGTGATGGCCAACATCGGACTCAATGCGACGGGCGTCGGTAATGGGAGTCTGGGAGCTAATGTCAACATCGGGCCGGTCAGCGGCAATGCTGGCATCGAGAATCTGTTGGTGCCTCAACCATGGCTTGAGGATCATCAGGATGATGTGTTTTCTCAAAGAGGTGCGGAAGCGGAGCTGAATGCTGAAGCGCGGCTCAGATTCAAAGCACTTGAAGATAAAATGAGAGATATTGAGAATCAGAATACTTTGGGCGTTGATATGTCCAAGTTAGGGTTAATTGCTGATTTCAAGGTACCTCCTAAGTTTAGGGTGCCTGACTTTGAGAAATATAAGGGCACCTCTTGCCCTCGTGTCCACCTTAGATCGTACTATAGAAAGATGTCTGCCTATTCCGAAGACGAGAAGTTGCTGATGCACTTCTTCCAAGATAGTCTTTCCGGGCCATCCCTCGAGTGGTACATGGGTCTGGAGCCCACTAGCGTGCGCACATGGAAGGATCTCGCTGAAGCGTTTGTCCACCATTATCAGTACAATAGCGACTTGGCCCCGAACCGAGTCCAGCTCCAGAACCTTTCGCAAAGGAATAATGAAGGATTTAAGGAGTACGCCCAGCGGTGGCGTGAGTTGGCTGCTCGGGTTCAACCGCCGATGGTTGAACGCGAGCTCGTGCAGATGTTTGTGGCTACCCTCCCAGGGGTTTACTATGAAAAGTTAGTCAGCGGTATGTCTGGGACGTTCTCATCTCTCATCACCATGGGCGAGCACGTCGAGAATGGTATCAAAATCGGAAAAATTCAAGGTGAATCATCCTCAGCTGAAGGAGGTGGAAAGAAACCTTATGCTGGTAAGCGACGAGAAGGAGATGCGAGCGCTGTGACCAACACTCGAAGAAAGGGCAAAGGCCCTCAGCAGCAGATAGCCAGTATAAATATCCCAGCAGCTTCGCAACCGCACCAGCAGCAGCAGCAGCAACCGAATCAACAGGGATATAGAAAGTACCAGAATCGGGCACCTTTGACAAACCGTCACTTCGAGGCACCGCCCATGTCGTACGCGCAACTCTTGCAGACTTTGCTTCAGCTTCAGTTGGTTCAGAAGAGGACAATGGCTCCCTTGACAGGGGCACCTCCACCAGGGTACGACGCAAATGCCACTTGCGATTTCCATACCGGGGCACCAGGCCACACGATCGAGAACTGCAAAGCCTTTAAGCACAAGGTGCAGGACCTGGTAGATGCCAAGATTATCAACTTCTCCGACAATGTGCCCAATGTCACGAAAAATCCTATGCCTAATCATAGAGGGGCAGAGTGAACGCCATTATCGAAGAAGAAAGTGCAGATCTGTTGACTGATGTCAAAGACCTCAAGACACCGCTTAGTTTCGTCAAGGCTAAGTTGCTGAAGAAAGGGTTCTTTCCAGGATGCGGAGAGTTATGCATGGACTGTGCTACACATTCTGATGGGTGTGAGCAGCTGGTGGAAGGAATCCAAAGTCTGATGACTGAGGGGATTCTGCAGCTCAGCCAGAGGGCTGAAAGTGTATCAGGAGAGGTAGTGTTGAAGCAGGCCGATGAAGTCGCCACCATCACCATCCCTCGCCAACCAATAACTATTTATGCGCCCCGACCGCCTATAATCACTATTACTAAAGCTGAGCCGATCCCATTCGAGAGCACTAACACCGTTCCGTGGCATTATGGAGCTGAAGTCTATTGCAATGGTCAGAAGTTAGAGCTGGAACCATATGGGTCGACTGTGAAGAATCTCGCAGGAATCAGTGGTATTACCCGTAGCGGAAGAGTGTTCGCACTGCCAGAGGTTGTGGCAGATAAAGCAGTCAGAGCTGATGCGGCCGATAAGGGTAAAAGCAAAGTCGTCGAAGAAGTCCCGTGTGGGGTAGAGAAAGATTTGCTGGTCAAAGATGCCGAGGAGTTTATGCGATTGATCAAAAAGAGTGACTACAAGATTGTAGACCATCTCCATTAGACGCCTTCGAAGATTTCTATTCTCAACTTGTTGCTGTGTTCTGAAGCGCACCGCAACGCGTTACTGAAGGTATTGAACGCTGCCTACGTACCGCAAGAGATATCGGTGAATCAGCTAGAAGAGGTGGTAGCCCATGTTAATGCTGGCAATGGGCTAGGTTTCACAGATTTAGAGCTGATGCCTAAAGGGAGAGATCACAACAGCGCCTTGCACATCTCGATAGAGTGCAGAGGCACAATCATGTCGCACGTCCTGGTGGACACGGGTTCGTCACTTAATGTGCTTCCGAAGAAGGCATTAATGAAGTTAGACACTCGTGGATTGCTTTGCACACCCAGTGATCTAGTGGTGAAAGCGTTTGACGGAACTAACCGCCGCGTTTTCGTGACCCTGCCGATCCAAGTCGATCCGGAAACGTTCGACACGGTCTTTTATATCATGGACATCATGCCTGCCTACAGTTTCCTCTTGGGCCGGCCATGGATCCATGCTGCTGGTGCCGTGACCTCCACGTTGCACCAAAAGCTCAAATATGCTGTCGGGGGAAGCATAGTGTTGCGGTGGAAATAGGATCACAAACTATTAATGAGTTTGAATCGCAATTCAATTCACAACCGCTCTTTGATTTATCCGAAGGAAAAGGTCAAAAGAGGGAAAACCTATTTTGCATCGTAAACACAATGCGGGGAAAGATCTAGGGTTCGGGGGTTGGTTAAATTTAGGGAAGGTATTAGCACCCTAAACTTCTGTAGTACTCTACAGGAACCTTTTGTTCAAATGTTTACTACTTGCTTTATTTATTTGCTTAAGGTATATGTACAAAGGATTAAAAGTGAGAAAAGAGACCTAAGGGGTTAATTCTAAGTTTACTCGGCAAGACATCGCATCTTGTGCCTACGTATCCTTACGGGAGTGGAATCAGAGTAATCGTAGTTCCCCTCAAAAGGGAGGTTAGAGACTTCTTGACTGTGGTCAAGGTCTCACGGGGAATAAACATATCTTAAGGACACGCTTACGTGGAGTGTAGAAACTCCAAATCTCTATGTTGAATTGTTAAGTTGTAATTAGGGTTAAATTAGGGATTCCGCGGCGGGAAACCCTAAAATGAGCGCGGCGGCTCTTTGACCTAATGCTAGGGGTAAAATTGTAATTTTTGTCCACGGCGAGACATTTGTGAAAATTAGGGTTTGTAGTTTGTAGTTTTGAGGATTTGAAATTGAATGTGTGAAGTTTTACGGACTATTGGCGCGGCGGCCAAACAGTTAGACCTAACCTTCGGATGTGTGCAATGTGACAGAAATAATGGTAAACGCGTGAGATAATTGAATCATACAAACAGAGAGATAGTGTCATAATTTAAACCATGCAAGCAGAAATTTAAAGGCAGAATTTAAAGAGCGATTGTTAAGTTCGCGAGGTTACATGAGAGGAGCAGATACAATATGATAATGAAATTTGAATTGAACAATAATAAAATAAAATAAATAACGGTTCTAGTTATTATTTAAAAAAAAAAGATTTTAGTTATTATTTTAAATTTATCTAAAAAAAAGTTTTTCTTAAAAATAATAGGTTTTCATATTAATTTGGAAAAGATGTTAATGTTATTTATTTTAAAAAACAGATTTTTATATTATAACAAGTTTTAATAAATTAATGATAACAATAATAATAATAATGGTAATAATAATGATAATAATGATAATAATAATAAATAATGATAATAATAATACTAATAATAATAATAATAATAATAATAATAATAATAATAATGCAATAATGAATTTTAAATGTGCCAAATAACCCAACAATGTTGCTAACGCAGAAATGCGCTCATCGCAACCAGATCTAAATCGGACGAAACAAAATTTATCGCAAAGAAAAAGAAATTAAGCAAAAAATAGTATTATTGCTCACACAAAAATGCGATCATCGCAACCAGATCGAACTAACACAAATGTCACGCGTCATGCACACAAATGTGCAAACATCGTATCGACATAATTCGATCAAAAATTAATCTTATATATATAAACTCTAACAATTTAAAAATTATATATATATAAACGTAACAGTAATAGATAAAGAAAAAGAAATAACGGTAATAGATGAAGAAAAAGAAATAACGGTAAAAGATGAAGAAAAAGAAACAACAGTAATAGATGAAGAAAAAGAAATAACGGTAATAGATGAAGAAAAAGAAATAACGGTAAAAGATGAAGAAAAAGAAACAACAGTAATAGATGAAGGAAAAGAAATAACGGTAAACGATGAAGAAAAAGAAACAATAGTAATGGATGAAGAAGAAAACTAAATAACGGCAAACGGCACTCACTCCTCTTAGGTTTCTTCCTTCTCTCCCCTTTTTTTCCAACAAGGCAACACATGTATATATAGGGAACAAATTAGGGTTAACACCAAATTGTCAATAATGTCCCTAAGGCCCATTTTAAAGCCCAAACTAAATAATTAGTTAAGAAAAAATAAAATTTAAATAATTTAAAATAATTAAAATAAACTTAAAATAAAAACTAATAATCCTATTGATTCCTAAAATCAAAAATATTATAAAAAGAACAAATTTTTTTTCAATATTTTTTATTTTATGATTTTTTGGATATTTTTATGAATAATTTAGAAAAAAGTGAAAAAAAATAATATTTTAAAAAATGATTTAATTAAAATACGAAAATAATAATTAAATAATAATAAAAACTATTTTTGTTATTTTTTTAAAGAAAGATAGAAAAATTTAGAGTAAAAATAATAAAAAACAAAAAAGTGACAAAGGTGAGATTCGAACTCTTAACCTCTCACACTCATAACTCCTTACACATGTCCTCCTGCCAATTGTGCCATTTTTACTTTTTAGAAAAAAAATGCATGCCATATGATATTTACCTGCAAAAAGTCAAACGACTACACAAATTTGTTAGTAATTGATTAAATGCAATAAAAATGCAATGAAATGCGACGACAAATCTTAGGGCAAAATTTGAGGTATTACAGTTGCCCCTATTTAAATAACTTCACCGGGTGATTCGAACAACGGAGACTCGAGAAATCATGGTGGAGGGATTTAAATACAGATAACCGAAAATTTTGCCTTTAGACGCAGTGCTATGCAATGATATGGACAAAGCGAGAACAGGTTAATGCAGATGATATGATGCGTATGCTGGAATGATGAATTGTGAAAATGCTGACGAATGCGACGACACAGGGACGGACGCTACGAGAAGAAACACACTGGGGAGAATGACGCGCTGGGACACAGTACAACCCTGGGGAATTCTAAAATGATGGTCAACTGGTGCGAACACGACCAATTGTCATTTTGGGAACGAGATTCTCAAATGGAGATGACACCTGTGAGACGGCCTCCACTGGGAATCTAAAAGTAAAACTGGATCAAGTACGATTGCAAGATCGATCACAGAATGCATGGAGCATTGAGCAAAGAATAACATCCAAGCTTCTGTAACCTATCCCTCGTGACAGGATCAAACGGACTTTTCGGGAATCCGTAGCAAATATACAGGGTGAAAAGAACCGGCTGTATGCCAAAATAAATGGACTTTGAGTGGTTAGAACAAGATCCTAAATGGAGATGGCACCTATGAGACGGCCTCCACTTGGGGAATATCTAACAATAAAACTGGATCTACACGACTGCAAGATCGATTACAGAATGCTGGAGCATTGAGCAAAGAATAACATCCAAGCTTCTATAAACTATCCTTCGTGATGGGATCGAATGGACTTTTCGGAAATCCGTATCAAATATACAGGGTAAAGACCGGTTGCATGCCAAAATAAATGGACTTTAATGGGAAATGCCCTGATAAGCTTCTCGAGGGAGAACTGTCACTTATCGTTGGAAGGGACTTACATGCCAAAACGGATAAGCACTCAAATAAAGAGGCTGCTGCTTATCTGATATATAAATCTTCTCATATTTAAGGTTGGCGCCTGGAATACGATTCTGACTCTTCTTTTACTAAAGGATAAATGAACTTCTTCATACTTCAAGATCGTGCTGTCCTGAATATGATTCCGCTCCTTCTTTTACTAAAGGGTAAATGAACTTTTTCATACTTCAAGATCGTGCTCTCCTGAATATGATTCCGCTCCTTCTTTTACTAAAGGGTAAATGAACTTCTTCATACTTCAAGATCGTGCTCTCCTGAATATGATTCCGCTCCTTCTTTTACTAAAGGGTAAATGAACTTCTTCATACTTCAAGATCGTGCTCTCCTGAATATGATTCCGCTCCTTCTTTTACTAAAGGGTAAATGAACTTCTTCATACTTCAAGATCGTGCTCTCCTGAATATGATTCTGCTCCTTCTTTTACTAAAGGGTAAATGAACTTCCTCATTCTTCAAGATCGTGCTCTCCTGAATATGATTCCGCTCCTTCTTTTACTAAAGGGTAAACTGAACTTCCTCATACTTCAAGATCGTGCTCTCTTGAATATGATTCCGCTCCTTCTTTTACTAAAGGGTAAATGAACTTCCTCATACTTCAAGATCGTGCTCTCCTGAATATGATTCCGCTCCTTCTTTTACTAAAGGGTAAATGAACTTCCTCATACTTCACGATCGTGCTCTCCTGAATATGATTCCGCTCCTTCTTTTACTAAAGGGTAAATGAACTTCTTCATACTTCAAGATCGTGCTCTCCTGAATATGATTCCGCTCAAACCTCCCCGTACTTCAAGACGACAGGTAAAATGGAAGCCCAACTGCTCAATGGAGATGGCCATTTGCTGCGAGTCATAACGAAGATAGGATTGGCTTCTCAGGCGAGAGATGTCGCTTATTTTGCAAGAGTAGCAATAATAAGCCTCTCATGTAAGAACTGCTTGTAGAGGTGATAACAGATGATGATAAGCTTCTCTGGTGAGAACAGGCGTGTATTGTGTTGTGTAAGGTTGTCATATCGATAGGTTTCTCAGGCGAGAAATGTATCATACCGATGCTGTAACAATGTAGGATTGTAAAGTGTTGTACTGATAGATTTTCCAGGCGTGAACTGGCGTGCATCTGTAAAGGATTAGTTGAAAGATAGTGCAAAATAAATGCACGTCCGGGTACAGTGATAAACTTCTCGGGCGAAAACAGTCGCGTATCTGCCATGGTATGGTGAAAATCTTTAGATGGTGCAAAATAAATGCACGTCAGGTTGGGCTCGACGACCGACAAGACTGAGATTCAATCTAGGATCGAGCTAGAAAGAAAACTGGTAATCAAGACTCCATCGAGGGAATGAACTCGAAGGGTAGATATCTTATCCTGGCGAGGAAAGATAGCTGAAGTAACCGTCATCCACGAGGATCGAGCTCCGTAGGGAAACTTGGAAACACATATGTATTTTATGCTTAGGGCTGACAATCTATTTGAAGAGAATGGACGAACCCAGTTACTCGGCGGTAACGACCAATGATAGAGACACAATGAACCTGTGCATGCTAACGCGTATGTTAATGAATATGTTAATATGAATGTATGTTGATGTCTATGTATGTAAATATGCAGGATGTTATGAAATGAGTATGTAATGAGTATGTAATGAATATGTAATGAATATGTAATGAATATGTAATGAAATAGGCATGTGATGCTTATGCCCTTGCGTATGCTGACGAAACAGACTAGAGACGGGACGAGAGATGAAATAAACATCTCGACGGAAATACCCTGCGTTCTCTGCAACCAATACGTCAATCATGGGTAAGAAAGATCAATGGTAGAACCGAATTTGGTTTTAAAGTTCTGAATTCTCTGGGGAGAAGGTAATCTGCTTGGGTGTACAGTATCACGTCTTCACATGGGGAGAAGAAAACCTGAGGGACACTTTTGAGTTACCCAAGAAAAAGTTGTCAGCTTATAGTCTCTCTGGGGACTATGAAGAGGCAATAGTTTAGGAGCCTGTTGCAACACTGAGATTCATTGGGGAATGAAGGCCGCTGCGAGTAAAATCCATTGGGTGTATGAGGAAAAGTTGTGAAACCACATAGTTTTGATCTTGAAGGATCTTGTAGTAGTCGCCATTTGTTTCCTTTAAAAACATGGTGCCCCAGGATACTTGCGTTGCGAGGTAGGGTCATCTCAAGAGGATTTTATAGAGAACACCGAGTCCGGTTGCCCCATTGTTCTCAAACTCTTTGAGAGATTTGTCAGGTCTCGACGTAACTGGCACAAATTAATCGTGTTACGACGAAATCTTTGGGAAATAGCTCTTAAGAATGTCAGACTCGCGTTGGTAAGCGAATTGGGAAACTGCCTGCCCCTGTTCAGCAGGATCTTCAAGTTCCACGGGTTATGTTCATATGTAAATCTCTAAGATATCAAGCAAAGTTGTCATGCCTGAAATGCCTATCCTGAGCTTGTCAATGTACACATATATTTGTCCTGAATTTTTGTTTTGAAAAAAGATATCGCGATAACTTGTGACCGAAATCACTAGTCAGGATATAAGTTTTAATTATAATGCCAACATGAATTTTTTCTGAGCATAGCTCGTAGGAGTCAGGAAACGTGATCTTGTCGAGTATGCTTTCAACCGAAGTCCTACTTCAATTAGGTCTTTTAAAGGTTGTATCGTGGCTCGGTTCACGGTTTAAGAAACAAAAGGAAAAAGGCTCAAAGTTATATTTGTACCCACCCCTTCTTCATGATGTTCTCCAATCCTAATTCAGTTAATCGGATACGAACGCTCATATCTCAAGCGGATTTGCTATGGTCGAGAACTTATCAAGGCTTTGGACATGGCAGTCACTCACCTATTTCTAATGGCGTTTCGGTCACACAACTTTGTTCTTTATTAGGGATTATTTATTGTACCCCCTTGTTTTGCTTTTATTCCCTAACTTTTGCCTGGACAACGTCTTTTGATCTGACCTTGGAGTCCAGCGGGATGCCCCAATTTTGCCTAAGTCTCCTTCATAGGTTTTGACTTAGCGGGCTCTTATTTTTTTGAATATTCTTTATGCACAAGTCGTGTAAATCTTTTGGAAGGCTCGTGACTACCCCACTCCTTAGGTAACTGAGGGGTAGTCATTGTATTGGACTTCTTAAGATGCTAAGGATAAATTCTCGAAGGTTTGCTCTTCCCCTTTTTAGAGTCTAAGTGCTCGATCGGTTTAACTGAAACCTACCCTGCCCCAGGTTAAGATGAGGGTTCTTAAAAAAAACTCCTACTTCAAGGCTCAAAGAGGTTAACGAGGGATTAACATCCTTATATCTCCAGTGTTTGGGATTTGAAACAATGCCTTACATCATCAGCAGGTTTTAGTTGAAAGCATACGATAAGAAATCTGACGTTTTAGGTTCGTCATCCTCCCCCCAATTCTCCATCAGAACAAGAGATCGGGTAAAGTTGGCATTATGATTTATGAAAACGTTTTTTGAATGAGTGAAACGAATGGATTTATTCAAGACAAACATATGCGTTGTATTAATTAATCAAAGATAAACAAGTTCGTGCATGCTAAATATGCTTAATCAAAGAGAAATACATATAAATAAACAAATGAACTGTCGGAAAAATCCTTCTAAATGTTTATGAAATCTTGCATTCAAGAGTAACAGTTTCCTTTGGCGGAGCCTCAATGGAAAGGACGTCTGGTTTATGATCACTGTGAGTCGTCATGGCTTGCCCCAGTTATGCTGGTCACATCTTCAACAGTTTTCAGTTGTTGCTTCAAAATAACTTTCCCAGATTCTTTGTTGATCCCGGTCATATCATCTTGAGGGTTACTGAAATGAAGCGAGCTAGGCCTTTGAATAATTACTGGATTCGACTGATTTGCCACAGGAGTAGCATGCTTTGCAGAATTCGAACTCGACAAGTGAGGGACCCCGAGAGGAGTCTCGATCTTCATCCGAGCATCGCTAAAAGACAACTTCTTCGTTTCTAGCAAATTTCTGACAACTTTCTTAAGAGCATAGCAATTCTCTAGATCATGGCCAGGTGCACCCTCATGAAATAAACAATGAGCGGCAGCGTTGTAACCTGCAGGTAACGGATTAGGTGGAGGACCCAAAGCACGGGTGGTAATCAGACCTTGTTGTACCAAATAGGAGTATAATTCAGTGAAGGCCATCGGAATTGGAGGACAAGGCTTATACTGACTCTTACGGAGATAAGGAACCTGATCCTGTGATTGCTGGTGAACAGGGGCGTTGGGCACTCGTTGACTATTGACCGGAACTTGCAAGGGCGGACAACCGGAAGGTTGTTGATGAATCGGTGCTTGATATACCGGAGCTGACTGCACAGGCTGGTATGTAGGAAACTGCTGATCGAAAGGAGGTGCAACAGTAACTACATAGGGTCGTTGAACATATGGAGACGGATAGCCTTGAACATAACTCTGCTGATGTTGCCAAGGTGGAGGAGTAGCTGTTTTGCGGTTCCTCGAACGTGCAGGTCCTTTACCATGGTCGGAGTTAGGAGTTTTGCACTTTGGAGGGGTAGCTCGTTGAACTGGTTGAGCACTAGGAGGCACCAAACCGGATTGAAGACTGTGAGGAGGTACATTCTCGACAGTAACAACTGGTTGCGGTTCCATAACGGTATTAGTAGTCTCAGAAACAACAGTAGACTGAGCATCCACCTTCACACTAAGAGCTTGTAGCATCTCCAAAATCTGCCCTACACTTCCTCGAAGATCTTCGAGTTCATGGATGACACGGTTGATCTCTTGGTTTTGATCTTCCATCCTTTTGAAGGGTCGTATTGATGCAGAGAACTTAGGATGACAAAACTGGAAGGTGAGAGAACCGAGTATGAGAAACCGGGAGACACATGCAATGCAAAAGTATGATGCTAAAATGTGAATGCAAATGAAGATTTCATGGAATTCAAATATTTACGAATATTGCGGAATACCAAGGAAACTTTTAATTCATTGAAGAAAAATTACAAATAATATTCTTGCAACCAAAATAGCTAAATAAAAGCCTAGAAAGTCCTAGATAAGCATCTTCCACAACTTCAGTGAGCAGACGGAGAGTCGGAGGAAAATAAATATTCGTAGAGCCTTCTCTTCTTGTAGGATTGTATCTCATCATTCTTCGACTGAATCTGCTTTTGAAGTTCTTCGTACTCGCTGACCATCACATGGTATTTGTTCTTCCATGATTCTGCTTCGCATTGTGATTTCTTCAAAGTGATCTTCAAAGTCTCAGCTTCAGTCATGAAATACTGGACAGGTTCTTCTCTTTGAGGTAAAGGATCTTGACGAGAGTAGGGCATCTTCAACTCAATAGCTCTTCCTCGGACCCATTGAAGGTATGGTTCCATGGACACACAATTAGGCCTTCCCAAACTTTCCTTGCCTTTCCTATGCAGATGATTCCAAGAAGATAGAATCTGATCTTGAAGCTTTTTGTCGTCTTTGAAAAAGATTTTCTCCACATGAATACCTTTAGGCGGTTCCTTCAAGGGGTATCCCAACTGTCGGCGAGCTAGGACTGGATTGTAGCTGATTCCTCCATTGAAACTAAGCAAAGGCACATTGTTGAAGTTCCCACAACTATCAATGATCGATATCCCATCGTACATGTGATTATACCAATCAATATCAAAGTGAGTTAAAGCCATAACTTTTTGCGACCAACGTTCTTGATTAGATCTCCAGAACGGACCGGACTTGGGTAGGTGAGAAATAAACCACTTGTATAGTAATGGCACACAACATGTAATCATTCCTCCACCATGAAAGTTTCGAAGATGTACTGAATGATAAGTATTACCCAATAGTGTTGGAACTGGATTTCTCCTCATGAAGGTCTTGATTGCATTAAGGTCCACAAACCCTTCAAAACTAGGAAAAAGCAGCAACCCATAAATAAGCAAGGCAAATATTGTCTCAAAGGCAAACATGTCTTTATGATCGGCATAACATTGGGCCTTCTGAATTAGGAAGTCCCTGAGAAAACCGGAGGTCCCCCCTTTAGTGATCATATTGTTTTTGACATCGGATATCTTCAGACAAATGGCTTTAGCAATATCTCGTTCTTTAGGGTCTTCCTCCAAGAAGGGGAATGGATACTTATCCAAGATAGGTAATCCCACCAACTGAGAGTACTCTTCTAAGGTAGGTAAAAGCTGATAATCTGGAAAGGTGAAGCAGTGATAATCTGGATCATAAAACTGTAGCAAAGTCGCAAGAAGTCCTTCGTTTACTTGAACCTTCAACAAAGACAATAGCCTTCCATATCTGTTTTGGAACTTTTCTTGATCTTGAACCAAATCTCTTAGCTTCTCTAGGACTTCCAAATTAAAACCTCTAAAAGTAAATTTCAAAGTATGCCTTCTAGAGTGATCCATGGTATCCTACAATGTTCATAAATAGAGTTTGAATTCCATGAAATCTTAATGCGATATGATGTTTTATGAATGCAATGCATGAAAACACACAAAGTCCTAGGTTAAGGGTATGTGAGCGGAGTTAAGGTCTACCCATCCCCAAAAGGAGTGTACTATGGGTTAGTTGTACCTGCCGAACAAGGTTCTAAAAAAGTGCCCAAAGTCATCAGCCCATCTTTCGGATATTATCGACCTTCCGATTGACTCAGGGGTTAATAATATTCTCAAGAGAACCTCTTTTGAGTGTAGTATCGCGTAGCAACCAGTGTAGGACTACTCCCACATAGTTCCCGCACTACGTCCTAAATAAGGCCAAGGTGGTGTTAAGGTACTACGGTTCCCAATATCACAGACTCCAATCGACCATGGAAAAAGTTTTCACGATTACTCGTTCAACCGAACCATTTTCGAAAAGGTCTCAACTGAGCGGTGATTCTCGAATCAGCTTGGTCGGGATTCAACTCCCTATAAGCCTCATCGAATATATCCCCATCCTATAATAATGTCACTAGTCCGGGCGTAGGACTTATCTCACAACACGAGGAACAGTCCCAAATCAGAGCACAAATATATACATGCAAATGAATAGTAAAACAAATAGTAATAAATATGAACAAATTAGGGATGACCCTCAAAAGTTAAGACATCTCCAGTGAAGTCGCCATTTTCTATTGCGGTGGAAATAGGATCACAAACTATTAATGAGTTTGAATCGCAATTCAATTCACAACCGCTCTTTGATTTATCCGAAGGAAAAGGTCAAAAGAGGGAAAACCTATTTTGCATCGTAAACACAATGCGGGGAAAGATCTAGGGTTCGGGGGTTGGTTAAATTTAGGGAAGGTATTAGCACCCTAAACTTCTGTAGTACTCTACAGGAACCTTTTGTTCAGATGTTTACTATTTGCTTTATTTATTTGCTTAAGGTATATGTACAAAGGATTAAAAGTGAGAAAAGAGACCTAAGGGGTTAATTCTAAGTTTACTCGGCAAGACATCGCATCTTGTGCCTACGTATCCTTACGGGAGTGGAATCAGAGTAATCGTAGTTCCCCTCAAAAGGGAGGTTAGAGACTTCTTGACTGTGGTCAAGGTCTCACGGGGAATAAACATATCTTAAGGACACGCTTACGTGGAGTGTAGAAACTCCAAATCTCTATGTTGAATTGTTAAGTTGTAATTAGGGTTAAATTAGGGATTCCGCGGCGGGAAACCCTAAAATGAGCGCGGCGGCTCTTTGACCTAATGCTAGGGGTAAAATTGTAATTTTTGTCCACGGCGAGACATTTGTGAAAATTAGGGTTTGTAGTTTGTAGTTTTGAGGATTTGAAATTGAATGTGTGAAGTTTTACGGACTATTGGCGCGGCGGCCAAACAGTTAGACCTAACCTTCGGATGTGTGCAATGTGACAGAAATAATGGTAAACGCGTGAGATAATTGAATCATACAAACAGAGAGATAGTGTCATAATTTAAACCATGCAAGCAGAAATTTAAAGGCAGAATTTAAAGAGCGATTGTTAAGTTCGCGAGGTTACATGAGAGGAGCAGATACAATATGATAATGAAATTTGAATTGAACAATAATAAAATAAAATAAATAACGGTTCTAGTTATTATTTTAAAAAAAAAGATTTTAGTTATTATTTTAAATTTATCTAAAAAAAAGTTTTTCTTAAAAATAATAGGTTTTCATATTAATTTGGAAAAGATGTTAATGTTATTTATTTTAAAAAACAGATTTTTATATTATAACAAGTTTTAATAAATTAATGATAACAATAATAATAATAATGGTAATAATAATGATAATAATGATAATAATAATAAATAATGATAATAATAATACTAATAATAATAATAATAATAATAATAATAATAATAATAATAATAATAATAATAATAATAATAATAATAATGCAATAATGAATTTTAAATGTGCCAAATAACCCAACAATGTTGCTAACGCAGAAATGCGCTCATCGCAACCAGATCTAAATCGGACGAAACAAAATTTATCGCAAAGAAAAAGAAATTAAGCAAAAAATAGTATTATTGCTCACACAAAAATGCGATCATCGCAACCAGATCGAACTAACACAAATGTCACGCGTCATGCACACAAATGTGCAAACATCGTATCGACATAATTCGATCAAAAATTAATCTTATATATATAAACTCTAACAATTTAAAAATTATATATATATAAACGTAACAGTAATAGATAAAGAAAAAGAAATAACGGTAATAGATGAAGAAAAAGAAATAACGGTAAAAGATGAAGAAAAAGAAACAACAGTAATAGATGAAGAAAAAGAAATAACGGTAATAGATGAAGAAAAAGAAATAACGGTAAAAGATGAAGAAAAAGAAACAACAGTAATAGATGAAGGAAAAGAAATAACGGTAAACGATGAAGAAAAAGAAACAATAGTAATGGATGAAGAAGAAAACTAAATAACGACAAACGACACTCACTCCTCTTAGGTTTCTTCCTTCTCTCCCCTTTTTTCCAACAAGGCAACACATGTATATATAGGGAACAAATTAGGGTTAACACCAAATTGTCAATAATGTCCCTAAGGCCCATTTTAAAGCCCAAACTAAATAATTAGTTAAGAAAAAATAAAATTTAAATAATTTAAAATAATTAAAATAAACTTAAAATAAAAACTAATAATCCTATTGATTCCTAAAATCAAAAATATTATAAAAAGAACAAAATTTTTTTCAATATTTTTTATTTTATGATTTTTTGGATATTTTTATGAATAATTTAGAAAAAAGTGGAAAAAAATAATATTTTAAAAAATGATTTAATTAAAATACGAAAATAATAATTAAATAATAATAAAAAACTATTTTTGTTATTTTTTTAATGAAAGATAGAAAAATTTAGAGTAAAAATAATAAAAAACAAAAAAGTGACAAAGGTGAGATTCGACTCTCAACCTCTCACACTCATAACTCCTTACACATGTCCTCCTGCCAATTGTGCAATTTTTACTTTTTAGAAAAAAAATGCATGCCATATGATATTTACCTGCAAAAAGTCAAACGACTACACAAATTTGTTAGTAATTGATTAAATGCAATAAAAATGCAATGAAATGCGACGACAAATCTTAGGGCAAAATTTGGGGTATTACACATAGTAACCGTGTGCGCTGAGGAAGACATAATGGTGAGCCATTTGTCATCCTTTAAGTATGTTGAAATGGATGGCAAAATCCATGAAACTCTCTGCCAAGCATTTGAAGCCGTCAAGGTGAAAGAGGTAGCTCCTCTGGTCACAGAGAAGCCAGAGATGAATCTCTCCTCATTCAAAGAAGCTCGGGTCGTCGTCGAAGCCGGATCCACCCCAAGCTGGGGGCATATTTTGGAGATACCAAACAAGCAGGATAAGTTTGGATTGGGATATTCTCCTGAAGCTGAAGCTTCTTCTTCTTCGTCTAGCAGCGCGTCACGGGGTAAGGGGCCGATCCTGTTTACTAGTGGCGGAGTGATTTTCGAAAGCATCAACGCGGCGTCTGAAGACAGCGGGGATAGCGATTGTGATCTCGACTCTTGGATTCAGCCAAGCAAGCCAGGCGATGGCCTCAACAATTGGACCATCAAGGATATCATCCAGCTGACAAGTGAAGAGTAATGATTTACTTTTTTCAATCATTGTACAACCCTATGTCCTACCTGGGGCATAGCGGTTTTATTGTCAGGGCCTTGTTGGATTATGTACATGCATTTTGTTAATAAATCAAAGGCGTTTTCTTCGTATTCAAATTGTGTGATCTTTGTTATTCCTGTTTTATATTTGTTTTGAAAAATAGTAAAATGGCAATGGGGTTTGTGCTAACCTGCATATTCCTGCTTTAAACTTAACCCTTGTTATTGCAGGATCCACATAACAGACGACATCGACTATGGACCTTCTACGGCTCACTTCGACTTCGATTGCCCGATCTATCAAGCCGAGGAAGAGATTGATGAAGACGAAGACCTTCCTGAAGAGTTGGCCCGCTTGTTGAAACAAGAGGAAAAGGTTATTCTGCCTCATGAGGAGGAGATTGAGATCGTAAATCTGGGTTCTGAAGAGCTCGTCAGAAACGTCAGGATAGGGGCTGCGTTGCAGAGTAATGTCAAGCAGAGATTGGTCGAGATGCTTCGAGAGTATAGTGACGTCTTTGCTTGGTCATACGAAGATATGCCCGGACTTGACACGGACATCGTGGTCCACCACTTGCCACTGCGAGAAGATTGCCCTCCCGTTAAGCAGAAGCTTAGGAGGACAGGACCAGACATGGCCGTTAAGATCAAAGAAGAAGTGCAGAAACAGCTCGATGTTGGCTTCTTAGCGGTCACCACTTACCCTCCGTGGGTCGCCAACATAGTGCCTGTACCGAAGAAGGACGGTAAGGTACGC
The DNA here is from genome assembly GCA_963859935.3 of Lathyrus sativus. NCBI lineage: Eukaryota > Viridiplantae > Streptophyta > Magnoliopsida > Fabales > Fabaceae > Lathyrus > Lathyrus sativus. Next base: position 575,127,218 of record OZ012735.1, on the reverse strand, counting down.
ATGTGCGTCGATTATCGGGATTTGAATAGGGCGAGCCCTAAAGATGATTTCCCGTTGCCTCATATCGATGTGTTGGTCGACAACAGAGCCCAGTTCTCCGTGTTTTCGTTCATGGATGGCTTCTCCGGTTACAACCAGATCAAGATGGCGCCGGAGGACATGGAGAAAACGACGTTTATCACCCCCTGGGGAACATTTTGCTATAAGGTAATGCCCTTCGGTCTGAAGAACGCAGGGGCCACTTACCAACGGGCTATGGTAACTTTGTTTCATGATATGATTCATCATGAGATTGAGGTCTATGTTGATGACATGATTGTAAAGTCCCAAACGGAGGAAGAGCATCTGGTCAACTTATTGAAGCTTCTTGAGAGGCTCAGGAAATTCAGGTTGAGGCTGAATCCTAACAAATGCACTTTCGGAGTGCGGTCTGGAAAGTTATTGGGGTTTATCGTTAGTGAACGAGGCATCAAGGTTGATCCTGTGAAAATAAAAGTCATTCAAGAAATGCCAGCGCCGAAAACAGAAAAAGAAGTTCGTGGTTTCTTGGGCCGAATAAACTACATTGCAAGGTTTATCTCTCAGCTCACGGCCACTTGTGAACCGATGTTCAAGCTTTTAAAGAAAGATCAGGCGATTACTTGGAATGAGGATTGCCAGAAGGCATTCGACAAGATAAAGCAGTATCTTCAAGAACCTCCGATCTTGATACCCCCAGTGGCTGGACGGCCATTAATCATGTACTTGACAGTTCTTGAGAATAGTATGGGGTGTGTTCTCGGTCAGCACGACGAGACGGGCAGGAAGGAGCATGCCATTTACTACTTGAGTAAAAAGTTCACTGAGTGTGAATCTCGATACTCGATGCTGGAGAAGACGTGTTGTGCACTAGCTTGGGCTGCCAAACGTCTACGACAGTACATGCTCAATCACACCACCATGCTAATTTCGAAGATGGATCCGATTAAGTACGTCTTCGAGAAGCAGGCTCTTTCGGGCAGGATTTCCAGATGGCAAATTGTGTTAACGGAATATGATATTCAGTACGTGTCCCAGAAGGCCATCAAGGGAAGCGTATTGTCTTATTACCTTGCCGAACAGCCTATCGAGGACTATCAGCCGATGAAGTTTGAATTCCCTGACGAGGATATTATGTTTCTCAAAGCGAAGGATTGCGATGAGCCGTTGCCCGGCGAGGGGCCAGATAGGAAATCCCAGTGGAAGTTGATATTCGATGGGGCGGTTAATTCCTATGGAAGTGGCATCGGGGCTATCATCACGACTCCCCACGGATCCCACATCCCGTTTACTGCGAGACTGACGTTTCCAGTCACCAATAATGAGGCGGAGTACGAAGCATGCATCATGGGTCTAGAAGAGGCAATTGATTTGAGAATCAAGAATCTAGACGTATATGGTGACTCAGCGCTTGTGATCAACCAAATTAAAGGGGAGTGGGAGACTCGTCAATCGAATTTGGTGTCGTACATGAATTATGCCAGAAGGCTACTTCCGTTCTTTTATCGAGTGGAACTCCATCATGTGCCTAGGGCTGAAAATCAAATGGCTGATGCCTTAGCCACGTTGGCTTCAATGTATAAAGTCAATTTTTAGAATGAGGCTCCAAGAATTGTACTGTCGTGTCTTGATAGACTGGCATTTGTCTTTGCAATCGAGGATGCCGCCGACGGCAAGCCATGGTTCCATGACATCCAGACTTTCCTTAGGACTAAGGAGTATCCTGCGGGTGCGTCAACCCAGGATAAGAAGACTCTGAGGAGGCTGTCTGGAAACTTTTATCTCAATCCTGATGGGGTGTTGTATAAGAGAAACCACGATCTCGTGCTACTCAGATGTGTAGATGAGAAAGAGGCGAGTATGCTCATGGAAGAAGTCCATGAAGGCACATTTGGTACGCACGCCGGCGGGCATGCTATGACGAGAAAGATCCTGAGAGCAGGATACTACTGGCTGACGATGGAGTCAGATTGCTTCAGATTCGCGAAGAGATGTCATAAATGCCAGATTTATGCTGATAAAGTTCATGTGCCGCCGTGCCCGTTGAATGTCATGTCCTCCCCGTGGCCGTTCTCCATGTGGGGCATCGACATGATAGGCAAGATCGAGCCCACTGCATCCAACGGTCATCGTTTCATTCTGGTAGCTATCGACTGCTTCACCAAGTGGGTGGAGGCAGCCTCGTATGCTAATGTGACCAAGCAGGTGGTAGCTAAATTCATAAAGAGGGACATCATCTGTCGTTACGGAATTCCCGAGCGGATCATTACTGATAATGGTTCGAATTTGAATAACAAGATGTTGAAGGAGCTGTGTCAGAGCTTCAAGATTGAACACCACAACTCATCTCCTTACCGGCCGAAGATGAATGGCACCGTCGAAGCCGCCAACAAGAACATAAAGAAGATTGTTCAGAAGATGGTTGTGACATACAAAGATTGGCATGAGATGCTGCCATTTGCATTGCACGGTTATCGTACGATGGTACGTACGTCAACCGGGGCAACTCCTTTCTCCTTGGTGTATGGTATGGAAGTTGTCCTACCGTTGGAAGTGGAGATCCATTCTTTGCGAGTTTTGGTTGATGTGAAACTCGACGAGGCAGAATGGATTACGAATCGTCTGAACCAACTCAGCCTGATGGACGAGAATAGGTTAGCATCGATTGCATTTGATCGTCTGTACCAAAGCCGAATGAAGAAAGCTTATGATAAGAAGGTGTGTCCTAGAAGCTTTCAGACGGGTGATCTCGTCCTGAAGAAGATTCTTCCGCCACACTCCGATCACCGGGGCAAGTGGACTCCGAATTACGAAGGTCCGTACGTCGTCAGCAAGGTCTTCTCGGGAGGAGCTTTGTTGTTATCCACGATGGATGGTGAAGATTTTGCATCCCCGGTGAACGCGGACGCAGTTAAAAAATACTTTGCTTGAAAGCGACCCGCTGGACAAAAAAGGAGAGTCCAGGCAAAAAAGGGGCATCCCGGCGAACCAAAAACAGAATAAAAGGTTCGGGCAAAAATTAGGGATATATATTGAAAAAATGTACACCCGCGAAGTCGAAAACCTACACAGGGCGGCTTCGGCAAAAAAGGGTATCCCGGTGAACTAAAAACCCGCAAAGGGCGGTTCACGCAAAAGTTAGGGATTTGAATAAGCAAATGACTACGTTCCGCGTGTGGACTTTCTTTGTTTAGTGGTTTGGAGGACCTGAGGGCCGTTTATCTGAATCAATCTCTTCCGAAGCCAAAGCGTCGGAGAAGTATCGAAGTCGAGTGGGTCATAGAAGGATCAACTCATGGTGTTCGTCTACGCCTCGTTACCGACATTTGTATATACTGATGTATATTTATGTTTTATTTTTGCGCGGCTTCCTCATTTCAGGAGCTTGCATCTGTTGTAAAACATTTTTACCCATTCAGGGGTTCGTTATCAATAAAATGCATATTATTCAGCAATTCTGTTTGCCTGTTTAGCATTTACCTGTTTTGTTTGCGAAAAGAACGCCGATGTTTTTGATAAAATGCGCATACATAAACCTACCGGCCTAGGCCACTGATTGTTGAAACAATTAATTACTCGAATATTGTCACGAGATAATAACCTCGATAGGGCCCTTTGAGAAGGGTATCTTTTCTATTTGTTTGTGTTGTTACAGGTGTAGCATATTCCAGACAGTGCGTCGTGCGCATCCCCGAAGCAAGATGATTCCTCCTTCTCCAGCAGAGTTCAGTGGCCTCTCCCCGCAGAGTCTGAACGCAAGACCGTGAGCATTGATATGTCTCCCCATGCAGAGATGATTCTCTCCCCAAGCAGATGTATCCTGAAGGAATGTCACCTCCTCAGCTGAGTCACGCGCCGAAGCATGAATTCATTCCCCCCGCACCGGGTCACAAGTGCAAGTTTCGTAGGAAACTCTTCGTGCGCCGAAGTATGCAGCAACTGATGGTGCCAGACTGAAGTCTCCAGCAGAATTGAAATTCCCCACCAGAGTTGTACTCTCCCTCGAAGTCGGATAATTCCTTCTTCCCCAGCGGAATTGAGATTCCCACAGAGTCGTACTCTCTCCAGCGAAGCAGAATGATTCCTCCTTCCCCAACCGAGTGTGCAAATCCCCAAGTGAGCCGAATCCTTGGAAGCTGTTGGGACCATGATTGGTTTTCCCTAGCAGAGTGTTGAATAGCTGATGCTGTATTTTCCCCCAGAATTGTACTCTCTCCTACGAAGTAGAATGATTTCTCCTATCCTCAGCCGAGCGTGCAGATACCCAAGAGAGCCGAATCCTTGGAAGTTGCTCAGACCATGATTGGTTTTCCCCAGTGGAGTGTCGATCAACTGAAGTGGTTTCCCCACAGAGTTATCATCCCCAGAAGGGTAGCCATGAAGGCCACGCAGCTTATTCCCGCGATTGACATTGCTTTCCCTCGGCAGGTCCAGGATCTCGTAGAGCTTCGTTCCCCTGCAACAATCAACTGAAGTTGTTTTCCCTGCAGCAGTCAACTGAAGTTGTGCCCCCTGCGGAGTCCAATTGAGATTGGCGTGACCATGTTCTCCTCAGTAGGATGATTCCTCTATCCGAGTAGTTCTTTCTCCTTGACGGGAGGATTTCCCCCTCGGCATTTATTTTGCTGACGGGATCGCATCAATGTGCATGATTGCATAGCATTTATCATAAACACATAGCATTTCCACCGTGTGGAGCATGGCGCCGAAGCATATGCATAATAAACATGATCTAGGTTGTTATCGTTCTTGTTTTGCAGGTGTTCCGCCGAAGGATCAGTTGCTCAGGATGATTCCTGACATTCTCCCCAACGAAGTTGCTTGCTCAAGATGATTCTCGAGATCCCAGCGAAGTCTTCAGTTCAAGATGATTCTTGAATCCCTCAGCAGGGCCGTTTGCTTAAGATGATTCTTAAGACCCCAGTAGTTTCCCCAGTGAAGGTTTCCCAGGATGATTCCTGAAGCCCCAAGAGAGCCGAATCCTTGGAAGCTGCTCAAGCCATGATTGATTTGTCCCCAGCAAGAGTTGCCCAGGATGATTCCTGGAATCCCCAACAGAGTGTTTGCTCAGAATGGTTATCGGTTCAAGATGATTCTTGAGGTCCCCGACGGAGTTATTTGTTCAAGATGATTCTTAAAGTCCTCAGCAGAGTTGATTTATCCAGAATGATTTATGGACCCCTCGGAGCGGAGTTACTTGATAGTTCTCCAGATTCCCCAGCGGCGAAGCGTCCTCCCCAGCAGGTTTTCCAACGGCGAAGTTGAAACTCCCTTGAAGACTCCATGATTGAAGTCTGACCGTGTTAATGAAGCAGTTATCTCAGTAATGCGGAATGCCTGATGGCATGATCAACCTGATGGTTGAAGTCCGGCTGATGCCCGACCAATTTCTTTGAATGACTGATGGCATGATCAACCTGATGGTTGAAGTCCGGCTGATGCCCGACCAATTTCTTTGAATGCCTGATGGCATGATCAACCTGATGGGTGAGGTCCGGCTGATGCCCGACAGTGTTCTTTAAATGCCTGATGGCATGATCGACTATGTATTACCGGTTACCGTGTGACCAATTCCCTAATAGTTTCTTCACCCTGACGGCGAGGTCAGATTATGTTTGTTTCCAGCGGCAATGTTGGATGTTTGTTTTTGACGGCGAGGTCAGATTATGTCAGTGCTCCAGCGGCGATGTTGGATGTTTGTTTCCGACGGCGATGTCAGGAGATTTAGTTCTCCAGCGGCGATGTTGGATGTTTGTTTTTGACGACGAGGTCAGGTGATTTAATTTTCCAGCGGCGATGTTGGGTGTTTCTCAGAGTTGTGTTTGTTTCTGGCGGCGATGTCAAATGATTTAGTTCTCCAGCGGCGATGTTGGATATTCGCTTGTTTCTGGCGGCGATGCCAGGTGATTTAGTCTTCCAGCGGCGATGTTGGGTATTTTGGTTGTTTGACGGCGATGTCAGATTCCTTAGTTCTCCAGCGGCGATGTTAGATGGTTGTTTCTGGCGGCGATGTCAGGTTGATTCAGTTCTCCAGCGGCGATGTTGGATATTTGTTTGTTTCTGGCGGCGATGTCAGATGATTTAGTTCTCCAGCGGCGATGTTGGGTGTTTCTCAGGGTTATGTTTGCTTATGACGGCGATGTCAGATTCTCTAGTTCTCCAGCAGCGATGTTGGGTGTTTTGGTTGTCCGACGGCGATGTCAGATTCTTCAGTTCTCCAGTGGCGATGTTGGGTATTCTGGTTGTTTGACGGCGATGTCAGATTCTCTAGTTCTCCAGCAGCGATGTTGGGTGTTTTGGGTGTCTGATGACAATGTCAAGTGATTCAGTGTTCGAAGATTCGTTCCCACCAGAGCACCATGTGCTTATGCAGTTGGCAAATTTCCGGGTTTATCGGTATTCAACCGTCTCGCACCTTGATTGGCTGAGAGTCGTTCGCTCCTCACCCAGTCAGGTTCAAGCCGTTTGAATAGGGGCAGCTGTTGCACCCTAAAATTTGACCAACATTTATTTACCTACCAATAGTGGTATGAGACTTTGAAGCTAGCCTGGAAGGTTATTCAAAGGTTCAAAGGTTGATACCTTTGTCAGAGAACTCAAGAGATCCTCAGAGGAATTGGTTGAAACCAAGGTTGTGTGCCTCATAGCTTGAGAGTTGTGGGAGCTCCTCAGATGATTCTGAGACTATGAGGATAGACTTGAAGCTTTGAGAAAGCTTATGAGATGTCTTGAAAGCCATCATGAAGCCTAGAGAGGTCATTGTGCAAGAATTCAGAAGATTCAGCCATGACTGGTGGAATTAGGGTTTGACTGGGTCAACCCTAGGTCAACTGATGATTTGGAGAGGGTTGAGACCTAATCCAAGAGCCATGTGAGCATGGAATGAAGCATTGAGATGCTATAAGGATGATTCCTAGACCAACTCATCATTATTGAGGAGTTTGAGAAGTTTTAAGCTAGGGTTTCTAAGGATTGACAGTGTAAAATCCCCTAGTTTGATCCCTATCTTCAAGGCAGTTTAACTCAAGATGTGATTGTCATCTCATCTTCCCCATAACATGAATGTTGTATAGCTTGTTCTTAGCTTTAATTTGAGTAGTAGAAGTCCTTGATAGGATTTGTAGAGCTCAAGTTATGGTTTTGGCAAATTACAGGTCATCTGAGGTATGTGAATCTGGGTCCTTGAAAGTCACCTAACTTGCATCCAATTTTTGCCCTAGTAGGATGATTCCTATGGATTATTGGTCAACATGAATGTTGAATATCATCTTCTTAGCTTTCTAGAGAGTACTAGAAGTCCTTGATAGGATTTTTAGAACTCAACTTATGGCTTTGACAAGCCAAGGGCATTTTGGTCATTTGGAGGTTATAGGTCATTTCAAGCATAAGGCCATATCTCCTACTTCCAAGCTTCAAATGGAAAAACTTCAACATCAAACTTGCTTTGCATGCATTTTACTGTTAAGCTGATGCTTTGTCTGTTTTGGTGTATCATTGACATGATCCCTTAAGACTCTCATTTCCTTTGATAAGGATTTGATGATAGAATTTTAGGTTGAAACCTATGCATGACAACTTCTAGGAGTTCCCTGTTCAAACCTCAACCATAGGATGAATCCATGGCATGACAGCAGTAGGACTTGATAGTCTCCCTCCTAGTTGGGTCTGTTCTCTTCTCATCTCAAAACAGTTTAAGATACAGTAATCATGAATGATTTCTTTCGTACGTTACGAGCCTTAAGCTATCTGAGAAAGGATTGTGGGAGAGTTTCTTTTCCATAGTCCAGATGTTTAGTATGGTACCCTTTGGGTGACATGCGACGCATTCACTCTCAGGTCATAGTCTCTAGTGCGATTGAAATCGCAAACACAATAAAAAACACTTCTTTCGTAAAAGACAGGAAATAAACCGTAGTTTCCCGAACTACGTGAGCTCTGATCTCTCATGCCTGTTGAGAGTACGTAGGCACAAGATGGCGATGTCTTGGCGAGCTACCTTCCCCCATAACCCTTCGTAGGCCAAACTACGTTGACTCTGATTTCTCATTCTCTGATGAGAATACGTAGGCATAAAGTGCGACGCTTTGCCGAGTCATTTTTCTTTTCTTTTTCAACCAGCCTTGATAGGTAGATAGAATAAAACCAACCTGTCCTAATAAACACAACAAGCGAGGATCCCGTCGAGTACGACGGACGTGAGGGGTGCTAATACCTTCCCCTTGCGTAACCGACTCCCGAATCCAGACAATGGTTGCGATGACCTTGTCTTACCCTTTTTCGTCAGGTTTTTCCGATCGTTTCCTTTCCCGCTCTGAGGGATAAATAACGAAAGGTGGCGACTCTTCTATTGTGCCGGCACCTTATTTTCGCGCAAGCGACAGTATCCAAACCCCGGCTAACACCAGTTTATTTACTTAGCCCGTGAGGTATCCACACTCCGGCTAACACCGGTTTATTTACTTAGCCCGTGTGGTACCCAGACCCCGGCTAACACCAATTTATTTCCTTAGCCCGTGTGGTATCCAGACCCCGGCTAACACCTGTTTATTTCTTTAGCCCGTGTGGTATCCAGACCCCGGCTAACACCGGTTTATTTCCTTAGCCCGTGTGGTATCTAGACCCCGGCTAACACCGGTTTATTTTCTTAGCCTGTGTGGTATCCAGAACCCAGCTAACACCAATTTATTTCCTTAGCCCATGTGGTATCCAGACCCCGGCGAATGTTGGTTTATTTCTTGAGCCTGCATGGTATCTAGACAATGGTTGATGATGGTTTATTGAGCCTGTGCGGTATCCAGACCCCGGCTAGATTTTTGATGGATGTGTTCGTCTTCATCTCTCCCTAACAGAGCTTCTACAGTTTCTTTTTGCGGTTGGCAAGTTTTCGGGTTCTTTTGTATTAAATCACCTTTAACCTTGAATGTTTGAAAGAAGTTCGCTTTTCATCCCTTCAGGTCCGAGTCGTTTGAATAGGGGAAGATGTTGTACCCCAAAATTTTACCAACCATTTCTTGTACTTGACTTATGTTTTATTTCTTTTTCGCATTTCTGCATATCATAGCATTTGTTCTTGATGCATGGGATCAAGGTATTTTGTGACTCAGGGTTCTCTTTTAGTACAAGAGTCTAAACAGCGAGCATCAGGGGAGCATTTATTTTGCCCAGCGGTCGAGCGGTTGATTTTATTTTATTCAATAGGATAATTTTCAGCTCAGGAGACAACACCCAAGCTACCTCAGGCATTCTCACAGTTATGATATTCAAGGGCAAGTTTCAGAGGCTTAACGTGGCTCAGAACAAGTGAAAACGGGCGAATATGCAAGTTCCCTCCAAATGACGCATTTTCCAAAATTTGTGAGTGGTTAACTGATTAACCAATTTGCACTAGAAAATGGTTAATCGGTTAACCGTAGTAAAATCTTCCCATATACGTGCATTTTCAATGCTTCCACTTTTGGGGTCAATTTTGATCACTTGTGAATTGGATTTTACACCAGAAGAAGGATCTAGAATCACTTTAAATTAGGATTAACTTTCAAAATCAATTCAATTTCACTCCAATTTTCCATTCCTAATCTCATTCCAATTTTCATAACCTCACTCCGAACCATAATTCTACTTCTAACCAAGAGCCTATATAAGTGAATTTGCTCCAAACCTCACACAATAATCCTCATAATTACATTTCATTTTCAAGTTTCACTCTCACTCTTGAAATTTTCTCTCCACTTTTTCACTCACAAAACCTCTATTAGAGCTCTCACTTGAGTTCTTTGATTCTTCATAAGAATCATAGAATCCTAGAGTTAAACATCCATCGTTCATCTCCATTATCTTCAATTCACCATTCAATTTTTGTTTGGATTTGGATATGAATTTGGAAGCTAATTTGGAAGTGCTTATTTGGATCGTTTTTGCTTGATCTTGCTTGATCTTCATTTCTACAACAAGAAAGCTCTTGGATCTTGAAGAATCTCTGGGTTTCTTGCTTGGATCTTCTCATTTCAAGTGAATTAACACTCACCAAAGCAAATCTCCACTTTGTAGGTTGGCCATTCTAGATCTAAATCTGTTTTGAGCTTATTTGGATAATCATAATGTAGATCTTCAAGTTTTGATTGATTTTGTTGATTTTGATCTTTGTGATTTGTGATCTCAATGCTTGATTAAGTTTAATTGATGTTTGATAACTGATTTTTGGTGTTAAATTCATGCATAATTGCTTACATGATCATTTGGATGATTGCACATTGAATTAATTGCTGAAAGTGCTTTTGAATTGTTGTTTTTTTGCTTCTGGTGCAGTGTTAACCGATTAACCAGTTGCAGTATAAAACTGGTTAATCGATTAACCAGTGCAATTTCTAAAATTTTCAAGTGGTTAACCAGTAACCAGTTTGCACTAGTAAAGGGTTAATCGTTTAACACTGGACCAGAATTTAATTTTTGGTTGTTTCCAAGTATGTTTTGATTTCTTCTCACCTTTAACCTTCATGGATTGATATGATGCATTTGTGTGGACTGTTTTTTTACTTGTTTCATCATGCTTGATTGTTTGATCTCAATTTTTCGACGCGTGACTTTTAATTTATGTTTGAAATGCTTAGCATGTTCATGTTGCTTGATTGATGTGATGATCATATGCTTTGCTTGCTTATATCATGTTAATTATTCATTATTAATGATCATATTGTTGGATTATAAGATGCATGTTTGCATTTGCTTCTGATTCCGTTTGTCGTATGATCGCTTATTTTCTTGGATTGATTTGAAAACATGTTGATCTTGTTGATTCGTGATGATGCATTTTTGTTGAACATTTGTGTTTGACTGTTGATGCATGTCCATCCTTGCATGATAATTGTTCATTATTTGTGTTTGCTCATACTTGGTTGCATTGAACATGCTTCCTGCCCTGCTTCCTACAGCTGTCTTATTCTTAATTTACATGTTGTCTTTGTTGTGCTTGCTTGCTGCCTACCTTTTACACCTACTTTTGTGCTGAATTAGCAGTTGTTAAATGTCGTTGTGTTGCCTTGTTGGATTTTGTGGCTGTTTTGTGCAGGAAGAGTTGTTGTAGTTGTTGTTTGTACTTTGTTTTCTTGCTTTTAGCCTTACCTTTGCATGCTCCCTTAAGATTCCTATTCCAGTTTAATAAGTAGGCTAGCCCCTTTTAGCTTTAGATTTAACTTTAGGAGAATTTTGCATGATAACATTAAGGTTGATCTAGTTTCCCCTTAGAGTTTGTGTCTTCTCTTCTCATCTCCTAACTTTCATAAGACACTTAATAAAAGATAATAAATGTTGTACGCTATGAGCCTTAAGTAGTTGAGGAATGATAGTTGGGGGGCCTCCTCTCATACTGTCTAGAGTGTTTAGCGTATGCCCTTTGGGCGATATGCGACACATTCGCTCTCAAGTCATAGTCTTTAGTGCAACATGAGTTACAAACATAACTCAATTCACTTCTTGTTTAAAAAACACAAAACAAAACATCAAACCTTTTTATCCTTCGAGATTGTTCGAAAATCATTTTCAGAAAGAGTGTGTTAAATTTTGATTCTACCGCAAACAGGCATCGTCCCTAACTGCTAGAATGAAGGTTTAACCCTACTTAGTTAAAACACTTAACCAATCCGTCGTCGTGTTAGCCTGAACTACGTTTGCTCTGATTTCTCATACCAGATGAGGATACGTAGGCACAAGATGGCGATGTCTTGGTGAGCAACTTTCCCCACCTTCACTCGTAGTTTCCCGAACTACATTGACTCTGACTTTCCCATTGCACGAGGAAATACGTAGGCATAGAGCGGCGATGCTCTATCGAGTCTCTTTTCTTTTCTTTTGTCCTTGTGAGCCATCCTTTTGATAGATTAATACCCTTTTAGATAGACAACAAGCATGGATCCCATTGAGTACAACTGACATGAGGGGTGCTCATACCTTCCCCTTGCGTAACCGACTCCCAAACCCAAGATTTGGTTGTGATGACCTTGTCTTTTCCCTTTTCGTCAGGTTTTCTTCGATTTTTTCCTTTCCCTCTCTTTGGGATAAATAACAAACGGTGGTGACTCTTCTGTCTTTGCCGGCCCCTTTTTCGCAGTGATGCGACACCTGTATCTATCTACTTTTTGACCTCATCTCTGATCTTGAGAGCCATGTCAGGTCGGGTTCTTCTAAGCTTCTGTTTGACAGACGGACATTCAGGTTGAAGAGGTAGCTTGTGGACAACTATATCAGTATCCAAGCCAGGCATATCTTAGTATGACCAAGTGAATACATCAGTATTCTCTTCTAAAAGCTTCACCAGTCTTTGCTTGATTTCTGCCCCTAGCATTTCCCCAATCTTGACTTCCTTCTTGTCTTTTTCAGTACCAAGATTAATAACATACATCTACTCCTTGTGAGGTTGAAGGTTTGTGTACTCATATTCAACCATCTTTGCCAGTTCACCCGGAATCTCAAAATCTTCATCATCTTTATCTTCGGCTTGGTATATGGGTGAGTCGAAGTCAGGAGGGAAAACATAATCATTGTATTCAACGGGTTTTGGATTTTCTCTGCATATTTGGAATGGTTTGATTTATTAAAACATACAAAGATAAATGCAACAGAACAAAGAAATAATTTTGCTGGTTTTCAAAAGAATTTCCATTTTCTTTAAAAGTAGAAGCAAAAATAATAAATGAAACAAATGAGGATTATAAAGAAACATATTCATTGATCATAATAATTTGAAAGCATGTGGCCCATACAAAATAATCCGATAACCTTGGGCATGGTTACGAAATCCCTTTTTAAAGGAAACTACAAAACAAAACATAACAAAACAAATTACTTCGTCACAGGAAAGATAACAGGAATTTCAATAGCCTCCCAATTGTTCAGAGCGGCCTCATCATTGCCTCATCATGATATACCAGCTGATTAACATAATCTCCCTCAAAATCCTCCTCAAGTGCGTTGATTTGGACACCCCCACTGATAAACACCTCTTTGATGGTCTTCAGTCGTCCTTTGGCAAACTCTTGAGTCTTGTCATGAGTTAGCTTGTAATCTAACCCTTGGTGACTCGTCTTTGCTCTTGCTTTCACTTTAATAACCTCTCCACATCCAGCAGGAATGCCATTCTTCAATGCAGATTTTATGCTTTGAACAGATGCAAATGATATACCATTCTCAACCACGGCTTCTTCGATCAACATGACATTGGCTATTTCTAAGGCTCGGAAAGAAGTTTCTAAAGCATCTTCTTCGGCTTTAATGTACCTGAATGATGACAAGTTGCTCACCGCTAGATCCTCTTCTCCATGGGCGACCACCAATTTGTCATCCACTACAAATTTCATCTTTTGGTGGAGAGTAGAGGTCACCGCACCAACGACATGAATCTATGGCCTTCCCAACAAACAGTTGTATGTTGGATTGATGTCCATCACCTAGAAGGTTAATGTCAAATACATGGGGCCCAACCATAACAGGTAAGTCCATTTCTCCTATCACAGTTCTCCTAAAATCATCGAAAGCCTTGATAATTAAAGAGGTAGGTTTCATGTCAGCCCCCTTATATGCTAGCTTACCGAGCATCCTTTTGGGTAATACATTTAGAGAGGAACCAGTGTCCAACAAGACCCTTGCTAGAGTATCCTTTTGGCATTTTATTGATATATGCAAAGCACAGTTATGCTTACAACCTTTGGCAGGTAATTCATCCTTGTTGAAACTTAGGGTATTACATTCAGTAATATTGGCAATCACTTAATCGAATTGACCAAATGTTATATCCTTGGTTACGTGGGTCTGTGGCAACAATTTTTGTAATATGGATTTGTGGGCGGGAGAACTTAAAAGAGAGACATGACCAAATTTTTTTATGGAGTTTGGTGTAGCTGATCTATGATTTTGTAGTCACTTATGTTGATGATCCTCAAGAACTCTTCATTTGACACTTCTTTATCCTTTGCAGGTTCTACATTAATGGTTTCTTTGAGAGGGGCCACAATTACCTTAGGTTGGTAAATTCGACCACTTCGGGTCATCTTGCTCGTACCAGCTATGTTCATGACATCTTCATGTTTACTCTTTGTCCTTTCATTTTGTACCTCCTTACCAGATGTCTGATTTCTCCATGTGTTATCGTATTTCCAAGGTACCGTTTTGGTGCTCTTGAAAAAGAAAGGCTTGGGCTTTTGAGTATTGATCGGTCTTGGTTGACTAGCTATTGATGTAGCGAGTTTCTTGACATTGAACACTGACTTGATAGTATTGGGCACTGGATATGTTGAGCTGACATCTAGAATATTGAATATGGGCACTTTTCCAGTCCCCTCTGGCATATTGAAAATAGGTTCAATCACTGATACCTCCCTTTTCTTCATCTTACTACAGACTTGCAAAAGACAATCATTCATCAAACTATGGATGTCTTCTTGGACCAGAGTACAACACTTGGAAATCTCAGCACATTCTTTACATTTTGAGTGGGTACTCCCAATCATACCGGCTTCGACTAGTCTTTTATGGAGAGCATGTAGCGGAGTCTTGATTCTTGTTATATCAGAAATTACTACTTCATGCACATCTTATATCGCATTGACACTCCCATGGTTGGGTAGTGGTTTATTTTTGACATTGGGTTGACGATCCCTAAAGGACAGAATCTTTTTCTCCATTAGTTCTCGAACAATATGCTTTAAAGCAAAGCATCCTTGTAGATCATGTTCGGCTGCCCCTTCATGAAACGCACATCGAGCATTGAGATTATAGAAAGGTGGGAGAGGATCTGGTGGTGGCACCATTTTTCTAGTGTCGATCAGACCTTGTTGCACCATGTATGGGTACAATTCAGTGTAGCTCATTGGAATTGGTGGGATATGAGGTCTTGCCCCTGGTCTTCTATTTTATACATTTTGTCTAGGGATTGGAGCCCTTGGTTGCTGTTGTTATTAATAGGCTGAGGCGTTGGGCACCTATTAATAGCCTTGTTAATATGCGGGTGGTTGTTGAATTTTTTGAAAGACTGGTGTTTGATTGTGGAACATGGGAATAATGACCGCCACATAGGGTTGCTGAGCATATTGTACTAGGTACAATGGGTGTTGTTGAAATTGCTACTAACCTTGAGGTTTTCTGATCTGATTTCTTCTTTTTGTAGAGTCAACATTAGTCTCACCTTCCTTCTTCTTATGAAAATTCCCAAAGTTCTTCTTAGTGGGACCTCCACTTGAACTGCCAGCGATACTTTTCATTTTTCCATTTTTTAATCCTAATTCCACTTTTACTCCTACAGCAACAATTTCAGAGAAGTTAGCACTCATACTGCTAATCATCCTCTCGTAGAATTCTGGCCTTACCATATCAACGAACTAATCAGCTAGTTCTTTTTCGTTCAGAGGGGGTTCCACTTGTGAGGCGGTTTCCCTCCAACATTGGGCGTATTCTTTGAAAGATTTAGAACTTTTATGAGCCATGTGTCGCATCGCTGCAAAGAAGGGGGCCGACAAAGACAGAAGAGTCGCCGCCGTTTGTTATTTATCCCAAAGAGAGGGAAAAGAAACGATCAGAGAAAACCTACGAAAAAGGGAGAAGACAAGGTCATCGCAACCAAATCTTGGATTCGGGAGTCGGTTACGCAAGGGGAAGGTATGAGCACCCCTCACGTCCGTTGTACTCAACGGGATCCATACTTGTTATCTATCCAAAAGGGTGTTAATATATCAAAAGGCTGGCTCACAGGGACAAAAGAAAATAAAAGAGACTTGATAGAGCATCACCGCTCTATGCCTACGTATTCCCTCGTGCAATGGGAAAGTCAGAGTCAACGTAGTTCGAAAAACTACGAGTGAAGGTGGGGGAAGGTTGCTCGCCAAGACATCGCCGTCTTGTGCCTACGTATCCTCATATGGTATGAGAAATCAAAGCAAACGTAGTTTGGGCTGACACGATCATAGGTTGGTTAAGTGTTTTAACTGAGTAGGGTTAAATGGTGGTTCCAGCTGTTAGGAACGATGCCTGTTTGTGGTAGAACCAAGACTTAACACACTCTTTCTGAAAATGATTTTCAAAAAATCCCGAAGGATAAAAAGGTTTGATGTTTTGTTTTTGTGTTTTTTATGAAGAAATGAATTGAGTTAAGTTTGTAACTCATGTTGCACTAAAGACTATGACTTGAGAGCGAATGCGTTGCATATCGCCCAAAGGGCATACGCTAAACACTCTAGACAGATTGAGAGGAGGCCCCCAACTATCATTCCTCAATCACTTAAGGCTTGTAGCGTACAACACTTATTATCCTTTATTAGGTGTCTTAAGAGATCATGAGATGAAAAGAGAAAGACACAAACTCTAAGGGGAGAAGCTATCCTAACGTTATCATGCAAAGCATTGAACACCTAATATCTCTCATACTCCCATCCTAAACAGAGGGACTAGGATTCCTGAAGGATCATGGCAAAACACCAAGTAAACAACAGATAATTCAATCACAGATGAAATGAGAAGTGAGAAGAAGTTAACTTAAACAAGTCAAGACAATGCAAACATGGTATACAAAAATACAAAACTCAAATGATGCAAATAAAATACCAAGACAAGTTAACTTAAACAAGTCAAAAAGAGTGAGATGAAATGGGAGAAGTCACAACTCCTACAACCATTCAAACATCAATCACTTACACAAAGACTAAGCATAAAACAAAACCAAAAAGCCATGACCAAATAGAAGATGGGAGAAAGAAGCTTGGGCAGCAAGCACATGAAAATAATCTCAACCAAACATCCAACAATGATCATGTAAAATAAATGAACAAACAAGTACCAAAAGTGATTCATTATTCAAGACAAACTCAAAGTGCAA
This sequence comes from Lathyrus sativus, assembly GCA_963859935.3. Lineage (NCBI taxonomy): Eukaryota > Viridiplantae > Streptophyta > Magnoliopsida > Fabales > Fabaceae > Lathyrus > Lathyrus sativus. Next base: position 575,110,345 of record OZ012735.1, on the reverse strand, counting down.
ATATGGACACCAAATCATCTTGAATAAGAAGTATCCTTGTATAAACGTTTCAACTACAACAGGTGATATCTATAGTATATCGAGCTCAATTCTATTATTAGAATTGAGGGCAGACGTACCCCAAAGCGAGGACGGCAGGGGAACTGCCTCACAAATCTTTGTCTCCTTTATTTTTCAGCACTTTCATTTTTGCTTGATAATTGAGTAATTTTAGTATAAGCAAATTTATCAAAGTTAGCATTGGTTTTAGTAAGTGCTTAACACTATTTTTAACTCTATTACAATAGTTTATTATACAAGGAAGCTAGAGTTACTTATTCAAGGCAAAACTCACTTGGAGTGCTATGCACACCAAGTGTTTGATAAATTGTCTACACCAAAATTCACTTGTATTTTTTACATATTTTGGTTGTCATTGTGTAGCATTGGGACTAGTCTTACTAATTAGTGATATTAATCAATTGATAGTATGACTAGTGTGGTGATTCTATTTTCTCATTATCATTTCCATAAGGCTAGAGGCATATCCGGTCTTCTAATAATGGTTCGCTATAGACGGTATTTTTCCATGGCCGCTTCCACATATCAAATATTTTTAAACCAATTTTTAATTGGTAGCACCGACTGATTTTTTAATTGGGATCTATTCAACCCCCCCCTTCTAGATTTGTGCCATTGTCTAACACTTGTGACCGACAATGGGACCCAGTTCACGAACAGAAAGTTTCAAGAATTCATCGCCAAACTAGGCATCAAGCAACACTTCACATATGTCAAACATCCTTAGACCAATGGGCAACCCGAGGCCACGAATAGGGTGATCTTCCATGGACTAAAATGAAGGTTAGGCGAAACGCCCATCAACTGGAATTAGGTTCAAAACACCCTTCCCAACCGGGTCGGAAATTATAAATACCGGCCCAAACTCAGTACCTCTAAGGGTATCCTATTCAAGGCTTTCATCTGCTCCACCGCAGCATTGAATCCAAACTCAGTAGCTCCAAGGGTATCCTGTTCAAGGATGTGGATCTTGTCAATCAATTTTTTCCGGGTCTTCAAGGATTTCTCCTCCTCGGTTTTGTCTTGACCCACCGCCGACGAGCCTTCTAGTTCCGCTACCCTCGCCTTCAAGGTGGAATTCTCCTCCTTCGTTTTCTTCATCTCCTCCAACATTTTATTCATATCCTTCAGGAGGTCGACCTTGGCTTCATAATTACCTTGAAGGGTCATCAGCTGGTTGAACAGGTCGGCTATCTCCAGCTCGACCTCAGCCTCCTTGGCTTTCACCTTTTTAAACTCTTTGAGCAAAACTTTCTCCGTGTCACCCAGGGCCAGAGCCATCTCCAGCACCCTCATCATCACATTAACATCGTGGCAAAGGAGTGTCCTTCTCACCTTTGGGTTAGCAGACAATATTGTTGACGCTTCCAGGTCGGGGACAGCTACGGATCCTTCCCCCTCGAAGATCTTGTCCAACAAATAGCAAGGCGATAAGATGAATTTCCCCTAACAAAGCCACTTGAGCCTTCAACTAAGGAAGAACCAAGATCATCCCATTTCCTTATCCTCTGAGGATCCGGGGTAGGAGGATTGGAGGTGCTTCCCTGAGAAGGTGAATAACCACCAACGAACTTCTCCAACGTCGCCTGTTGTCTGATCGCGTCCACCCTCGAGGTCGACACCTTCTTGACATTCTTGGACGCGGCGAACTTGACAAGGCGTTTGCGCAAGTTCGACATTTTTCCTACAAAGGGATAAAAAGGGGTTAGCACGACATCAAAACATCAAAAAGTGCAAGCGAAACCGATCATCTATACCTAGAAGTTCAAAAGCCTTTGCCTCTATTTCACAGTCGAGGAAGGCTTTGGTGTTTATATAAAGGGCTTCCCGAGCAGGTTCTCCGTCCTCAGCATAGAGCAGGTTACCTTCCTTGTCCACCACGGTAGCAGGGGTAAAACACTACATGAACGCTGTCAATGCTCGGAGGCATTTCTTATCCTCGGTGCACAACTGATCATGTTTCACAAGGAACTGGCCAATCCTATATCTGAAATGGGCATACACCCACTCCAGCGGACTCCTGACCATCTTCCACAATAGTATCCATGGTGACCAAAGAACTCTTGGCCGCCTATGAAAGAGGCTTTACTACCAAAAATCTGAATTTGAAATTCCGGACAGATTCTGAATACGGCCAGAACAGCCTGCTTTGCTGTTCAAAGGACATCCAGTTTTGCTTCGACTCAGCGGTGACCCTCTGTAGCTGGAAAATGCAGAAGAAGAGCTCCATAGTAGCCCCGATCTTCAGATAATTACATACCAGCTCAAAGGCCTAAATGAACGCTAGAACATTCGGGTGAAGTTGCGCAGGGGACAATTCGAGATGACAGATACCCCGCCTCCCTAAGGGCAAACTCATACATCGGGAATCTTCTCCCCGAATATATCGAGCATATCCAGTCATTTTATGTTGGGCTAATCACCTTCCAACTCATGGGCGTATCTTTTTCCCTATCTTCGAGGAGATTAAAAGCACTGGCCTCCTCCTCTATAAAGGTCGACTTAGTCCCTAGAGGCTCTGGGGCAATCCAACTAAGGTCCCCTTGAGCAACCTGCATGTTGGCATCTTCGGCAGAAGGCATGTCCTCATTATTAGTAGCCTCGACATTGGGGATGGTTCTTTCATTTCGATAAGCCATTTCACCTAAAAATCAGAGGAAGCAAAAGTGAATTCAAAAAAGATCAATCCATCCTTCCACCACAAATCAAGTGAAAGGGCGAAGATTAAGTACGAGGATGCCTCCTCGAATCAAGCCCTTGTCTACAGCACGGGGCCTTGGCATAACCCCCTCCCCGAAAACGGGGACAAGTCTCTGCAACTTGTAAATGCCCTAAAAGGGATAAGCCCAACGACTATTATAACTTATCGGGCACATGAAGAATGAAGCCCTCAGCGTCAAGGATACCTCTTGCCCGACTATAAACACGAGATGTTTCACACAATAACCTAGGAAGATCTACAGACATACACAACATCCTAGATTCATGTTCTTCAAGGCCTTCATGTATTCCCCGGGAAATTCATATGTTCATCAGAAAACGCATGAACTTCAACCAAAAACTTCATGTGTCTCCGGGAAATTCAAGCTAAATTCCAGAAATTCATACGTTCTAACAAGAAAGGATGGAGAATTTACTTGACTAAGGAGCCTGAAGATGAAGATCTGGAAAAAAATCAAGGGGGACTCACAGTGGCGATGAAAAATTGTTGCAGAGCAAGAGGATTAGAGGAGATAATTTTTTGTGAAGTGAAAATGAATCCTCTTTCCCCCTTATATAAGCATTTTGCTCGCACAGGGAAGCGCAAAGGGCAAAGAGCCATCATTGCCTAAACCTTGACAAAATTGATTACGCCTTCACACGTGGCAAAAGTGGAAGTTGTCAGTTAGCACTTTCAAAACTGACCCTTCACATGCTTGCAAAAGAACAAGTCCCTCCGGCTCTCTGCGGGCACATTCTCTTCAGAATCTGAATTAGATTTTGATTCTGATTAAACATTCTCAATAGGAGCTTTTGTGCATGCCATCAGCGCCATATTAGCTTGCTCTTCATCAAATTCATCTTTTGAGGATTCTGAATTATCCCAGGTAGCCATCAGATCTTTCCTCATTCCTCTGAAGTCCTTCTTCTTTGGTCTGTCTTTCTTCAGCTTGAGACAATCATTCTTGTAGTGACCTGGCTCCTAGAACTCAAAGTAAATTACTTCCTTTCCAGCACCTGACTTCTTCAGTCTAAAGGTAGACTCATAGCGACCACTTGTTCTTCTAGAGCTTGTGAACTTGCCTTGTCTTTTCTTCCAGATATGATTAACACACCTAGACAGAAATGATAATTCATATTATTCTTCTGAATCTACTTCAGATTCCTCTTCTTCTTCTTCATCTTGAAAGGATTTGGTATTGTCATACTTTCCCATGGATTTTAGAGCCACATACTTGAATTTTCTTTAAGGCTCATCCTCTTCAAGATCTACCTCATGATCTCATAAAGAACTAACAAGTTCTTCAAGAGAGGTGTTGTTCAGATCCTTTTATAACTTCAACACAATTACCATTGGTCTCCATCTTTTAGGTAGACTTCTGATGATATTCTTCACATGATCAGTAGTAGAATACCATTTGTCCAAGACCTTCAGTCCTACAACAAGATTATGAAACGTGTAGAAAATGTTCTCAATAGTTTCATTATCTTCCATCTTGAATGCTTCATACTTATGAATCAAAGCAAGTACCTTGGTTTCTTTAACTTGAGCATTTCCTTCATGAGTCATTTTCAGAGAATTAAATATGGACTTTGTTGTATCTCTATTTGTGATATTTTCATACTTAGTGTATGAAATTGCATTTAAAAAGATGGTTCTTGCTTTGTGATGATTCTTGTGGTCTTTCTTCTGTTGATCAATCACCACTCTTCTTTCCACCTTGTTACCACTAGCATCTACAGGAAGTACGTAGTCATCAACTACCATATCCCATAGATCCACATCATGACCAAGAAAAAAACTTTATCTTCTATCTTTCTAGTAATAAAATTTATCTCCATCAAAAACTGGAGGTTTTGCACTATAATGATCTCTATCAGTGGGTGCAGCTGGTGGAAGGACTAATTCCATTGTGTTTCATAAACTAGATCGTTATCTGACTTGGTGAAGTGTTTGATATGCAATCAATACCAGAATCATAGCTTTGATATCAATTGAAGGTGGAGGGAAACACAAGAAATGAGAGTTTGAATTGGGTTTCTAAATATGAAAACTTTTTGTACCTAACACAATGAATAGCAAACACGAAATAAAAATAATGACACAATGATTTTTATACTGGTTCGCTATAACACAAGCTACCTTTAGTCCACCCACCAAGGTGATTTTGCCTTATCAGCAAGGACTTAATCCACTATAATCAAAGTTGATTACAACACAAAGACCAACAATCAATATCTTATTGATTCTTCTAACTAAACCCTAGTTACTCAAGGAATCAAAGAATACAATCAAAATATTAACACAAAGGTGTGTTTACAAGATTGCTTCTAAGAAAGCAGATTACACAAATTTCAGTACAATGAATTATCACACAAAAATGAACCAAATATCTATGTGTGTTTTCTTTTCTCTCAAAATATTCACAATAGCACTATTCACATAAGATGTTAGCAAAGGTACGTAAGGTCGTGCATGCGGTGCTTTTCCAATCTTCAAAGTCTTCTTTATATAGGCAGTGAAGAGATCTGTTGGAGGGTAGAATTAGAACACCATAATATATTTGTATCATTGCATAATGAATTTGTGAAAATGGGAGATAAAATGGTACAATAGTACATTTCTTAGCCCACAAAACCAATATAGTGAAAGGAATATTTGATCTTGTACTGTGTATTATTTTTCTCACATAAAATATTTTAAACTTATATTCAATATTCAGAGGCTTTTGATAAGCAGATGATGAAGCATGCATAAGAGAAGAATAAGAATCTGGTTGAGAGAATCTTCAGAACCTTTAGTCTTCAGAGTCTTGATCTATTTCTTCAGAACCTGGTCTTAAGAGTCTGTTGACACAGATCAGAGTTATTTGGGGCGTAAGGCTTCAGAGTGTAAAAACTAAAGAAGCTTCAAAGTATAAATGCCTTGTATATCTAGATGTCAGAAGCATTGGGTATAGAATATAGAGCTTGATCAAACTTGTAAACACGTAACCCAAAGTCAGAGTGCACTAGTTTTAGAGTCTAATGATGTCACACGCTGTTTAATCAGAGTCAGAACTTAAATATAAAATCTGCACACTGAAAAAAATTATTAGATTACAAAATTATTCTCTAAAACACTATGCATTACTATCATCAAAATATAAGGTTAGATGAAGAATCAAGTCTTGTTCTAACACTTAGATTTATCAGGATAGTTATATATTCACCTGAGGGACTTAGTGTCTTCTCGAGCAAGACAAGTACTCAATAATCACACCTAAGAGGTGTGACAATATCCAGTCTGAGAGACTTTATAACAAGTATTTCCTGAGGGCTCGATGGATGTCCCACACAAATAGTTCGAACGCCTCGCTTGAGAGACTTATAGTCTCATTAGTTGGGCTATATGAAATTCTGCATGAGGAGCTTAGATTCCCTAGGATGGTTGTATTCTCTCCTGAGCAACTCAATGTCTTCTCAAGCGAGACAAGTATTCAAGTATCACACCTAAGAGGCTCGACAAACATCCAGGCTGAGAGAATTTATAACAAGACTTGCCTGAGGGCTCATTGAAAGTCCTGTCCAAATAGGTCGAACACCTTGCCTGAGAGATTTATATTCCCATCACCGGGCTATACGCAATTTTGTACTCTCTCCTGAGGGACTTAGTGTCTCTTCAGCCGAAATACACGCACACACAAATATATACCTGAGGGACTTAGTGTCTCTTGTAAGGTCTTAGCTATCATGTGGAATATACACACACACACACACACACACACACACACACACACACACATACATACATACATACATATATATACACACACACAAACACACACACACACACACACACACATATATATGTATATATATATATACATACATACATATATGTATGTATATGTGTGTGTGTGTATATATATATATATATATATATATATATATATATATATATATATATATATATATATATATATATATATATATATATATATATATATATATATATATATATATATATATATATATATATATATATATATATATATATATATATATATATATATATATATATATATATATATATATATATATATATATATATATATATATATATATATATATATATATATATATATATATATATATATATATATATATATATATATATATATATATATATATATATATATATATATATATATATATATATTCCACATGATAGCTAAGACCTTACAAAAGGAAATACAGGTCCTCAAGACAGTACCAAAATATGTGAATAAAAACACTTTGTCTTCTACCAAAAGTCATGTACTTGAGGGACTATATAGTGTTATATTTGTAAAAAAAATCCTCTATTAGGGCAATGCCCTTAGATCTCCCCAAAGGAGGAAACTATGAAATGTCACCTAAAGGGAGGTATCGCTTCGCCCCGGTGAATACATCGCTCCTACATGTGAAATGTGGGATAAGACTCTCCTTGAAAAGTGAGAAGGTCGAAGTCATTAACTGGCCGATGTCTCCTTTGAAAAAAGGATGCAACTGTCCACCATTTATTGAGTGGGTGGTGACCCTTTCCAAGAAAACCATGGGCTCTAGGGACCTCTATACATACATCTCTCCTTAAGAAGAGAAAGGAAATACTCTAAGTTATACACATTTTCTACACCCTAAAATATTACAACGCTCAATAAAGTCTTAACACACGACTACCTATAACTATACGTCTACTACCAAGCATCATCGTTCACCATCATAGCCTCTCACCTCATGTGAGAAGGTATCCTAAATCACCTTAAAACATCACAGTAAGGGTTTCTCACCGTCATGGGCAAACCCTAACCACTACAATCGTTATAAACATATCAAGGCATCTAAGTCTCTCTGTCCTAGTACGGGGAACACACACACCTGTGCTTTTTAACCAATACATTTTTATATTATATTAAATTTCTTTTTATTATGTATAAATTTTAGTTATAAGGATAAATTAATAGTTTAATTTTTTGTATCCTTTCTACTAGTTTCTAAACTAGCTCAAATTCACGATAGCAATTTTAACTAGAGAGACAGAATGTGATACGTTTTAAGGTTAACTTATTTATCTTAGCGTCTCACTGAACATCAGATTGAGACAAGATATGCATGCCAAACAGACCCTATAAATATTAGATCAAATTGAATTAGAAGACTCGGTCTCTAAAACATTTCTAAGAACCTGGGATAATTTTATTGAGTATAAAAAGGGATTATCCATGATAAAAACAACTTATGGAAAAATGCGAACTAAGTGCAGAAATGTTAGGGTAGAAATGCGAAGTAGTCTTAGTCGCCTGAGATTGGCTTAGTTGCCGGAAATGGTCTGAGCCACTCGAAGAGGTCTTGGTCGCCCGATTGGATGCATCTCTCCCATTTGGATCCTTGACTTATCTCGCTTACCATGCTTGGCCTTTGAGATGCCTAAAGAATACTAGTTAAAAGGAAACCGTCTCCCCCCATAATTGGAGGAAGAGTTAGTCTTCCATTGCCCCATGTTCATGATCATGGAATGAGGGAAGTTGCTTCTTAGCTCTCTAGTCCAGGTCTAAGGGATCCTCTATAAATGCCTTGATCGTAGATTGAGGAGGATATACATAAATCCAAGAGAAAAACATGCAGAATCTCTCATAACTTCCACGTGAAAAGATTATTTCTCTCTCTATTGTACCTTTAGCAAATACACACCTAAAAAATTAAAAATAGCATAAAACTAAATTATTTTGTTCCTATCTATTAAATGTATATTTTTTCAATTTTTTTCTTAAATGTAGGTAAAGGTGTGACCGATGAGATTTATATTCACTACTACTTTTTAAATTTGGATTAAATATAGTTTAACCTTTGTAATGTGAGTGAATTTTGATTTATCCACGTAATTTTTTTTTTTTTGGATTCCCTCTTGTAATTTAAAGATTTGTTGCTTTTCCCCCTTAGGTGAAAACTTTGCAAGGAATCTTCACTTTTGCTGACATGGCCTATCTAGGTTTTTATTTTATTTTATTTTAAATCCATGTGGATTTTTATAATTTTTTTTGTAATTTTAATTACGGGGGAGGGGTAAATCAAAACTAGCTCACATCGTAGGGGATAAACCAATATAAATAAATAAAACCATAGCATTTCATCTTTCTTTTTTTTATGCAGGTTCAAATCACCTTTAGTGGTGTTACTTTGTTGTTTTGCTAAATCTTGTATTCATGTGTACCTAATTTACGGTTCACACTGTATAATATTTTCATGGCCCAAAGCTTTATTATATTATATATTGGTTTGTCTACATCTTCAAGTTTTCCATGTGAAAATCCAATTCGTGTGGTATTGAAGCTTCCATGCTTTTCGGTGCATCATGGTCATTTGCTATGAATACAATTCTCGTTTTTAACTGGTCCTTTTTTGGTCCTATAGATTCATTGCATAGATGTTATGTTGGTCTTTGTTTGGAACAACCATTGTGATATGTAGCACACTACCTAGTTTATTACAACGGTCACACGTCAGTGGTGGAAAATAACATACTTACAACCACACCCTACCTCACAACGGTTAGTCAACCGTGTTGGTATCCCTTTTCCAACCGTTGTGAGAGGGGTTTTCTGTAGTAAAGTCCATTATTTTTATTGCAACATAATTTATATATTTATTGAAACATTGTATCATAACTATTATAATGATTCTTTTCAATTTCTATTCTACATTTCAATCAATTTTTCTTTCAAACACCAGAATGTCTACTTCAAGGTTGGTACCTACTATTTCTATATCGTAACTTTTCTAATTCAAATATTATCAATTCATCATAATTCTTTTAAATATATCACTAATGTATTAATCTTTTTATTTTTTCTTTACATACATAAATCAAGATCATCAAGACAATACACCACAATTACTCATCAATTTTGTTGGACAGTAGATGTAATTGATTCTTTCATCAATTGATCAAGTAACTTGGTATGTTAAAATTAGTTACAACAATCATACAATATTTATAATGATATATAACCAATATATATTTGGACTATTTTGTCAGTATGTTCCTAAGAAAGTATCAGACTATTGTTTTATGCATAAGGATATCTCCCATATAGGTCACATTAATGATGACGATCAAGACATTTGTCACAGTTGCAAAATTATTTATACATCAAATGATGAGCACAACACTTATTTATATCTTGGATCTTGTTGAGATGAGTTCAAGAGAGAATGCAACTTGAAAGTTGGTGATTACATTAGCTTTGTAGTTGATGAACCTGAGTGTTTATTTATTGATGTAAAAGCCTGCCAAAAATAATATATTTTTTATTTTTTATTTTATTATTTGCAACTATATATTATTAAAAAAATAGTTTGTTTTGCAATAATTTTTACTATTATTCAACAAAAAACTAGTTTGCAATAATTTTTACTATTGGTTTAGTGGTTCATATTGGTTAATCCCATTTAATGTGAGTGGGTTTTGATTTTCTCCCTTAGCTCGTAATTAAAATAAAATAAAATTTAAAAAATTCACGTGGATTTTAAAAAATTAAAAAAATTCAACTAAATAGATGTCAACAAAAGTGAAATTCTTTTCAAAGTTGTCATGAAAGAGGGCAAAACAACAAAATGTTTACATCCAATTTTTTGACAGGGATAAATCAAAAACCGCTCACTAAAATATATTTAACTCTTTAAATTTTAGTTTCTAAAATCTCTTTTTCACTTTTTTAGTTCTGTTAATTTAAAAATATATATATAATGGTGAAATTTTGACTTTTAAGAAGAAAAAAGAGTAAATATTAATTCCTCTAATTTATCAAAACTCTGAAGTGGTAGTGTTTTTTCTTTTTAATTTGATTGGTTCACATCAATTTTCATTGTAGCGATTTAATTAGATGTTTGTTTAAATAGTCACCTCGCACCAACTCACTACAAAAAAAAACTCAAGTTTCTAGGTGAATATCACCTAGCAAGTGTAAAAAGCACCCTGCAACTGAACTATTGCAGAATAGACCAAACACCCCACAAAAATGTTAATCACAAATTATTGCAGGGTATAAATCACGTCGCAACGTTGCTAAGTGAAAAACACGGTGCAACTCATTTTTCAAATATCAGAGCAGCGCAGAACAATTGGTTTCAGAAACAACAGGAATGATGTAATGTTACATTTGTTTGCTGGGTGAAAAACATCCTGCAACATTGTGTATTTGCATGGTAAAACACACCCTGCGACATTTATATTTGCTAAATGAAAAACACAATGCAAAATATAATTAATATAATAAAAAATATATGTTATATTTATATTACTACAAATATTAATTTTAATATTTGTAATAATAAAAATATAATAAATAATATAAATTCAAAAAATAGTTTAAAATATTTAAATTCATAACAAATTAAAAAATATATAATTAATTAAATTCATAAGAAATTCAAAATATGTAGATGCACTATTAATATTCATGATCCATAAGGCCTTCGTCACACTCGTTTTCTTCATTCTCATTCTCGTCTACCACTCCCTGGCTACCAACTGCTTTGACTCCGCCACCACCATCAAAAGCTTGTTATCGAAGCATATATTCCTAGATTTATTGTTGTGTAGCTCTTATTTGCTCTTGTGAAACTCTCAGTGCTTCTTCCAACTCAAATTGTTTTTTTTTCTCATTTCTTCCATTTAAACATTTTTTGCAACTTCACATGTCACAGCTTCACGTGCTGCTTCACTTTAAACTAATTGTCTAATTGTTTTAGTCATTTAAGGGGTTAATGTCGGAGGACATGACGACCCTTCACAGTCTGCAATTCTCCTAAATAAATACCTATTATCCCTTTTTCTATAGTTAGAGGCTAAAGGTCCAATAGCATAATTTTTTTCCATTTGCATTCTTTTCACTAGATTATTCCATCTAAAGATAAAAATCAAAAGCTAGATGCAAAGGATGTTGGTCCCTTGGACCACCTAACTCAGGATGTTGAGATAAAAATTCTTCATTCCGTTAACAGTACACCTCCTACACATACGTAAAAAATTAAATTAAATAATAGAGTTTATACAATTTATTAAAATAAAAGAATTAAATAAAATATTAAAATATTAATATATTTTTACCTGAGTCTTTTTAGCATGTTCGCTGCCATACTCTCCATCTCTCCCCCTATAAGTCATCTCATGCAGCTCTTGCATTAGTGGGATTCTTCCTCTAGCATTAGTCTAATTAATATAATGAAGTTCAAGTGAAAATATATAAAAAATAAGAGTATAATTTAAATAAATTAGTGAGATAAAAATATAATTACCATCTGTTCAGCATGTTTGGCAATACTAATGCTTCTAGCTCCATGATTGGCGGCTCCATTTTCAGAAGCTCTACGTTTCTTTGCTTTTTCTAATTTTTTCTTAAACTCATATGAATTCCAATAAGCAAGCATTTCTTTAAATACATCTTCGCCCATCCATGGAGGTCTGATCCTTCTAGTTTCCCAACCATGTCTAGCACGTATAAGTATGTCAGAAAGTTGGGATGATGCTCCCTTCTTAAAATTAAGCTCAACCATCTCTTCATATATTACATTCCATACACACTTCTTCTGCAATATTGAAAAACAATATTAGATAATTAAACCAGTATAATAATTAAAAACTTATTAGATAATTAAATCAGTATAGTAACTAAAAAGGAAACATTATACCCGAAATTTGTCAAACCAAGTTTGATACAATTTCTTATCCTTCTTGTAAAGTTGTCCAAAACTCTTCCAAAATTGCTTATATAACTCTTGAATAACCTCTTTTATGCTTACAAAAGCAGAAGCAGACCTACCTAACAAGAAACTAAACAACAATAATTTAAATAAGTATTAATTAAAATTTAAAAAATGACAATATGTACATATGCTTAAAATATAAGAAAGAAACTTACGTGCTTCCAACAGGCCTAATAACCCATCTTCCCTCAAACTTCCTATGTTGAATTTCCATCGTAGCCACATCCACATCCTCTATGTCCTCTTCCTCCTCCTCCTCCCCCTCATCCTCCTCCTCCTCATGATCGTGCAATATAAGGTCATTCTGCTCCTAATGGGATGATGAAGGTCCATGTGGGGGATGTGGGATGCAAGATCCCCTGGGTTGATGTGATGACAATGGTCTATGTGGGACACTAGATCCCCCTGACTGCATGTATGTTAAATTGTCTTTCGTAGGAGTCGCATCCAACATCATTTGAGAAAAGAATTCCAAACATTGATCATGAACATTCCAAATAGACTTCGCGACCAATAATCTCACCCACATAGATAATTTAGAGTCTGACAAACCCTTAAACAATGGTGTATTTATCTCTTTCAACAATTGATAAATTTTCTGAGCTTTCTCATTTGGCAACTCTTCCCCCATCAAAATCCGGTTGTTCATCGTAGGCCAAGTTCACCCCTAAAGCATCGCTAAACATGTTACCAGTTAGATTAATTGTTCTTCATGTTCCATATTTGATCGGCTGCTTGAACCTTGTTGTAAATTACTAGTCTCTGACACATTCATCGACATTTCTTCCCCATTTGATGTCCAAATCCAATAATGTTCCCTATAACCCTCCCTAAAACCTTTTCTCTTCAAATAAGTTACTACTTCTTTTGGATTACTTATTATACATCTACATCCATATTTGAGACACGAGCATCTTACTCCCTATTCTCTCTGATAACATTCTTGAGCAAATGGTCATGTAATAAACGTTTTAACTCCTTCCTCAAAATGTGGTTTAAGTCCACGTCTTCCAACACACATATGATTGTACATCCAACTACAATAATACTTATAATATTCCATTATGCATGTTTACAACATTGTTTCTGTTATAATCACTAAAAGGTTTAAATCAATTGAATAATTCAGAAATGTTGGTCAATTATATATCTAATAACTAGCACACACACACACACATGCTAGTGCATGAGGCACCTTTTGCGAGAAGAGAAAGAGAGAGAATAAGGAAATAAGGACTTATTGAATTGTTATAAAATAATGATACATACTATGACTATTTATATGCACTAATAATGATAACCCCTAATTGGGCTTGGGCTAACACAAATTGGATTATATCTAAATATTAAATCTAATCATATCAAATCAAATATAACCTAATATTTTAACATACCCCCCATAATCCAAGTTGTCGAATCTATGCTAATCATAGTCGATCTGAACTATTCCTAGTTTCATTCTCAAATTCAAGAATTTGTCGATCTTCAATCCTTTGGTGAAAATATCGGCCAACTGTGTTTCACTTGAGCAGTGCCTAGCTTCAAATTCACCTCAATTTACCTTTTCTCTTAAGAAGTGAAATCTAGCTTCGATATGCTTACTTCTTCCATGCAGAACTGGATTCTTCGCCAAGTTTATGGCAGACTTGTTGTCGATTTGCAACACAAGAGGTTTCTTCATTTCGACCTCCATTTATTTAAGTACTAGTCTGGTCTAAATTGCTTGACATGCAGCATATGATTATGCTATATATTCAGCTTCACATGATGATAATTCCAACACAGGTTTCTTTTTCGAGCACCAAATACTTGAAAGAAATATCTAGTAGTGCTTATTCGATCTTCCTTGTCTTTGCACCAATCAGCATCTGAATAACAAGTAACCATAGCTTATTTTCTTTCAGAGTCTCGTCGAAATAAAATTCCATATTTCATTGATTCTTTTAAGTATCTCAGGATTCTTCTTCCGGCCTTTATGTGTGACACCCTTGGTTCACTCATGTATCTGCTCACTAATCCGATTGAGAAACATATATCAAGTCAAATGTTACACACATATTTTAGAGATCCGACAATTTGTTTGAACAAAGTTGCATCAACTTTATCTTCCTCTCCACGCTTCTCCAACTTTAAATTTGGTTTGATAAGCGAATATGCAAGAGTCGAATCATCCATTATGAATCTCTTGAGTATCTCTTTGACATACTTTCTTTGACGAAGCACCATGCCTTGCTTCGACATTTGAAATTCCACGCCTAGGAAATATGACAACTTTCCCAGATCCAACATTTCAAATTCCTTCTTCATCATCTCTTGAACTTTGACAAGTTCCTCAGGCTATTTCCAGTTACTAGAAAGTCATCAACATATAAACATATTATTGTTATATCTTGTGCCACAAATTGAACATAGACACCATACTCAGATTTGCATTTTATGAATCCCAATTCAACCAAGTATGAGTCGATCTTCTTGTTCCATGCCTTAGGTGCCTACTTGAGACCATAGAGTGCTTTGTCCAACTTGTATACTTTACCTGCTTCCTCCTGAATCACAAATCCAGGAAGTTACGTGACATCCACCTCTTTTTGTATGGGCTGGCAATTCGACCAACTCTCATGTGTTGTTTCTTTAAATTGCTTTTAAATCTTCGACCATAGCAGACTTCTATTGTTTATCTTTGAAGGCTTCACTATAGTTGATTGGTTCAACACCTGCAGGTAATGCAAAATGGACAAGTTCCCCATCTATTGTGACTTCATCATCACCAACTACTTCATAGTCTTGAAGTCTTGTTGGACGAGCTCTAGTTCTTTGAGGTCTCTGACTTGTGCCAACCATATCCTCTTTGACTTTGACTGTGTCGAGAATGTCAGCAACTGCTTCGACTTCTTCTTCAACTGGAGTATCAAAAATATCTTCGACTTTGACATCATTACTTGCTTTGTCGAAATCACAACTCATCAGTGGCTTGTCAATTTCATTACTAGAATTATAATCCCATGCAGAATTTTCATTAATCACAATATCTCGACTCATCACAATCTTCTGATTAATTGGATTGAACAGTCTGTATGCTCTAGTCTTATGATATCCTACCGGAATCATAGGTTCACTCTTATCATCAAGCTTCCTTCTCTTAGCATCAGGAATATGCTTGTAGAAAATAGATCCAAACACCTTCAGATGACTCACTGAAGGTCGTTTGCCACTCCATACTTCTTCAAGAACCTTGTTCTTCAGCTTCTTGGTAGGGCATCTGTTCAGAATATAAACAACAGTTGAAACAGCTTCACCCCATAAGGATTTTGGAAAATTCTTCTGCTTCAACATGCATCTCGCCATGTCCAATATGGTCATGTTTCTTCTTTCTACTATTCCATTATGTTGAGGAGTATAAGGAGCAGTTAACTCATGATCAATACCATGTTCTGCATAGAATGATTCAAATATTTTGCATGCGTATTCACCACCTTCATCTGTTCGCAGAACTTTAATTTTCTTTTCACCCTGATTTTCGACAAGTATCTTGAATCTCTTAAAGATTTCAAATACTTCGTCTTTTCGTTTGATCACATAGATCCAGAGCTTTCGATTGTACTCATCGACAAATTTGACGAAATACCTATTTCCACCAATGGTATGCTCTTCAAAAGGATCACACACATCTGAATGTACAACTTCGAGTATGCAAGATGATCCTATTGGCATAGTCGAAACGAAAGACCTCCTAGACGCCTTTCCGACTAGACAACCTTCACAGAGTTTGTCAGGCATCTCAAGACTTGGTATACCAGTTACCATATCTTGAGTGATCAGTTGATTTAGCGACCTAAAGTTCAGATGGCCAAACCTCAGATGCCACAACCAACTATTCTTGTGGTCGACAACTATTTTCAGATATTGTACCTCATTATAATTGATCATGGTCTTAAATATTCTATTCTTCGACATAGGAGATTTCAAGATCAGATTATTCGGAATGTCAAAAAGTTCTAAGACTCCATCTTTCATAACCACTGAAAACCCCTTTTCAACCAGTTGTCCAATACTTAGCAGATTGCACTTCATTCTAGAGACATAGAGTACATCTTTGATCAAGGGTTTTGCTCTATTACTCATTTGAATAATTATGTTTCCAGTACCTTCTGCTGACAATGAGCTATTATCAGCAAGTTTCACCTTAATCTTCTTCGACTCGTCGAAATCTACTAACCATGTCTTTTTACCAGTCATGTGATTCGAACAGCCTGAGTCGAGGAACCAGATCTTAGATTCGACATGGTCATCTGCAACTGCATCCATAACCATCATATCATCATAATCGTATGAATCTTGACTTGAAAGATTCTCTCATTCATCCTTTCCTTTTATCGAACCCTTTTCTTTCCTGTGCCAACAATGCTTGGCCAAGTGACCATACTTTTCACAGTTATAACACTGCATACCTCTTTTCTCTATTTTGTCTTTCTGATAGGAATTTCCTTCTCCTCTTTTTGAGGATTCTGAAGTCCTATCATCGATCTTATTCTTGTGAAGATTCGACCAAGACTTCTTGCCCTGAGTCTTTTCGATTCTGCCTTTGAACTTGTTGGTACCACCATTCTTCTTCCACGATTGTGCCTGTAGTGCTTGTATCGAGTCTTGAACTCATTTCCTTTCAACAATCCTAATCTCATGCGCTTCTAATGAACCAATCAAATATTCCAGTTTTAGTGTTTCAAGATTGTTAGATTCTTAAATAGCTACGATAACATGATCAAAATAAGAGGTCAATGTACGCATTACCTTCTCAACTATCATCTTATCAGTTAGGGTTTCACCACAATCTTTCATGAGATGGATGAGTTTCTAAACCTTTGACACGTAGCCTGCAATCTTTTCATCTTCTCTCATTGACAATAATTCATATTGTCGTCGCAAAGTTTGCAACTTAACAACCTTAAATTTCTCGCCTCTTTCATAGTACTCGATAAGAATATCCCATGCCTCCTTTGCCGATTCAGTATAAGCGATTATGTCGAAGTTGTCTGCATCTATCGTTAATTAAATGTAGAGCACCGCCTTTAAATCCTTCATCTTGGCATCCTTGTGAGCAGCTCTATGTGCTTCAGTTGCATCTTCATCAAGCGTAGGAACGCCATTAGTAACCACTTCTAGGGTTTCATGAAAACCAAATAGAGATTGCATTTGTTTTCTCCATTGAAGCAAATTCTTGCCGTCAAGAGTTGAAAGGGAGTTTGGTAAATTTCTGTTACCGTTCATCTTTGTAGCGATTGATCAACAATAATCCACGATTCCAGAAACACAATATTTGATGTGTGATTCTTGAAAACACGATCAAGAATCTAACCGGAACTCTAGATACCAATTTATTAGTCCGTGAGACACCTTTTGTGAAAAGAGAAAGAGAGAGAATAAGGAAATAAGAATTTATTGAATTGTTATAAAATAACGATACATACTATGACTATTTATATACACTAATAATAACAAACCCTAATTGGGCTTGGGCTAACACAACTTGGATTATATCTAAATATTAAATTTAATCAAATCAAATATAATCTAATCTAATATTTCAACAACACACACATACACACACAAATATATATATATATATATATATATATATATATATATATATATATATATATATATATATATATATATATATATATATATATATATATATATATATATATATATATATATATATATACACACACACACACACACGCACGCACGCACGCACGCACACACGCAGACACACACATACACACGCGTACACGCGCGCGCGCACGCGCACACACGCATGCACCCGCGCTCGCGTGCACACACGCAATATAAACATATTATAATTATATGGTAAAAACATAATATAAAATGTAATTATGTTAATATAAAATTGCAATTCTGTTTTTAAATTATATTATAACTACCATAAAATATAATTATTAGTTCTTTTAATATTATGTTTTTCCAAAATTATAATATGTTAATATAAAATTGCAATTCTGTTTTCAAATTATATTATAACTACCATAAAATATAATTATTAGTTCTTTTAATATTATGTTTTTCCAAAATTATAATATGTTAATATAATATTCTGTTTTTTCAAAATTATGTTACTATTATGTTTTTCCAAAATTATGTTACTGATATGTTTTTAAAAATATATTACGTTTCTTAAAATAATAATAATATTCTGTTTTAAATAATATTCTTAATATTCTATTTTTAATAATAATAATAATAATAACAATCATCTGTTTTTAATAATAATAATAATAATAATAATATGTTTTAAAAATAATAATAATATTCTGTTTTAAAAAATAAAAATAAAAATCTATTTTTAAAAATAATAATAAATCTGTTTAAAAACAAATAAATATATATATATTTTAATAATAAATCTGTTTTTAATAATAAATTTTTTTTAATAATAAATTTGTTTTAATAATAAATCTTTTTTTATTTCTCTTTTAATAATATTATGTTTTTGAAAATATATTATTTTATTTCTCACACCATATTATAAATTTGTTTTAAGAAAAATAATAAAATAAAATATATTAAATTACTTATTTCTTTTTATGAAAACAAAATAAGTGGCATATTTTTTAAAAAAATTTAAAAAGAAATATTTATCATTTAATTATTATATAAAAGACATATTTTTAAATGTTTTTTTTTAACAATTTTGTCATACGCTTGAATATATATATATATATATATATATATATATATATATATATATATATATATATATATATATATATATATATATATATATATATATATATATATATATATATATATATATATATATATATATATATATATATATATATATATATATATATATATATATATATATATATATATATATATATATATATATATATATATATATATATATATATATATATATATATATATATAACATTTTACCTAAAACTGATTTTAATACATTCTCTACATATTTTATACCAATAAAAGCATAACAAATTATCACAAATGAATAGACCACCAATTCAAAATCACCAAATAAAATATGAGTTTTAAAGTTATTTGAAAAAGAATGCACGCGGAAGGTTTTGGTATGAATCGACAAAATTCGTTTACACGAACTTAGTTACTGGAACTCGGATATGCAAAGCTAATTATAGAATGACAAATATAATAAACGAATTTAACCATTAATCGAGTATCATGTTATTACTCGTTTAAAGTAATTTCTTAGGAATGCTATTTCCAATGATAATAAGCAAAAATATTGAACTAAGCAATTTATCAAACACTTGGTGTGCGAACAAATTTTCAGAATTTCCTTTGTGTTGTTGTTAATATGAAAACCACTTATAATCAAAAGTGATTATAAGTTAATCAACAACCCAGTTAAAATAGAAAGATCACAGGAAAATTTTTACGAGTTAATCGATTAATCAATGCTATTTGACAAATTAGGTAATAAAAAATAAAGCAAGAAGAGAGATAATAGAGAGATCGACACGAGGATTTGTTCACGCTGCTCCCCACTTTCGTCCTCGCGTGTGGGTACGTCTGCGGCTAATTTTCAATGTGGAATTAGGATACTTTCTTACTATGCAAAAAGTCGATGTACAAGATAAGTGTCTAAGAGAAACCATACAAACACTACGGTTCTGATGTTGATTAAACCTCTTTTCTTCTTTTGATCTTGAATAAGACCAAGACAACAATGGATGCCAATTAACTTATCGATATTGCTACTCCTTTGTATTCTTTATCTCCAAGATTTCACGCACGATCAATTGCATCGATTTTTCTACAAGACTTCAATTCGATTCACCGTTCTCCGTTACTTCCTTTGCATTCTTTATCTCCAAAGGGTCCTTTGCATACTTTATCTCCAAAGACTTTCACAACGTCACAATCATCTCTTGAATGTCTTGCACGAAAATCCCAAAATCTTCACTCAATCTTGGAGAATAAACCCACAGTTTTTCTGGATGAACACCCCTGTAAATCTCAACCCAATATCCCGGCTACACAAGAACCTAATTGGACCTTATCATTCCTTTACCTAGTTGGCACCCCAACAAAAGATTATTCTGTGTGATTTGTCAGTGTGTAGACATAGGATGGAGGTTGAAAATGATGAGCAAATGCAGGCTAATTTTATGTTATCACCAGTTTGGAATGAAGCATGAATGATGTATTTATAGTTTTGAAATATTGGTGGCAAAGAGGTAACTTTCGGAGTAAAAAAATAACCAAAACTGACCAACTTAAACAGCGTGTGCTAGCCTAAACTTTGGATGTGTCGGCACATACTGTCAAAAATAACAGCATGTGTCGACCTGAAATGACCTATGTGTCGACCAAATTGAAACATAACCGACAACCTTATTTAGGACAGTAGATTTGCCGACCTGAAACACGTATGTGTCGGCACATAATGGTGAAACTTACAGTATGTGCCGATCTAAAGAAGGTATGTGTCGACCAAAACAAAACAGAAGCTATAGGCTTTAATATTGAGTTACACGTGTCGACCTAAAATGCGTATGTACCGACACATGTAATTCATTTTTGTGCAGAAACAAAACAGAAACTACAGGCTTTAATATTGAGTTACACGTGCCGGCCTAAAATGTGTATGTGCCGACACACGTAATGAATTTTTATGCAGAAATCTGTTTTTCATATTTTTGGGCAAGTTCAAGGTGGTTTTTGATGATTCCTAAGACCTCTAATGCAACGGAGCCACACATACTCAAAATTGTTGTCCAATATACCAAAATGCAAAATAGTTTTAATATTTTGACATCACACAAAATATCTCATGGCGAAGTTGCACTCACACACTCCCCCTTTTTGATGATGGCAAAAGTTGCGACGATGCATTTCATGTTGTTATTGAAGGCTCCCGCTGACATTGTGCTTCCCAACTTCATCTCGCATATGCTTCTCCCCCTTTGACATGATATAAAAGAAAGATAGTTAATAGTTAAAAGTATCATATTCCAAATACAAATTCAAACAGATCATTCAGAGACAATTTTGCATAGAAGAGCAACAATCACATATCCCCACATATATATATATTGTTAGAACACAGATCGGTTCTTAATATATCTCAATATTTTGATGATAACAATAATGAAATTTTGTATGGAGAAAATATATACTCTAATTTTGTTCAAGTGTTTTTGTCTCAGATAACATAATGAATATTCCTCTGAACGTTAAGCTACAACACGCAGAAGACTCTGAGTGTTGGTAAAAAGCGAAGCTACAGAAGACTATGAGCGTTTGGTAAAAAGCGAAGCTACAGAAGACTCTGAGTGTTTGGTAAAAAGCAAAGCTACAGAAGGCTCTGAGCGTAGAGTATAAAGCGAAGATTCAGATAACTCTGAGCGTACTAAACTCAACGCTGCAACTGCAGAGGCTTTGAGAATCAAAACACGTAAGGCTCTGAAACATTAGTAACAAAGTGATACATCTGGATGAACTGTTTGTTAAAACAATCACGCTAGCACTAAGCTGCAGAACTCTGGAAGAGAGTTACTCTGATAAGAAGAAGATGGAACATCATCAGAACTCTGGAAGAAAGTTGTTAGAACACAGATTGGTTCTTAATAATATCTCTATGTTTTGATGATAAGTATTATGAAATTTTGTATTTAAGAATTATATACTCTAAAATTTGCTTGAGAGTTTTTACTGCAGATAGTAAAGAAATTAATACTCCAGAAGCAAGTCAGAATTGAACACAAGAAATTAGCTAGACTCTGAAGCGCCAGATGCACTCATTAGAAGATTCTGATTGCTGTCAACAAAAGATTCTGAGCGTAGCCTCCAGAAGATTCTGAAGCAGAAGCTCCAGAAGGATCTGAAGCAGAAGCTCCAGAAGGATCTGAAGCAGAAGCTCCAGAAGAATCTGAAGCAAGTCAGAAGCATCTGAAGCAAAGAAGCATTTTGTATGAAGAGCTTTTCAAAGCATAGTTTCTACAGAAGATTCTGAAAGTACTAAAGCTGCCAGTACTGAAGTTCTGTCTCAAATATGCTCTGATATTTAACACGCTGAAAGCACACCTGCTGCAGAAGACTCTGATTCAGCAAGACTCTGATCATCATCAGAAGACTCTGACCCAATTAGACTCTGATGAACTTGCTGAAAACTGAAGAAGAAATATTCAAAGATTATATCTGTTGGAGTAAATCAAACGTCTCTTTCCTTATTTATGCTAGACACAAGAACACAGACAAAAAGGATTTTTCTGTGCTTTCTTCTTCTAGGAAAGGTCACTTGATGTGAAGACAAAAAGGCTCAGACCTTTTGGACACTCTTCTCAACGTGAAGCTCACCTTGGATTAGCTGCCTATAAAAGCAAGACTCCACCAATTTCTTCAGTTGACGTTTTGTTGAAAAGAAATTAAAACATTCAAGCTCTTATACTTTCATATTCATTCTAAGAATTTATTTCATTGTACTTAAACTTAAGAGAAATATCACAGTTGTGATAAAAGATTTTTAGAAGCATTCTTACTCTTGTAATAGTTTTACATTGATTGTAAAAGATTTCCTTAAGAGGATCCAGTTGGGATCAGTAGCTCTTGAGAAGACTAAGAACAGTTGTTCTTAGGTGTTACTATTGTAATCTATTTGATTAAATAATGGATTAAGTCCTTGATTGAGAAAGGAAAATCACTCTAGAAAGGGTGGACTGGAGTAGTTGAGTTCAACGAACCAGGATAAAAATACTTGAGTTTTTATTCTAAGTTTTAATCTTTCATACTTATTCAACCCCCCCCCCCTTCTAAGTATTATCTCACCTTCAGTTGACATCAGAGCTTCGGTTCTGTGTGTGCTACCACTTAACAGTGACAGTAAAGATCCAGAGAGAAATACTTTGATATATATTTAGTTGTTACTATAGCTGATAATACAATATCTAACATTAACAATAAATATGAAGAAAGGGACATAATCAGCACCAAACCCCCTATGTTTGATGGGGAGAAATTTTATTATTGGAAAGACAGAATTGAAAGTTTTTTCCTTGGATATGATGCTGATTTATGGGATCTGGTCATAGATGGATATGTTCATCTCACAGATGGGAATGACAAGAAGATAGACAAAAAATCTATGACAGATGCTCAGAAGAAAGATTTTAGAAATCATCACAAGGCCAGAATAATATTGTTGAATGCAATATCTCATACTGAGTATGAAAAAATTACAAATAGGGAAACTGCATTTGACATGTTTGAATCCTTAAAGATGACTCATGAGGGAAACTCTCAAGTCAAGGAAACAAAGGCTCTAGCTCTGATCCAGAAGTATGAAGCCTTCAAGATGGAAGACTCTGAATCTGTTGAAGCTATGTTCTCCAGATTTCAAATACTTACAGCTGGACTAGAGGTTCTGGACAAAGGATACTCTACTGCTGATCATGTGAAAAAGATCATCAGAAGTTTACCCACCAGATGGAGACCTATGGTTATAGCGCTGAAGATGGCTAAAGATCTGAACAAGATCTCCTTGGAGGAATTAATCAGTTCACTAAGGAGCCATGAAATTGAGCTTGAGGAAGATGAACCTCAGAAGAAAGAGAAAGGTAAATCTATTGCTTTAAAATCTAATAAATCTGCTAAAGCTTTGCAGGTTATTGAAGAAAGCTCTGAAGGATCTTCTTCTGAAAAAGAAGATGAATTATCCATGTTGTCCAGAAGGATCAACAGACTCTGGAAGCACAAGGGAAAGAAGTTCAACAACTTCAGAAAATCTGATCACAGAAAGGAATCTTCTGGGCACAGAAGATCTGGCAAGAAAGAAGTTGTATGCTATGAGTGCAAAGAACCTGGGCATTACAAGAATGATTGCCCCAAACTTCAAAAAGAAAAACCCAAGAAGAAGTTTAACAAAAAGAAGAAGGTTCTGATGGCAACATGGGATGACTCAGATGAATCTGAATCATCTTTTGAATCAGAAGAAGAATGTGCTAATGTTGCACTGATGGCCAGCACAGAAGATCAGGAGGAAGGAACTTCAGGATATGAATCAGATTCTGAATCTGACGATGACGCTGAAGAGGTAATGGCTAAACTTACTAAAGAAGAACTTATAAATGTATTATCAGAAGTTCTGAAAAGCTATAACAATATCAAACTCAAATACAAGAAGCTGAAAAGCAGTCTTGAATCTGAGATTGATCTTCTGAAGACAGAACTTGTTGAGCAAAAAGAAATTAATCTGAAAATCAAAAATGAATTTGAAATAACTCAACAAGAATCTGAATCTGAGACTAAGTCATGTGAAAACATTTTAGAAAAATATGACTCTAGCTTTCAGAGATTTCTTACTAAGAGCATAGACAGAAGCAAGATGGCTTCTATGATCTATGGTGTTAGTGGGAACAACAGAAGAGGTATTGGATATGAATCTTCCTCTGGAAGTAATCCAAAATCTGTTGACAAACTCTTCATCAAGAAGACACCTTTGTACTCTCAATTTAAGTTTGGTCACTTAAATGACATTAAACACACAAGCTTTGAGAAGAATACTTATGTGTTTAAACCCAAGGCAAGTCAGAATAAACATTATGTTGAAAAACAGAAGTTTAGAAAAACCTACAAATCAACTAACCCTAAAGGACCCAAGAAGATCTGGGTACCAAAAAGTAAAATAATTCCTGTTGCAGATATTCTTAGCAGCAAGGTCAGGACGCCAATCATGGTACCTGGACTCTGGATGCCCACGACACATGACAGGAGAAAAGTCTATGTTCCAAAGCCTGGAACTTAGATCTGGAGGTGACGTGAAGTTTGGAGGGAACCAGAAAGGCAAGATCATTGGATCTGGCACTATTGGAAATGGTAAACTTCCCTCTATAACTAATGTTTTACTTGTTGAAGGGTTAAAGCATAACTTATTGTCCATAAGTCAATTAAGTGACAATGGTTATGATATTACCTTTAATCAAAAATGTTGTAAAGCTATTAGTCAAAAGGATGGCTCTATCCTATTTAGTGGTAAGAGGAAAAACAACATTTATAAAATAAATCTTTCAGAACTTAAAGTTCAGAATATTAAATGCCTCTTGTCTGTTAATGAAGAGCAATGGGTCTGGCATAGAAGATTGGGCCATATTAATATGAGATGTATATCTCATATTAATAAACTTAATCTTGTCAGAGGACTTCCTAATCTGAAGTTCACCTCAGATGCTCTTTGTGAAGCATGCCAAAAAGAGAAGTTTTTCAAAATCATCTTTTAAATAAAAAAATGTTGTTTATACTTCCAGACCACTAGAATTACTTCATATTGATCTGTTTGGACTAGTGAAAACTGCATCCATCAGAGGCAAGAAGTATGGATTAGTCATTGTTGATGACTATAGTAGATGGATATGGGTAAAGTTCTTAAAACACAAGGATGAGTCACATTCTGTGTTCTTTGACTTCTACAAGCAAGTCCAGAATGAAAAGGATTTCAAAATTATAAAAGTCAGAAGTGATCATGGTGGTGAATTTGAAAATAAATATTTTGAAAAATATTTTAATGAAAATGGCATTGCACATGATTTTTCCTGTCCTAGAACTCCACAACAAAATGGGGTTGTAGAGAGGGAAAACAGAACTCTGCAAGAAATAGCCAGAACCATGATCAATGAGACAAATCTGGCAAAACACTTTTGGGCAGAAGCAATCAACACAGCCTGTTACATTCAGAATAAAGTGTCTGTAAGACCTCTTCTGGAGAAGACTCCATATGAACTGTGGAAGAACAGAAAGCCCAACATTTCATATTTTCATCCTTTTGGATGTATTTGCTATATGTTAAATACTAAGGAAAATCTGAACAAGTTTGATTCCAAAGCACAGAAGTGTGTCATGCTTGGATATTCTAAACGCTCTAAAGGCTACAGAGTATACAACACTGAGACACAGATTGTGGAAGAATCTATTCATGTCAGATTTGATGATAAGCTTGGCAATAAAAAGCCAAAGCAGTCTGAAAACTCTGCAGATAGAGAAGTAGTCTTCACTGACTCTGAAGTCCTAGAAGCAGACAAAGCTCAAGTGAAGGAACCAGATGCAACGCCAGATGCTATTCCTTTAACTTCTCAGATGAACAATCTAAACATTTCTGAAGAATCAACTGTTAGAGGATCATCATCCATAATTAAAGCTTCTCATCCAGAGGATGTCATTATTGGAAAGAAGGATGATCCCATCAGAACAAGATCCTTTCTAAGATCATCTGAAGCATCACTATTTGGACTGGTGTCAGAAATTGAACCATCTTCTGTATATGAAGTTCTGCAAGACAATGATTGGATTATTGCCATGCAAGAAGAGCTAAATCAATTCACCAGAAATGATGTATGGGATCTAGTTCAAAGACCACAAGGATTCAATATAATTGGAACAAAATGGGTCTTCAGAAATAAGCTGAATGAGAAAGGAGAAGTTGAAAGAAATAAGGCAAGGCTTGTAGCTCAAGGGTACAGTCAACAAGAAGGTATTGATTACACTGAAACTTATGCTCCAGTGGCAAGGTTAGAATCTATACGCCTTCTTATTTCATTTGCTGCACAAAATAACATTACTTTGTATCAAATGGATGTTAAAAGTGCCTTTCTTAATGGTATTATAGAAGAAGAAGTTTATGTCCAGCAACCTCCTGGTTTTGAAAATGAAAAATTTCCAGATCATGTTTTCAAACTAAAGAAATCTCTATATGGTTTAAAACAAGCTCCCAGAGCTTGGTATGAGAGATTGAGCAATTTTCTTCTGGAGAAAAATTTCATCAAGAGGCAAAGTGGACACAACACTCTTTTGTAAATCAATTAAGAAAGATCTTCTAATTTGTCAAATTTATGTGGATGATATAATATTTGGATCTACCAATACTATGCTGGGAAATGAGTTTGCTACATGTATGCAGGCAGAATTTGAAATGAGCATGATGGGAGAACTCAGATTCTTTCTAGGAATCCAAGTCAATCAAACTCCAGAGTGCACTTACATACATCAGACCAAGTATGTTAAAGAACTTCTGAAGAAATTTAACATGACTGATAGTAAGCTGGAAAAGACTCCCATGCATCCAACTAGCTCACATGGCAAGGAAGAGGTAAGTAAGAAAGTATACCAGAAGCTCTACAGAGGTATGATTGGTTCTCTTCTTTATCTAATTGCTTCTAGACCTGACATATTGTTCAGTGTATGCTTGTGTGCTAGATTCCAATCAGATCCTAGAGAATCACACTTGACAGCTGTCAAGAGGATTCTAAGGTATCTGAAAGGTACTTCTAATGTGGGTTTGTGTTACAGAAAATCTGATGATTTCAAATTAGTTGGATTCTGTGATGCTGACTACGCTGGACACAGAGTGGAAAGGAAAAGTACTTCTGGAAGTTGTCAATTTCTAGGAAGAAATCTAATCTCTTGGTACAGCAAGAAGCAACCCACAATTGCACTATCAACTACAGAGGCAGAATATATTGCTGCTGCTGGATGTAGCACGCAGATTCTCTGGATGAAAAGTCAGCTAGAAGATTATCAAATATTTGAAAGTAACATTTCTATCTTCTGTGATAATACTTCTGCTATATGTTTGTCTAAAAACCCCATTTTACACTCTAAGGCAAAACATATAGAAATTAAGCATCATTTCATCAGAGACTATGTTCAGAAGGGAATTATAAATTTGGCCTTTGTTGATACAGATCATCAATGGGCAGATATTTTCACAAAACCCCTTGTTGAAGATAGATTCAAATTTATTCTGAAAAATATTGGTATGGATTTTTGTCCAGAATGATATTTGTCAGAAGCAAATTTTACAGATGCAAAAATGCCTAATGCTCTGAAGTATTTCTTCTGATTGCTTATTTATTTTCTTTAATTATTTTTGTGAAACTCTGAACTAACAATCCTTAGAGGATCTGAATGTTGGTTAACGTTTCATTTCTCAAGAGAATTCAAAACACATGCAAGCAAACACGTGTCACACCAAATCTGCAAAGGTGGCATGTACATTACTGAAGAGACGTTTGAGGTGAAGTTTAAATAGTGAAAATCTTGATTTTCCCCCCAATTCGTCAGAAGCAATAAATTCTTGAAATGATTTTTATTCTTTTCATTTAATGCTTTCTTCAAACGTGCAAAATTCTGACTGTTTGTATGCCTACTTGTTTTAGTATAAATACATGACCTCTCTTCACATTCACATTTTTCACATCTCAGAAATTTTATGCATTTTCATTTTCTCTTCTCTCTGCATAAAAACCCTAAGCGTGCGACAAAACCATCTTCAATGGCAACTTCATCATTAACAGCTGCACAATTCCAATCAACAATGGCTGCAGTTACATCTGCTAACATGGGTGTTGCTCCTTATTCTCCACCAAAAAGAACACTGTTAACCCCTGTTGAAAAGTTGGAAGTTTTGTCTGAATCAATGGTGGAATTTGATTCACTTACAGAAAATGGTTTTGAGTTTCGTTCCATCATAGGTGCTCAAGGATGGGTGAAGTATTTTGATAGACTCTTTGGACCAGTTTACCCCCTCCTTGTGAAAGAGTTCTGGATCCATGCTTCAGTTTACCCTAAGTTTATCCTATCTTCTGTTCTGGGCAAAGAAATAATAATAACAGAAGATCTAATCAGAAAGCTTATTGGCTATGAAGAAACAGATGGAGTTTCACACTTGCCAGCTGGGCGTGTGGATATGGATGAAATATATGAAGAAGTAATGACTGTTGGTCAAGCTTCTAACAAGTTCAAGGATCTGAAGCCTGACTACAAGATCTGGGCTAAGATCTTCATGGGATGCATTCATCATAGGAAGTCAACAAACTCTCCAGATTATGTCAATAATGAACAACTTTACTTTATGTACTGCCTCAGTCAGAGCACCAAGGTAGATCTTCCATATATTCTCTTTATGCATCTTTGGAACCATATAAATGCCTCTAGAGAGTATGTGAAAGAAAAAGGACAGAAGATCAGAACCTGGATTCCTTTTGGAAGGTTAATCTCAGATCTTCTAACTGAGAATGGATTGGTCACTGCTCTGTACGCTGCTGGAGTTACAGAGGAATTGGAATTCATTATGGGAAAGCCTCTGAATGCCAAAAGTCTTCAGAGACTTAAAATAGTGGATGAACTCACAACAGCTCCCAAGAAGCTGAATGTTTCTGAACTGAGTAAGAAGAGAATTCCTATAGATGATTATCCTCTGTTTTATGCTGAAGAACCAAGGCACATTATTGTAATGTATATTGATGAGTGTAAGAAAGAAGGAAAGCTTGTTCCTGCAAACATTATACAGCTAGCAAGACAACCACTTCCTGTTGTAGAAGAAGAAAAAGAACAACCACAAAGAAAGAGGACTCAGCCAGAAGCAGAAGTTGCACCTGCTCAGAAGAATATCAAGATTGCTGAGAAGCCACAGAAGCTCTTAAAGAGGAAAGAATCTGGAGACACTCCTTCTGTACCAGCTAAAAGAATCAAAATCAAAGGTACTAAATCTTCTGTATCTTCTTCAAATCCTGCTGTTTTAAATGATTCTAATATTAAGTCTATTCCAAAACCACCCTCTACACAAAATACATCTGTTACTGCTCCAATTTCCACATCACCACAAAAACAATCATCTGTTCCAACACCAATAACAACAAAAACAAGTCAACCAAAAGTCTTTGTACCACAATCAACTCAACCAAAAATTCAACTCAAACAATTTGTACCACAAAAATAACCATCAGAAAAACAACCCACAGAACAACAACAAACAACACAACCATCTGCTCAACAAAAATCCTCTGAACCATCTAAACAAAAGCCATCTGAACAACAAAAGCACCCACAAGAAAAACAACCAGAAAAATCATCTGAAACTCTACCAGAAAAAGCCTCTGATCATCAACCACCATCAGATAATCCACCATTTAAATCATTTGAACCCAATGCATTTGTACCTGTTATCTCTGAACCTACAAAAATAACATCTGTTCCAGTTTCTTCTGAACCAATAACAATTCCATCTGATTCACCTACCTTAGAACAACCATCAAAACCCTCTGAAATTCCTTCAGAACCAACCAATACTTCTGAACCCAACATTCCTGAGACAGAAGTTCTTGATGTCACACCATTAAAAACTGTGTTTCAAGTATCTTCTACCTCCTGCACACCAACCACCTCATCAAACTCCTCAGAACCTGACATCCACCTAGAGTTTCTAATCTCTCCATCTCACAGAGACTCTGAGGTAAACCAACCAGAACCCATTATACCTTCTAAAGCTCCTATTCCAGATCCTATTCCCACACCTGCACCATCATCTGAAATACTGATTCCCAATTCTAACCCAAGATCATCTATTTCCTGTGCACAAGTTTCATCCCTATTTCACAATCTGGCATATGGTTTCAAACTCAAAGACTTTTATGACAGAGTTGAACCATCTGACCCTATCACCCCTCTGAAACCCAAACTCACAATGACCCTTCCATATGTGATTCTCAACTATATACAATCCATGTCAGATGTAGGTTCATTAGCAACTATATCTTATTCTGCTAAATCTGACAAAGCTGTTGCTTCAGCTATCCTAGTTTCATCTGATAAAACTGTTGTTTCTGATGAACCCCCAAAATTTGCCTTCCAACCCTACTGAAATAAACCCTTTGATGTGGTCCCCTTTCACACCAGAGCAAAACCTCATTTATTAAATGCCTTAAACAGATCCAAACCCAATAAACCTGAAATTCCTTTCATTCCATACTACCCTCCTCCTCTGATCTCCATTCAGAAATCGATTTTTCCACAAACTCCCTAACCAAAACCAATAACACTGGAAACTCTGTTACATCCTACGCCTAGACTTAATGTTAATCATTTATTTCAAACT
This sequence comes from Lathyrus sativus, assembly GCA_963859935.3. Taxonomy (NCBI): domain Eukaryota; kingdom Viridiplantae; phylum Streptophyta; class Magnoliopsida; order Fabales; family Fabaceae; genus Lathyrus; species Lathyrus sativus. The sequence continues at coordinate 575,078,874 of OZ012735.1, read as the reverse complement.
TTTTTGCAAGAAATACAGTTGTATTTAGGTACTGTACAGAAGAAATGCTCAGCAACAATGGATGCCCAAGAATCTGATGTCATCTGGAATGGATTCATCAACAGATTCAACTCTGTGGCCTCAAATCTGAAGAACATATGTTCTGATGATGTGAAGCTCAGATTTGCTGAAGCTGCAAGAAAATTGTTCTGGAAAGTCAAGAGATCTGAACCACTGCTCCTTACAGATGCTCCTCCATCATCAGAAGAATCTACTGAACTTGCATCTGAGGAAAATCCGTTGGCCATGACTCTGGTAGACCTTCCTTCTGGCTCCAATGCTCCAGACTCTACAGATCCCATGGAAATTGACTCTGTTCAAGCTCCAGAACCTGATCATACTTCTTCATCTGAGATAAAGAAAGAACATCCAGATTTTGAGGATAAGATTGCTGCTCTGGAAGCTGGTCAATCAGAGATCAAGTCCTGGATGGCAAAACAAGATAAAAAGTCTGAGGACATGACAGAGTGGATGTCAAAGCAGGATCAGAAAAATGAAACAATAGCTAAGTGGATGTCCAAGCAAGAGCAGTCCTCCTCTGAGATCACAGATCTATTGAAGATGCTTTTGTCAAAACACTCTTAGATTTTCATTTTTTTCATTCTGATATTTTTGCATCTGATGTTTGTTGTTGTACTTTTTGATATATCTTCTGATGCATGTACTATTGATCTGAACTTATTGAATGAATCAAAGTTTTCTCCACTAAATTATCTCATTTACTGTTTCCTTTTATTTGTCTTTTTAAAGCTTTTACTTTTTGCTTATGACAAAAAAGGGGGAGAAAATATAGATCTGAACTATTTAATTTAACTTCACCAGAATGAAACTTCAGACATATTTATTCTATCTAACATTTAATCTGAGTATTTCAGAACATTTGATAAGTACACTCTGTAAAAGAAACTCTGAGTCTCTCAGATCATTTGACTATTATCAAACTCTGAATCTAAAATTTGCAAGACATTCTGACTTTCAAATGTTGAAAGAACACTCAAGATCTAACTCTGATAATTACTCAAGACAAAAGGGAAGTTTCTATTCCTTATCTGTATTTAACTCAGGGGGAGATTCATCATCTCAAGGGGAGTTATAATTTTAATATTTTCAATTAAACTAAATTTCTGATGTTTTTGTCATCATCAAAAAGGGGGAGATTGTTAGAACACAGATTGGTTCTTAATAATATCTCTATGTTTTGATGATAACTATTATGAAATTTTGTATTTAAGAATTATATACTCTAAAATTTGCTTGAGAGTTTTTACTGCAGAAAGTAAAGAAATTAATACTCCAGAAGCAAATCAGAATTGAACACAAGAAATTAGCTAGACTCTGAAGCGCCAGATGCACTCATTAGAAGATTCTTATTGCTGTCAACAGAAGATTCTGAGCGTAGCCTCCAGAAGATTCTGAAGCAGAAGCTCCAGAAGAATCTGAAGCAAGTCAGAAGCATCTGAAGCAAAGAAGAATTTTGTATGAAGAGCTTTTCAAAGCATAGTTTCTACAGAAGATTCTGAAAGTACTAAAGCTGCCAATACTGAAGTTCTGTCTCAAATATGCTCTGATATTTAACACGCTGAAAGCACACCTGCTGCAGAAGACTCTGATTCAGCAAGACTCTGATCATCATCAGAAGACTCTGACCCAATTAGACTCTGATGAACTTGCTGAAAACTGAAGAAGAAATATTCAAAGATTATATCCGTTGGAGTAAATCAAACGTCTCTTTCCTTATTTATGCTAGACACAAGAACACAGACAAAAAGGATTTTTCTGTGCTTTCTTCTTCTAGGAAAGGTCACTTGATGTGAAGACAAAAAGGCTCAGACCTTTTGGAAACAGTTGTGATAAAAGCTTTTTAGAAGCATTCTTACTCTTGTAATAGTTTTACATTGATTGTAAAAGATTTCCTTAAGAGGATCCAGTTGGGATCAGTAGCTCTTGAGAAGACTAAGAACAGTTGTTCTTAGGTGTTACTATTGTAATCTATTTGATTAAATAGTGGATTAAGTCCTTGATTGAGAAAGGAAAATCACTCTAGAAAGGGTGGACTGGAGTAGTTGAGTTCAACGAACCAGGATAAAAATACTTGAGTTTTTATTCTAAGTTTTAATCTTTCATACTTATTCAACCCCCCCCCCCCCCTTCTAAGTATTATCTCACCTTCAAAAGCCACTTTGATAAGAAGAAAATGGAACATCATTAGAGGATCTGATGCAGGAAATATTTCCAGATTCGTTCATTCAAAAAGATGTTGATCAAGAAAGATCCATTGCAAAACTCACTGTCTACATCCAACGACATTATTCCTCTTTTATGTATGGCACAGGATTTCAGAACAAGAAGGATATCTCTGAACATTCCTCTTTTGTGTATGTGCATGCTATTTGAGAAATGGGTGTGAAGTATTTAAACAAGTCTTCAACATCAATTCAAATCATAACATCAAACAACAACAGCATTCTACAACGTACTACTTTGCTTAAAATTCATTGATCTTCATTTTGCGTAAAATCACTATTGTGAAAAAGTTTTTCTAAGAAGCACTTAAACACACTTTATTGTATTACTTTTGTAAAAGATCCTTGAGAGACCAAGTTGTGGTCAGTATTCTCAAGAAGACTAAGACAAGTTTGTCTTAGTGAAAAGATTGTAACCGTTTTTTGATTATTGGATTAAGTCCACTTTTGAAAGAGGCGAAATCACCTTGGCCGGGTGGACTGGAGTAGTTTGAGTTCAAACGAACCAGTATAAAAATACCTGTTATTTTTATTGCCCTATTTGTTGTTTGAAAACCCTTATTCAACCCTCATTCTCAGTGTTTTCCTACCTTCAGTTGGCATCAGAGCACGGTTCTGAGTGCTATCACTTAACAGTGACAGAGAAAAGATCCGATTGGAAAACTCTTTGATTTATTATGGTTGAATCTTCAAACAACGCTAATGCTGGGTTGAACAACAAATATGAAGAGAAAGACAAAATCAACACAAAGCCTCCTATGTTTGATGGAGAAAAATTTGATTATTGGAAGGACAGAATTGAAAGCTTCTTTCTTGGCTATGATGCTGATCTCTGGGATATAGTCATTGATGGATTCACTCACCCCACTAATGGTGAAGGTAAAAAGATTGGTAGAAAATCAATGACTGATCAATAAAAGAAAGATTTCTGAAATCACCACAAGGCAAGGACAATTATGTTGACTAATATATCTCATACTGAATATGAGAAAATCACCAATAAAGATACAGCACATGACATGTTTGAGTCCTTAAAGATGACGCATGAGGGAAACACGCAGGTGAAAGAAACGAAGGCTCTAGCGCTGATTCAAAAATATGAAGCCTTCAAGATGGAGGAAGATGAATCTTTGGAAACCATGTTTTCTATATTTCAGATTCTGACTGCTGGATTGAAGGTTCTTGACAAAGGCTACTCCACTTCTGATCATGTAAAGAAGATAGTCAGAAGTTTACCAAAGAGGTGGAGACCTATGGTCACAGTGTTAAAGCTCTCAAAAGATATGAACAAAATCACTCTGAAGGAACTCATCAGTTCTTTAAGAAGCCATGAGATAGATCTTGAAGGAGATGAGCCTCAGAAGAAAGGTAAGTCAGTAGCTTTAAAATCTAACAAATCTGAAACTAAAGCTTTTCAAGTACTAGAAGAAAGCTCTGGAGACTCTTCATCAGATGAAGACGAACTATCTTTACTATCCAAAAGAATAAATCAACTCTGGAAGCACAAGCAAAAGAAGTTTAGAAAATTTAAAAGACCAGAACACCGTGGAGAATCCTCTGGTCACAGAAGATCTAGCAAAAAGGAAGTAGTGTGCTATGAATGCAAAGAGCCAGGACACTACAAGAATAATTGTCCCAAACTTCAAAAGGATAAACCCAAGAAGAAGTTTGAGAAGAAAAAGAAAGTCCCGATGGCTACTTGGGATGACTCAGATTCTTCTAAAGCCTCGTCAGAGTCTGAAGACGAATGTGAAAACGTTGCACTAATGGCTGACATAGAGGAGCATGAAGAATCATCTGAATCTGGATCAGAATCAAATTCAGAAGAGGTATTTGTTGATCTCACCAGAGCTGAGCTAATTGAAAACTTATCTAAAATATGTGAAAACTATAGTAAGATCAGACTCAAATACAAGACGCTGCAAAACAGTCTTGCATCTGAGACTGGTCAGCTGAAATCAGAAATTGCTGAGCTGAAAGAAAATAATTTTCAAATTAAAATTGAATTGGAAAAATCTCAACAAAAGTATGACCATAGTTTTTAGAGGTTCCTGTCCAGAAGCATAAATAGAAGCAAAATGGCTTCTATGATCTATGGTGTGAGCAGGAACAACAAAAAAGGGTTTGGATATGAATCATCTTCTGGGAAGGAATCAAATTCAAAACCTGTTGATGAGTTAATTATCAATTATACTCCTCTGTATTCTCATTTTAAATTTGGTCACTCACATGACATAAAGTACAAACGTTCAGATTAGAACACCACAATTTTTAATAAACCTAAGCTGCGTCAGAACACAACTGCTTTTAATGGACATAAGTTCAGGCAGAACTTCAGAGCAACTAACCCCAGAGGACCCAAAAAGATATGGGTACCTAAGGATAAAATAATATATGTTGCAGATGTCCTTAGCAGCAAGGTTGAGACACCAGTCCTGGTATCTGGACTCTGGATTCTCACGACACATGACGGGAAGAAGGTCTATGTTCCAAAGTCTGGAACTTAGATCTGGTGGAGACGTGAAGTTTGGAGGAAACCAAAAGGGCAAGATCATTAGCTCTGGAACAGTTGTTAATGGTAACCTCCCTTCTATCTCAAATGTTTTGCTTGTAGAAGGATTAACTCATAACTTGTTGTCCATAAGTCAATTAAGTGACAATGGTTATGATATTATCTTTAATCAAGAATGTTGCAAAGCTGTTAGTCAGAAAGATGGATCAATCCTCTTTAATGGTAAAAGAAAGAACAACATTTGTAAAATAAAACTTTCAGAATTGAAAAGTCAAAATGTTAAATGTCTTATGTCTGTTAATGATGAGCAATGGGTCTGGCACAGAAGACTAGTACATGTTAGCATGAGACGTATATCTCAGATTAACAAGCTCAATCTGGTCAGAGGACTTCCTAAGTTGAAGTTCAACTCAGATGCTCTTTGTGAAGCATGTCAGAAAGGCAAATTTTCAAAATCCACTTTCAAACCAAAGAATGTTGTTTCTACTTCTAGACCATTAGAGCTTCTGCACATTGATCTGTTTAGACCAGTGAAAACTGCATCCATCAGAGGCAAGAAGTATGGGCTTGTCATCGTTGATGACTACAGCAGATGGACATGGGTAAAATTCCTAAAGCACAAGGATGAGTCTCACTCTGTATTTTTTGATTTCTGCAATCAAGTCCTAAATGAAAAGAAATTTAATATTGTCAAAGTCAGAAGTGATCATGGTGGTGAATTTGAAAATAAATCTTTTGAAAAATATTTTAAAGAAAATGGCATTGCACATGATTTCTCTTATCCTAGAACTCCTCAACATAATGGAGTTGTAGAACGAAAGAATAGATCATTGCAAGAAATGGCAAGAACCATGATCAATGAGACAAATATGGCTAAACTTTTTTGGGCAGAAGCAATAAATACAGCGTGCTATATTCAGAATAGAGTCTCTGTAAGACCTCTTCTGGAGAAGACTCCTTATGAATTGTGGAGGAATAGAAAGCCCAACATTTTACATTTCCATCCTTTTGGATGTATTTGTATTATTCTGAACACTAAAGATAATCTGAACAAATTTGACTCTAAAGCACAAAAGTGTTTTATGCTTGGATATTCTGAACGCTCAAAAGGCTACAGAGTATACAATACTGAAACACAGATTGTGGAAGAATCAATTCATGTCAGATTTAATGATAAGCTTGGCAATCAAAAGCCAAAGCAGTCTGAAATTTCTGCAGATCGAGAAGTTCTTCTCACAGACTCTGAAGAATCAGAGGCAAACAAAGTTCCAGCTAAAGGACTAGAAGCAACTCCAGATGCCACTCTATTAGCTGCTCATCTGGACAATTTAACTATTTCTAAAGAACCAACTCTGAAAGGATCCTCCAGAATCAAATCTTCTCATCCAGAGGAGATGATTATTGGAAAGAAGGATGATCCCATAAGAACAAGATCGTTCCTCAAATCCTCTGGGACATCATTGTTTAGTCTGGTGTCAATTATTGAACCTACATTTGTGGATGAAGCTCTGCAAGACAGTGATTGGATACTTACTATGCAAGAGGAGCTGAATCAATTCACAAGAAATGATGTCTGAGATATGGTTCCAAGACCAAGAGGATTCAACATTACTGGAACAAAATGGGTCTACAAAAATAAGCTAAATGAGCCAGGAGAAGTCATCAGAAATAAAGCTAGACTTGTTGCTCAAGGCTACAGTCAGCAAGAAGGTATTGACTACACAGAGACATATGCTCTTGTGGCAAGGTTAGAATCCATACGCTTGCTAATTTCTTTTGTTGCACATAATAACATCACTCTGTATCAGATGGATGTTAAAAGTGTTTTCTTAAATGGTTTAATAGAAGAAGAAGTATATGTTCATCAACCTCCTGGATTTGAAAATGAAAGATTTCCAGAGCACTTTTTAATTTTAAGAAATCACTCTATGGCCTAAAACAAGCTCCCAAAGCTTGGTATGAAAGGCTGAGTAATTTTCTTCTGGAAAATAATTTTATCAGAGGAAAGGTTGATACCACTCTCTTTCATAAATCAATTAAGACAGATTTATGATGGGAGAGCTAAGATTCTTTCTGGGCATACAAGTTAATCAGACTCTAGAAGGCACCTACATACATCAGACGAAGTATGTGAAGGAGCTTCTGAAGAAGTTTAATCTGACAGAAAGTAAGCCAGCTAAGACTCCCATGCATCCAACTTGCACTTTCGGAAAAGAAGAGGTAAGTAAAAAGGTAGATCAGAAGCTGTACAGAGGTATGATTGGCTCTCTTCTGTATTTGACTGCCTCTATGCCTGGCATTCTCTTCAGTGTATGTTTATGTGCTAGATTGCAATCAGATCCTAGAGAATCTCACTTAACTGTTGTTAAGAGAATTCTGAGGTATCTGAAAGGTACAACTAATGTGGGTCTGTGTTACAAAAGATCTGATGAATATAAATTAGTAGGCTTCTGTGACGCTGATTTTGCTAGAGATAGAGTTGAACGAAAAAGCACCTCTGGAAGCTGTCAGTTTTTGGGTGGCAATCTAATCTCGTGGTACAGCAAGAAGCAATCCACTATAGCACTCTCAACTACAGAGACAGAATATATTGTTGCTGCTGGTTGCAGTACCCAAATGTTCTGGATGAAGAGTTAGCTGGAGGACTACCAAATACATGAGAGTAATATTCCTATCTTCTGTGACAATACTTCTGCAATTTGTCTTTCTAAAAATTCAATTTTACACTCAAAGGCAAAACATATAGAGATTAAACACCACTTCATCAGAGACTATATTCAGAAAGGGATATTAAGTTTAAATTTTGTTGATACAGACCATCAATGGGCTGATATTTTTACAAAACCCCTCTCTGAAGATAGATTTAAATTTATTCTGAAAAATATTAGCATGGACCTTTGTCCAGAATAAAATCTTTATTCAGAATTAAATTTATTCAGATGAAAAATGTTTAAAGTCTATATTCTGAAGTATTGCATCTGAAATTTTTTAAGTTACTTTATTTTTGTGAAAATCTGAGTTAACAAGCTTCAGAGGATCTGAGCGTTAGTTACCTATTCATTTTCTAAAAGAGCTTCAGAGGCACACCACATCAAACACGTGTAACTTCTAATCTGAATTTTGAAAATGTTTGAGTGTACACAAAGTCGAGGCGTCGTTTCAGGTATTGTTTGAATCATTGAAATTCTCTTTTCCCCCCACTTTGTTAAATCACATTTAATGCGTTAAATCATTATGTGTTTGATTTGATCTATGTTTCTCTTTATGCCCTAATACATATTCCACGCCGTAACACATTTCACACTTTCATTATCCCACACACCTTATGCAATTTTCCCTTCTTCATTGCTTAATTTTCAAATCAAAAATTAAAAGAATCCCCAGTCATCTCAAAAGTTCTTCTTCAATGGCTACCTCATCTTCATCACATCAACGCTTGGTTTCTACAATGGTTGGGTCATCTCTATCACAAATGGGTAATGAAGCTTACAAAGAACCAGAACGCACACTTCTCACACCAGTGAATAAACTAGAGGTACTCTATGAGTTTATGGTTGATTTTGACTGTATGGCGAAAAATGGGTTTGATCTTTGTTCAACAGTTAACTTTCAAGGATGGGTAAAATACTTTGAACGGTTGGTTGGTCCAGATCTCCCATCCACAAACTTCCAACCCTCACACCACCTCTCAACATAACCAAGAAGCCACCTCTGAACACACCACCTCTACACCATCCACACCCTCATTCAATATCCCTCAGCAAACCAATTCTGCTGAAGTTCCCTCTACAAACCAACCAGTTGTTACTAACCCCTCTGAACCTGAAATCTTTCATGCAACACCTCTCCTAACCATTCACCCAATTCCATCTGACTCCTATGACTCCTCCTCTGACCAATCAGATGCTACATCCCCTCCACATTGATGCGTCCGCAAGTGCACGAAAATATCGAAGTAATATAAAAGATTATCGAACCCACAGAGACCAATGTCAATCTACCGTTATCTATTATTATGGCGTAAAGCTAAGGCTAATGGAATTAGGAAAGTTGAATGCGAATGAAATTAAATGCAAAGGAAATAAAGATAATTGGTTTAAAGAAAAAGCGGTCAAGGGATATCGGTATGCAAGGACTTAGTTATCGGGGATTCGACAGGTCACCGGTGCTTTCTACTCTTTGCAAACACTTTTAAGAAGAAAATAACGGTTTAAAGACCTTTGTCTCACAATGGTTATTGACGCTAGTCGCAACTCTAAGGCGGAACGTATGTTGTCGCTATCCCGTTCGGGGTTAAAATTACTTTTTGAAAACTATTAAGTTCTAATCCCTTTTAAAGCGCTGTCGTTGTTTTTAAAACGAATGCCTAGTTTTTACTATCTGGTCTTAGCCGCAGCTGTCGCTTGTTGGTTCGTACCTTTATGAATTTCTCACTGTCGTGGCAAAACTACTTTTAAATAAGTTCTCGCTGTCGCGACGAATGTTTATTTAGAAATTAAGATTAAAAACTACAGCCAGAAAGATTGTTTGTGAAAAGGGAAGGTACCGGTTACTATCGAATCATGTCCTACTAATTCGGTTACATACCGATAAAACTAATTTAGCTAGACATGATAATTAATACAAATGGAAATAGACATAAACAACTGAATAATAAAGCATGCATTATAACAGAAATAAAGTAGTAATTCAATTAATAAAAACCTGTAAATTGTACTGATCTCAAATCCCTGGGTAGTCCCCCACAATGTCGGCAGGATTCTACTTTGGCAAGAAGTAAAAGGTACAGGAACAAATAAAACCATACAAATGGGAATAAAAGGAAAAGGAAACGGGAAAATAATGCAAGAACGTAAGTTCAGCTTCAATTGGTAATTTCGGCAGCACTTCGATACGTCGAAGGCTCCCCCAGAAACTCTGAATCTAAGGCCAATTTATAGGAGATAATTCATTCTTCAACTTCCAGAGATCATGGGTGAGTTATGGAGGGAGTGGGAGTAACTTCCAGTAGTGGGCATTGAGTGGAGAAAGTGTAGGAAGAAATTAAGTTGAGAGTGATCGTGGCTACTTCTGATTTGAATGTGCTGATATTTTGTCTGCGTGACGGTCGTAATACGCATGACGGCCGTAAGGGTCATGTGATGACCGTCATATCAGCAAAATCCGTATCTGCTCTTTTTCATCTGTTTTCCTTCCATTTCTTCTTCTTTTCTTTCTTTAGTCCAAATTCTCCCCAATCTGCTAAACGAAGTAAATTAATCATATAACAGAACATAAATCAAGATAAATTAATAATAGTCACAAATAAATGCATGTAAATCAAGCCAAATAAACGATATGATTTCGCGTTATCAAACACCCCCACACTTAAACCGTTGCTTGTCCTCAAGCAATCAACCAACAGGTGAAAAAGAAATAAGCATAATTTGAAACAAGGACATGGTGAGACTCTAATCATACGTGGCTGTTAGGCTAATGTTATATCGATAGGTACTAAATATCAATACCAAGGATACCATGATGACACAATTTCAAAAACTCCCTACTTATGCAAACTAACCTGAGTCATGCCATTATAACTCAACCTATACCTCATGCTCTCTTTCACCCCCATTTCATTCTAATGCAATCACATTAAGCCCGTTATCCATACACATTCATGGTAAGTAAACTTGTTAGTGACTATGATCTCATTGATATTTCATTCTTCTTTGCAAATATGCTTAAGCATCAATTGAACTTAAAAGGTTTGTACCGTTGGGCTAAGTGATCGGGTGAGGAGCACCTAACTTAGAAGGAACAAGTCTTTTTATTCATAATTTTTCTTCTTATTTTAAACTAGAGATCATACACTTATTTGCATCGGTTTCTTACTTAGTGTGGTTGGGATGGTGCTGACTTCTTAAATAAACTACTTAGGGATTACTAAAAGAACTGGAGCTTTAAGGTCTCAACGTAATGGGTACTCAAATTGATTTTGCATATTTATGGGGTTAAGGGTGTCAGGATGATATCAATTTTATCGAAACTTTCCCAAGTTTTTTTTTCTAACATAGCCTAAACAACCTATATACTTTCAGAGTACCATGTCATGAATCAACAAGTTTTTGTTGGAGGTTAGAATCTTGAAATTTTGAAATTTTGGGGAAGTTTGAATAATAGGCGAAAACCACGCATAAAGACTCGACAGCACATGCATAGACTTTGACATATTAGAAACAACAGTAAATCAAGCTAAAAAGCGATAAAATGAAAGCGGTAGAGTTCCTCCCCCACACTTAAACCAAACATTGTCCTCAATGTTTTAATAAAAGGTGGAAAAAGGAAAGATAGAACCTGTATGAATGCTACTGCGTGCTAAATCCTCTATGGTCTTGCTCTTGATGTCCATGTCTTTGTTGATCATTTCTACTTCGGCGACGAGCATTTTGAGATGCCTTCGTTTGTGTAATTCTTGCACCAACTCATCATATTACTTACTTCCAGAGGAAGTACTCATCATCAGTGTCACCAGCAGCAACGACACTCGTAGGAATGTCCGTGGGCACAACTCATCGTCATGTAGAGAGTTTTCGCCTAGATATAGCTAAAGCGTAACAGGCGATACATTTCTTTATTTTCTACAAATGTAAACAAACAAATTAAAATAAAAGCCTTGTGGGTTGCTTCCCACACAGCGCTTTGTTTAACGTCGATAGCTAGACGGCTAAGGAGTGCAAGTACTCATGGTGGTTCTTTCGAGAATGGTTCCTCGATCGAACTTTGAATAGTCTTCGGTTTCCATGGCCACTTATCAAGCCATCACTCATATCCCTCACCTTTTCGTTTCTTTCTTCTGTAGGGTGGTTCCTTGTTTTGAATGCATGGTGGTGGTTCTGGATCTATCCTGCGTATCAGCTTTTCAAATTTGGGCTTAGTTATTTCATCCACCACCTCAAAAATTAATCTTACCCTTTTAACAGTAATGATGACCCTAGTTTCACAGTCCTTGAATTTTCTTTTCCTATGAGGGACCTTAGACAAAGGTGCATTGGTGTGGGTATTTTCCAGTACCTCTACATATGTTTTGGATTGGGAGTTTACCTTAGCTTCCACAACCAATTGTGAGAAAGAATTAGGTGGGGTATAGGGAGGAGGAGCAACAATGGGTGCTTCTTTCTCTATCTCTTCGACAACCTCCCTTTCGGGTGGTGTCGGTGGATTTTTCTCAATAATTATGCTTGTCTCACCAAAACTCTCCTCAAACTCATCATCACTCTCCCTAGGATCTTCTATTTATTCTTCATTACTAGTGGTTACAACATTCACATGGCTCTCAAGGAAGGGTCCTAGAGATGTTTGTGTAAGCAAAGAGGTTTAAGTCTCCAAAGCCTTGCTATGGGTCGCGAGGGAATCGACTATAATGCTCATCTGCTTAAGGTCTTCATCAATTTGGAGTTGTTGTTTTCTAAAATCTTCATTTTGGAGAGTTTGTGTCTCCACAAAGCGCTCCATCATAGATTCTATCCTAGAGTGAGTAAACATCTCTTCGAATTCTTCTAGTAATAGTTCAAGATTAGATGTATCGAAATCTTGCGTTTCCTCAAAACATTGGGAGTCGTCATCGTAGAGGGAATTTGGGTGAGAATGCGTCGTATTGAAATCTTCTAATAATATTTCGAGGTCCGATTTAAACGGATCTTGTGGTTCCTTGAAATATTAGGGATGGTAGATGTCGCACCCTAATTTTTGACCTTAAGATCCCACCTTCTTTTTCTAGTGTGATATCTTTATACTTATGTGTGCGCATTTTACGACTAACCAATTTATGCAGAAACAACTTTTTCAGTTTGAATGAGATTAAGACTCATCAAAGCGTTCCATACGAGATTAAGCGCAAAGTGCATATATCAATTAACAATTTAATAAAGAGTTCAAAACCTCTCTGCGAGTGCATTAATTCTTGCAAGCTGGATTAGTGAATTTGTTACGGAGCTTAACCATGAGTTTTATTCCTACATAAGGATTTCAAGCTCACAATGAAGTTGATTTGGATCTGTTCGCAAGAATGTTTTAGAATGTTCATTACAAGTCAAGTCACTTCCAATTTACAAAGCCCGGGAATTTAAATAATTTGGATAACATGAAGCAGTGAATTAACATCCAAGATTAGGTTCTTCATTATCATCCCTTCAGAGTACTCCACATAGCATTACAAATAAAATTGACGGTTAACAAAGTGTGGTACGAATTTGGAACCTTGGCGTTCCTTGCTATCAATCTTTACAAAATGCATCTTCTTAAAATGGCATAGAAGTGGCAGCAAGTTACACCACAGAAGGTTCCATTATTACTAGATTACAAGAGTCGTTACAATATCTTCATGCTACCGTTAATGAGAAGAATTAGAGAAATCATAACCACAATCCCATTATTGAAAATTGAAACTCATCGCATCATCGCCGCAAAGGGTGCGCTACCTCGTTGTATTTGAATATTGGGAGTTGTCGCAAATGAACATGAATGTAAAACATCGTGACAATGACTTTAGGCCGGCACACCCTTTTCTAAATTGCGTGTTGGTTTCCATCTTTTTGCACGGATTGGGTCTCATGTAGTCCTTGCCAAGCTCAAAGCCTGCAACAATAATGTAAAGAAAATGAGTCAAACGCAATCATGAACTCATCAAGTGTTTCATTAAAGGCAGTCACAAACATGTCAATAGTTAAGAGCTTACGGTAATCTTCAAACATCGCACAGCAAGGTCGAAGGAGACGACGCCCTAAACATACGTCTGCCCCCCCTCAGTCTCCAGCTTGCTTTCAGTAATTGATTCTGGTGTGTTTTCTGTGACCAAGATATCAACGAGCTCATTAGTTCCTTTGCTGGTGAAAGTGCAATTCGTCACCTAGCAAGTGGGGAACATATGAGTAATTTGAAGCACTTCTTTTGAAAATATGGTGGTGCCATAGATCAGCTAGATATGTCTAAAGTTTCTGACTATAACTTTGTGAAGTGGGAAAAGAGGTGTACCGCCGTAATATAATAAAAATAAGAAGCTTTATTGCAAAGTGAAGGAAGTCCTGGAGCAGTTTTTGGATCTTCAAGTGAAACAGGTATCAGGATTTTGCAGTTGAAAGGAGTAGCCATTCTCTCCCTAGTAGTGTTGGACAATGGTCAAGCACGGGCAGTAGAGTGCCGTTTCTTGACAATGGAAAAGCGCTCTCAGAACCTGAAAAGAAATCAGCAAGACTATGACACCTCTGATAAACAATTATTAGACTATTGCATTTTAAGTAACACACAGGCCTCTATTTACCTGGCCAGTGCCCTCACCTGTGCAACAACAGCCGACATAGCAGCCTGGGTTACACCAAAGTAGACCACAGATGATACAGTTTCAAGGGCAGCAATTTCAGCAAATGCATCATCAGATGCCTCCGCAGGTGACTCGCCCACAACAATTTGGGGCAAGGGAATCCTCAGGATCATGTTGTCTTAAATTCCGGCATTTGATCAACTTGAAGTTACGAGAGTACGCAAGAAAAACACCAAGGAGGACTCTACCATGAGCTAAGATCCATCATGTTACTCCTACTGCACCTGTAACAAACCACCTGCATCAGAATAGAACAGAACAACGTGTTTAAGGACCAAACACATTCACCACGCTCCTCCCGTATAGCTTGCAAAGTTCCAACTCTTCAGACTTCCTTATGTCTCCAACTTATCCTTCCAGCGCCATCTCGCTGCCAACATGAGAAATGATCAAAACCGTATGGCGGATATATTGCAAGGCAATGGCTGACACCAATGTTAAACCTGTAACAAAGGCCGATACCGTTACTAACTCAGATGGCCGGAAAAATAATTACTAAGTGTAAGATAAAACAGGCTCCACGGATATACCTGTTTGCGACTTGGCAAAATTGACGGTCCGAACCTGAGTTTGAAGGCTCGTCCAGCAATACTATAACAGCATGTTTGCGTCAGCATGGCAACTAAAGTATATCTGTTTCCGGAATGCCTGATCCGTAGCAGGTCGTAGACCTGTACGACATCAAGTAGTCGTTCACAAATCATGCTCTTAGAGAATCTCTGCACATAACCAATTAAAGACAGCAATTATAAAGCTTCTACATCGGCAATCATGATCATTAAATCTTATTACAAGCAATGGTTTTACCTCGGAAGAATTGACGGGACTTGTCTTTCGCCAAACCTTATGAACCCAGGTTGTGTGGTGAACATTTCTCCAAGGTTTATCCTCACCATGTGTGCACATGAAACAGAAAATAGGTGGTTAGGAAGATTGTCACAAGAGCTTTATATGATATCAGTAACAGGGTTTCCAAATAAGGGTTTGCTACAGACAAGATAGCATGGTATGAACATACAAACTGAAGTCGCACAAAACAACACAACAGGTACATCAACATGTTCAACAAAGATATAACAAGCTGAAAGCAAACAGAACAAACTCAGGATGCACATGAATTAAGAGGAAAAAGGTGAGAAAACTTACTGAATAGAGATAGTATACTGCCTCTTCAACAACCTCACGGGACTACCACTGTAACTTAGGTCCATATGGTCGACGTAGAGATGCTGATGAAAAGCCTGAGCAATGTAAAGGAACGGTTGAGTTTGCTGCTACTAAAGAATTCATGATCCGTGAACCGATGCCCGCTGTATTTCTTTCTTGTTGATGATCAATGAATGTTGTTCAAACTGGCGCAACAGATGCATCTTGCAGTGCCATAAATCAAGTTATTGCAGACCTTCCTAAAGGTCCTCGTACACAGGTGGGAGTTACAATGTTTGACTCGACAATTCATCTTTACAATTTGAAATGTGCGTTGCAGCAGCCCCTGGTTGGAAGTCGAAGGCCATGACCTCATCACCTCCGAGGACGCCTCGGCTCATTGTTTTCAAATTGAGAGAATTCTTGCATCAATAACGGCATGGATGTCCTTGATTGTGGGATTTCTAAGCAGCAACATTGGGTACTCCTTGCCAAAACTCAAAAACCTGCAACAACGATAAAGAACGGAATGGAATTCAATTCTAGCTTAACCAAAGACATTGCAAAAGCAACTACATCTAACTTCAATTATCAAGTCCTTAAAGCACGATTGAAGCAAGAAACCAAGCAGAAGTCATATTTACCGCCGATATTCAAGGCCTACGCAGCTCTTCAGGTCCCGTCTCCTGGTCAATCTTCGAACTCTCTCTTTACGGTTGATCCATTGTGTTTCGCTCTTATGGATGGATTATCATCAAATTTGGAGGCATTTTGTTAAGAAGAGCATTTTTGCTGTAACAAGGAGAAACGTGGATTCACCGCAGGTCAAATTGGAGGGGCATTCACGACAATAATTGTGAGGAGACAACAATATTGAATCATCATCAAAATCAAATACGTCCAAGACAGGCTTTGATAGAAATAGAAAGTTTATAAACATGGTTACAACAATTTAAATGTCCTTACCAAATGCAGAATCGGCAGACTGACCAGGCATTCGCTATTCAACTCACATTTTTTACACCTATAAGATGCACAATAAAGGAATATAAATCAGACAACAACACTTTCCAAAATAGTGTTGGCAAGGTCTTAAACTTCCTTCCATTTTCAGACAGACATGTTGGTACGAATTCGGTAATATTTTAACACAAAATCAAGGATTGACGCCTATAAAAGAAGGAAGAGAATCCACACAAAAAATAGACACAACATTCACACAAAAACCCCCCAAATCGAAGAAGAGGAGAAGTAAGAACTTAGCTTTCATCGCCGATTCGCATACCACCTTCGAACTTAATATGTCGCGACCCACACTTAAAACCTCACCGTTTCCACCATCCACCGGAAGACCGCCGCAAACCGTCACAGGCCCAAATTGAAGAAGCTCCCATCTTG
The DNA here is from genome assembly GCA_963859935.3 of Lathyrus sativus. Taxonomy (NCBI): domain Eukaryota; kingdom Viridiplantae; phylum Streptophyta; class Magnoliopsida; order Fabales; family Fabaceae; genus Lathyrus; species Lathyrus sativus. The sequence goes on along the minus strand of OZ012735.1, from coordinate 575,062,178 downwards.
TCATTTCAAGCACCGCCGCCCTCAAACCTTCGGTAAAACTCTACTCTCGTCATGATTATGGAACGTTTTGATTGTTTTTGTTTGTGATTCAGGTTGAAGCAACGGTGAAAACAACGAAGGCTGAAGCAGCGGCGATCACGATCGGAAAATGGAGAGGAGAGGCCGAGCGATGGTTTCTTGATTTAGGAGCTTAGGGTTCTTTGTTTTCTTTTCTAATAATTTATGTTATGATGTAACACAAACACTAACACTCACTAAAACCACACGTTAAACACCATTAAACTGCTAATCACCGTTAATCACCCTTTAATCTTTTTTAAATTAATTAACTAATCTTTTTCTTAATAAATTAACAACTCTTTAATCAAATTAGCTTTATATATTTTAACTATTTATTTAATTAACCTTTTAATAATTAATCCTTTTATTCTATTAACTAGTTAATCTAATAATTTTAATTAGACTTTTCTTTAAATAAAGGCTGGCAACCTTTTTAATTAAATCACCTTTTTTTTTAATTCCTTAAATAATGTTTATTCAAACTCATTTTCCTAAGGGTAATAAAACTTTTTTTATAATTAAGAACTATTTTACAATAATAATAACTTTTATATAATAAAAATCCATCTTATAATTAAGCCAACCATTTTATTTTATAAAAAAAAAAATTCACTTCACGATCTACTTATTTCATCAAAAAAAATAAATCTTTTACAATTTTAATAAACCTTTATAATAAGAATTTTTTTTTCATAATTTAAATAACATATAACTAAACCTTTTTCTTTAATATTAGAAAACCTTCTTAAATAAATTAACTTCTATGTGATAATAAACAATTTTACTAAAATCTAATGCAACATTCCTCTTAAAATCAATCCCACCATAATACAACCCAATCGTGCGCACTCACACTCACGAAACATTCACTCTCACACACTTCAGCGCTTTCATGCGTATGTGTATGCCTTACCATTTCCGCAATTTATTTTACAAGCAGTTTACATTATCGTATTTACATTCTCGCATTGCATTCCGTCCAAAGCAAAAACCTACACATAAGTCAACACTTGTGTGTAGTGCATTTACATTTGCATCATTCTCCCCACATGATCCTTGATCCCATTCAAGTTGATCTTTAGGATAGATCCTACCCCGTAGGAAGGACTGTTCTTTATTTTTTTTCACAACTTAGAACAAACAAAACAATACAAATTAAACACAATACAAACATTATCAACAATTCAAATCAAACAATATTCAAACATTCAACAACTCAACATTTAAAATTCAAACACATTAGAGAAAGATACCAAATCATCTTAAGCGAGATAGAATTTCCACCCCACAACAATACAATCAACATGTAGGGACTTTACCTTAAGAGAGATAAAGGCATACTCGTCAAAAAATCCGAGTACTTAAGCCCTTTTCTTAAGACGATGCAAAGACTATTTTCCTACACCTTGTGGCGGTTATATCTCCCTTAACATGAAGACTCATCTCTTCTCCTAAAATCAATCAAACAACTACCCTAAACCCGTAGGAACTTTGACCACAGTCAAAGAATTCCTCTAACCCTTTAGGGGAACTACAAGTACTCTGATTCCACTCCCGTAAGGATATGTAGGCATAAGATGCGACATCTTATCGAGTATACTTAGAAACAAACACCTAGGTCTTTTAACCACTTAAGCAGATAAACCTTAGCAATAAACAACACAAAATAAGAGGTTCCTGTAGAGTACTACAGAAACTTAGGATGCTAGTACCTTCCCTAAGTTTAACCAACCCCCGAATCTAAAACTCTCTAGCTTGCATTTGCATTGCATTGTGGGAATTTCGATCTTTATCCCTTCCTTTGGACAAATCAAAGTTCGGTTGCAAAATGAATTAAAGATTCAAGTTAATCAATAGCTTGGTATCCGATTTTCACTGCGACAGAAATGGCGACTTCACTGGGGACACTCAGTGGGTCTCCCTATCTTGTTTTATTTCTTTAT